>JAZKJV010002693.1:0-458548 GCA_037367405.1 Ottelia alismoides
TTGCCTCTTGTAGCACCAAGACTGCGCTCGAAGATCGGTGATGGGGAATTATTTCAGTTCTGGCTAGATGATTGGACTGGGGACGGAAAGCTATGTAACCGTTTCCCGAGGTTGTTTGCATTGGCGGAAATGAAGGAGTGCTCTTTAGCGCAGACAGGGATGACAAGATCATGGGATCCACAGTTTAGGTCGAATCTCTCTTCTCAACGTTTGGAGGAATTTGTCAGAATGCAGTCTGAGTTGCCATCAACAAACAGCATCAATGAGGGAAGAGACCATTTTGAGTGGAATGGTGGCAGGTTCTCGACGAAGAAGGCATACATGGAATTCAAGGGGAGCTCGACGGACATGGATACAGAACTATGTCAAGATATGAAGATCCTATGGGCTAGCAAGATTCCGTACAGGGTCAAGGTCTTCCTATGGTTCCTGAGAAGGGGTAGACTGTGTGACAAAGCAAGGAGGGGAAGGCTCTTCGGCAATGCGGACATTCAGTGCGACAGGTGTGGAGGGCATATCGAAGACTCGGATCATTTGTTCTTCAGATGTCCATCGTCGACTCGAATTTGGCAAGAGATAGGAGAATCTTGGATATCAAGTGGGAGCACGGATGAGTTTTGGAGGTCCGGTAGGAGGAAACCCAACACAAGACTGCACGATGGCCTTTGCAGCCTTGTGGGCGATTTGGGGGAGAAGAAACGACCTCATTTTCAAAAATCAGAAATTCTATCTAGAAAATGTAGTTGCACATTGTACCTCTCTTTATAATTTCTGGTCCTCCAGATAGTGTACTACGCTAATATTTTAAGTAATATATTTCACAGGCGGTGAATCCCAACTCGGGATGTCACCCTTTCATTTTTTTAAAAAAAAATGGATGGAGGACACATGAGTCTATGTTTCGCACGAAACTTGAATAACATAATATAGGAATATAGTGATGAATTTCCACGGATGCATTTTTCAAAATAAAATAATAAAATGAGGAAATTGGGACAAGAGCCAAGTTAACTTTCCCTTTATCGATTCTGGTCCATAAGGTAATGTATCTCTTTATGCCTTTTTAATATAAAAAGCTTTGTGCGGTGAGTCCCGGCTTGTGATATCACCCTTTTTTCTCTCAAAAAAAAACTCTCCCAAGAGCAATCCCATCCCCTCTCTATATATAGGGTAAAATGGGCTGCTCCCTGAGGGCGGCCAATGGGATTCTATCGCCCCATTTTCCCCCTATTTTATTATTTTTGAAAATATAAATATGTATCTTCATCACTATATCCCCCCCTAATATGTCATTCCAATTTCGTCGGAAACATATACTCCTATGCCTTCCGTCTAGAACATATAATTTTAACGATCTTAGAATTGTTGTAATCGACATGTTCAGGATGGAGGGTACACGAATCTCTGTTTCTGTCGAAATTGGAATGACATATTATGGTGATATATCGATGAAATACATATTTTTTATTTTTTTAAAAAAACAAAAAAGGAGGAAAATGGGGCGGGAGCATCCTGTTGGCAGCCCTAGGAAACAGTCCCATTTTCCCTATATATGGGAAAGATGGGAAGGGAGGCTAACTTGTCTTCTCCGTTCTATTTTTTTTATTTTTTTTGAAAAATACTTTCGTGAAAATTATATATATATATATTTGTAATCTATGTGTGTGAGATATATAATGAGAGTTGGAGAGAGAAAAGAAAAGGAGGATAGAGAATATCCTGAAGGCGTATTTCAGCATCAAGAAGTATACATATAATTCTAATTAGAAAAAGTTTATGGTACGCACTAATCTACAGGAAGCCCCTTGACTTGTGAGAGATTTGCTTATTTCATGATGTAATGTGCATTGAATGATATCTTACTTGTGAGGATCGTCAGCGGTTCGATCTCAATCATTTAGCAAAATATGTTCGTTCAGCAGTAATTATCCGAAAGCGACTTGGAAACGAGAGAAAACATCCCCTACCTGCCCTATGCAATTCCTAGCTTCCACTTCCCCTCCTTCAGTTCCTGTCGTCGAAGATCGTCTCTTGCGCTTGACTTCATCGAAAATCCCGTGTCCTTCCGTTTGCATCACCTTCTCCGTGTCGCGGTTTTTGCTCGATGTCGTCTAACTTTCAACCTGGTTTCGACCAGAATTTTGACAAGGATTTTGACAACAAGGTCCCCCCAGTCTTTCTTAAGATGCTGGGGATTTTTGTTGGCATATTTAGTGGGTTATTTCTCCTGACGGCACTTGTAAACTGGTGCCAGAAGAAAAGCGACAGTAAGAACGTCCTTTCATTCTAATCTCTGCAACAAAATAGTTCGCTCGTGTTATTTCATGATATACATGTGCACGGATTCTCGTAGAAGATGCCTCATCATTGATACAAGAGAATAACTTTGCTCCTGCTGCTACTTCCGGATGGAACTGCACAGACCAAACAAGTCGAAGCCACCGACAACCAACTCGCTACGCACCACGCCATCCGCCATACGCTCCCCTTGAGCCTCCGGCCGATAACTCCCCGAAACCGTCTGCCATCACGTTCTTTAGATTCGGGGAGCTCGTGGCAGCGACGAACGGATTCTCCGGGGCGAACCTCCTCGGGGAGGGCGGTTTTGGGAGTGTGCACCGGGGGATGCTGGCGGATGGGAGGGCGGTGGCGGTGAAGCAGCTGAAGGCGGGGAGCGTCCAGGGGGAGAGCGAGTTCAGAGCGGAGGTTGAGATCATAAGTAGAGTTCACCACAGGCATCTCGTCTCCTTGGTCGGCTACTGCATCCATCGGCACAACAGGCTGCTTGTCTACGAGTTTGTACCCAACAACACCTTGGACTTCCACTTGCATGGTAATTTTCCTCCTCAGATTTCATTCATTTTATCTCGATCATCCTCTGCCAATGGATTCCATACTCTTTTTACTAAGAAGCCATCGAATCAACTCTCCAAAATATGATCAACAACAATACCATTAACCCTTGGAGCAAATTCGTCAATCATAAGCTTGCACAACCGAAACAAAACATATGAGTTCAGAAAATTTGTTTCCTCGTCCATCCATGCACGCATAGATAACCGTGCTTTCACCAGTATACCACCAGTCACCCAAATTAGCCCTTATATTTATTCCTATTATTTTCAAGAGATTTTTACGGAATTCCTATTGTTACATCGACCGTTGTTCAAATTGAACATCGATATTATGGTTTAATGCGGGCATGCATTCAATCGTCTCTCGCTTTCAATCGGTTTCCTATACTATTACTTTGCGCGTCTAAAGTCTACGATCGCTGAGATGTTCTCTTCTCAACTTATAGCCACAAATTATAAGCTTCTAAGTTCTTTTATGATCAATAACAATTATATTTCATTTAAATGTCAGGATGTGGACAACCGACAATGCCATTGTCCAGAAGATTGAAGTTAGCCTTGGGTTCAGCAAAAGGCTTGGCTTACCTACACGAAGATTGTACGATATATTATTATATCGATTAAGTTAATTTCTTCGTGATATTATTGTTTATCCAACTGTTCATATATATTATTGTTTATGTGATTTGTAGGCTCCCCGAAGATCATCCATCGTGATATCAAAGCAGCAAACATTCTACTAGATTCCAACTTTGAAGCTAAGGTAATTGGTAATTTCAACTGCGCTCATACACAGTCAGAATATGTCTTTAATTAGATAATGATACGTTTACCTTTCTATTTTCAAGCGGAGCAAAAATTGATGGATCTCGGTTTTGAGTTTTTTTGGCCAGAATCAAGTATTGATTCATAATTTCATACTACAAGGAAGGCACTTACATGACATACAACCCCATTAACATAGTACAACATTAGACGGAATAGATGATCTAAATAAAAAATGAATATTTACATCCATTAATTACCATGCGTACTTTCATTTACACAAGAAATCTCAAATAGTCACTCCGTCTCACACACATAACCCTTTGTTATGTTGATCCAATAACTCAATCACACATGCGAGTTAATCTAACCACATCATATCCTAGAGTCGTCATTTTACTTAGTTCTTAGTTTTTTTTAAATTTTAAGTAATATCAACTTTCTTCATCCCATTCTCCTTTCCAACCCCCACTAGTCCCCTCCTCCACCCCATCAACCGCCCCCTCCATTGCCTCCTCTTGTTCCCCCCATCCACCGCCCCTCCTTCAGTCCCTCTACCGCTCCCTCCTTCAGTCCCTCCAGCTCCTTTGTTGTCCCCATCTTTGCCCCCACCTCGATCCCTTTCCGTTGTCCCCTTCACCAGCTGCTTTCGCCCCCTCCTCTACCCCCATGAGACCCCTCTACCGCCCCCTCTTCCGCCAGCCCCTTCCGGCCACTCCTCTGCCCCTCCACCAGCACCCGTCCCCTGCTTTGCGAACCCCTTTCACCCCCTCCTCCACCCCCTTGAGACCCCTCCGCTAGTCCCTCCATTGTTCCCTCCCTCTAGCTTCCAGTCCACTATGGAAGAACCATCTCTACTGACCATGCAAGCGTCATCAATGTAACACACATACTTTCAAACATAGTCCCACATCTAAAATTCACAAAGTGTGAGAGTGGGTTATAAGTGGTGGGGATTATTACTTGACAACCTGGGCTTAAGCATTTTGGGTGGTTGTCAATGGATCCATTTGGGCTCGAACTCAACAAGTTGTCAAGACCAGTTTTCCTCCGTTAACGGATCAGTGACCTAAGCCTGGGACGTTGCAAATGTTATCAGAGCCAATTTCCCTCTAATAGTAGAAATGGTTACTTGAGAGGTGGAACCACCCTACAAAGAGATAGGAGAAAATGACTACCTGGAATGTGCAACCACCACTGTCACTGGGAATAAGTGATGAGCCATATCACAACGAGGACATTGCGAATATAAGTGGGGGAGGTTGTAACACCCATACCCCCGAAGACAGTCTTACATCCAAAACTCACAAAGTGTAATGTGTTATAAGTGGTGGGGATTACTACTTGGACTTAAGAATTTTGGGTGATTGTTAACGGGTCCAATTGGGCCCAAACCTAATAAGTTGTCAGGACCAGTTCTCTGCATTAACAGATCGGGGATCTAAGATCAGGATGTTACAAATGGTATCAAAACCAATTTCCATCTGATAGTGGAAATGACTAACCGAGAGGTGGGGTCACCCCTACAAAAAGATAGAAGGAAATAGATACCCGGAGCGTGTAGTCGTCACTGTCGTTGGAAATAAGTGATGGGTCATCTCGCAATGACAACAACGTTTTGAATATAAGTGGAGGAGGCTATAATACACAACCCCCAAACATAGTCCTACACCTAAAACTTACAAAGTGTAAGAGTGGGTTATAAGTTGTGCGGATTACAACTTAACAACTTGGGTTTAAGCATTTTGGGTGGTTGTCAACATATCCATTTGGGCCCGAACCCAACAAGTTGTCAGTGTTATATTAAAATTTGTATTTAGATTTTAGTGGAAAACTATGTAATTACAATTGAGTTAATTTGGTTTCAATTGAGAAATCAAATGGCTTGGAGGAAAAGTTGGGAATTCCCAAATTTGAAACATAGAAAAATTTGGGTGGAAGTTTAGTACCATACCTTGGAACTCTAAACTTTTGACGGGCTTATATATGAGTTCACCCCCAAGCTCTTTTAGCAATAGTAGAGAGGAGGAATGGAGGACCACACACGCGCGCGCGCTCTCCACTCCGGCTCGAGCTCGGGTTCGGGAGAGTCAATTCAGATCTTGGATCTCGATACTTTTGCTGCGGGTTTCATTTGGTAGGTCGATTAAATTAATCACACGAATAATTTGGTAAGTCGAATTAAATGGAAATTCAACTCGCCATTATGAATGTGATTCTGACCGTGATTTCGGGATCCGAAATGACTCGCCAGTTGAGGGGCATTTTCGTAAATCGAAAAGGCTCCGCGTTAGGGCACGCGACCATTTATATATATATATATATATATATATATATATATATATATATCCCTTCCCCCACGTCGTGTTTAAAAAACACTCACAAGTAAAAACTCTCACACCATCTTGGCTTTGTTCTGTTTCTTCCTCTCACGGACGAACATGTCTCTCTCTTTCTCTCGGTTGCAGTTCTCTGAGGTACATTCGAGGACAATCTCATCGGTGTGCGCGGACGAAGATCGTGTGCTGTCGTATCCTGGGAGCGGATCGTCAGAATCCTACGCACCGGTATTGTGGGGGCAATATCCTCTCTAAGGACGGTCCATTTCATGGACGCTTCGGTGATTTCTAATCTAATCTCTCTCTTATTTTGTCTGCTGCAATTTGTTTATTGCTTAACCTTTTTTGGATCTCGCTCGGTTTTATGTTTCTGTTTGTTTAATCGGTTCTTGTTTGCATTCTATAATCGGATAATATATTGGAATTGCATGATACTAATTTTGATAATCTGTAATGTTGTTCTGTCAATCCATTTGGATCTGTATGATTACTGTTTAATATATGCATGGTTGATCCTGTTATCAACAATATTAAAGAGGATATCCGGAACCGATTTTATAATAATATCGAAAACCATGTTTAAATCAAAGGTAGATATAACGGGTATGTCTGAAAAATTCGGTGGTCAGAATTTCAAGCGTTGGCAACAACGCATGAAGATCTGGTTAACCACAATAAGATTAATTACTATGCTTGAAACTGAATGTCCTACGGTGGAAACGGAAAACCCCACACCCGATAGCTAGAAGGCGCCATCTGCATGGAAAGAATGTGATCGTATATGTCATGGTTGCATCCTGTTGGCCCTGTCCAACACGTTGTTTGACGTGTACTGTTTGTCCACACAGATTGCGAAGGGGCTATGAGAAGACTTGGATCGGAAGTATAACATCGAAGATCTCGGTATTGAGAAATACTCCATGGCCAAGTTTTTAAAGTTTTCCATGACTGAAAGGAAGTCAGTTTTTGAACAGGCACACGAGTTTTTACTCATGCTCTATGATTTAGAAGATGCCGAAATGAAACTTCTAGAGAAGTTTCAAGTCATGTGCATCATAGAAAAATTTTCCAAGTCGTGGGAAGACTTCGGTATGACCCTAAAACACAGGAAGGATAAAATTTCTATGGATGACTTGATGGTGGTAATTGCCATAGAGGAGGAACACAGAAAATAAAAGCCTGTGCTTCCTGTCGATATTCAGGCTAAGGTCAATCTCATTACCTCGAAGGGCAAAGATAAGAAGGGAAAGGGTGCTAATAATAATAAAATGAAACCAAAGGGTAAGATCCAGAAATAGACAAAGAATAAACCATGATGGCACTGTAATCAGGTTGGCCATTGGAAGAAGGATTGTCCGTCCTAAAAGGCTCAACCTAAGGCTACAGACGGGAGTCCACTAGTGAATATGATCACTATGAGACTCGGGGCTAGCGAAGGGTATGTCTTTGTAAAACCTGAACTATACCATATCCATGATCCAAATGAGTGGCTCGTGGATACGGGAGTCAATGTAAATATTTGTTCTGATAGAACTTTATTTTCTTCTTATTAGACATGCAGTGGTGGGACTGTGAAGATGGGGAATGATTTTACACCCAGGGTGCTAGGGTAAGGACAAATCAACTTGAGGTTCTCCTCTGGACGTTGCATAGGGTGCTGCATGTTCCTGACATCAAGAAGAATGTTTTATCTGGCTCTATCTTAGTTAGAAATGGTTTTGAATTGAACTTTAAATGTAATAAAGTTGACATTCTGAGACATGGTATTTTTTATGGAAAAGGTTATTTGGCAGATTTTGATTTGTTATTTTGAATTAGATGTGATTCAGTAAACATTGATGAAATGAATGTTTTAAATTCTAAATGTTCTAATTCTGTGTCTCATGTTGTGAATAAGCTAGAATCTTGTGATCTGTGGCATGGTAGATTGGGATATGTAAACTTAAATTCAATCAAAAGAATGATGAATTTAGAGTTGATCCCTAAACACATTATTGATAAAACTTAAAAATGTGAAATCTGTGTGCAAGCTAAGACACCTAGGAAGTCTTTTCAGTCTGTCTCTAGAGATAATGATATCTTGGATCTAGTGCACATGGATATCTGTGAGTTTAATGGTGTGTTGACCCGAGATAATAAGAAATACTTTATCACCTTTATAGATGATGGCAGTAGATAATGCTATGTATATTTAATGAAAACCAAGGATGAAGTCTCAGAGAAATTTCTTATATTTGATAATGAGGCTGAGACACAAACAGGAAAAGTGCTTGAACGCATTAGGTCAGATAGAGGAGGTGAATATACCTCTAACTTGTTTGATGAACAATGCAAATTATTTGGCATAGTTCATGAAGTTACGACCCCATATTCACCGCAATCAAATGGGATAGCAGAACGGAAAAATAGAACCTTAACTGACATGATCAATGCTCTCCTACAGTGTTATGAACTTCCAACCTATATGTGGGGAGAAGCCTTCAATACAACTTACCATATTCTGAATAGGGTTCCTCCAAGGCATATGGAAAAGTGTCCTTTTGAACTTTGGAGAAATAGGAAACCGAACTTAAGATATCTCAAAGTGTGGGGTTGTCTCGCTAAGGTTTTAGTCCCAGAACACAAGAGAAAGAAGCTTGGTCCTAAAACTGTTGATGCGATCTTCTTAGGTTATTTGGAAAATAGCTATGCATATAGGTTCTTGGTAATTCAGTCTGAGATACCGGGCATAGAAGTCAACACCATTGTTGAACTCCGTGATGCTACTTTCTTTGAAGATGTCTTCCCGTTAAAGACTGCGATTCCTCAGAATCTGACCATTGAGGACGTCGCCACATCATGTTCTATTCCAGATCAAGCGGAAAGGGTAACGAATGTGGGGGTTGAGACTCAACCCGAACCCAATGATATTTATGAAGAAATTAAGCCAAGGAGGAGTAAAAGACCTCGGATAGCCAAGGATCTGGGTTGCGACTTTGTTGTCTACTAGATCGAGGGTGATCCGCCAAGTTACAAGGAAGCTATGGCTTCATCTGAAGCAAAACAATAGAATGAAGCCATCAAATCTGATATGGATTCCATTATGGCTAATGAAACTTGGGAATTGGTTGATTTACCCAAAGGGTGGTCCACCATTGGGTGCAAGTGGGTGTTTAAGAGAAAGCTTAGACCTGACAGATCAATTGAAAAGTATAAAGCCAGATTAGTTGTCAAGGGCTTTAGGTAAAAGGAAGGTATCGATTATTTTGATACCTATTCCCCTGTGACTAGGATGACCACAATCCGGATGCTCATAGCATTGTCATCTGTGTATGATCTCTCTATCCACCAGATGGATGTGAAGATCGCCTTCTTGCATGGCGATCTTGAGGAAGAGATCTATATGGATCAATCTGATGGACTTGTGACTTTTGGGAATTAGGGAAAGGTTTGCAAGCTTGTCAAATCCATTTACAGATTGAAACAAGCACCAAAGCAGTGGCATGTAAAGTTTGATAAAACTATTTTATCATGTGGCTTTAAGGTTAATGAATCTGATAAATGTGTCTATTCCGAGGTGAAATGTGATGAGTGTATTGTCCTATACCTGTATGTTGATGACATATTGTTGTTCAGATCACATATGAGGATTATTAATGAGACTAAGGCATTCTTAAGTAGAAAGTTTGAGATAAAAGACATGGGTGTTGCTGATGTTATCTTGGGTCTCAAATTGACAAGATCAGTTGATGGGATTATAGTTTCTCAGTCTCACTATGTTGAGAAGGTACTTGAGAAATTTGGATATGAAGATTGCAAAGCTGTAAGCACTGCTTTTGATTCATCCAAAACGTTGTTTAAGAATAAAAGTGGAGTACCTGTAGCTCAACTAAGGTATTCACAAGTAATAGGAAGTTTAATGTATCTTGCAAATTGCAGGAGACCTGATATTTCATTCTCGGTTGCAAAGCTGAGTAGATACACTAGCTGTCCTGACCATACTCACTGGAAGACTCTGGATCGAGTACTGAAGTACTTGAAGGGAACTATTTCCCTTAGTTTGTATTATGGTAGACATCCATCTGTACTAGAAAGATATAGTGATGCAAGTTGGATAGGGAAAATAGAGGAGTCTGGGAGTAATGATGTTACTGGGTATGTATTTACCCTTAGAGGCGGTGCAGTCTCCTGGAGGTCTGTAAAGTAGGCCATTCTAGCTCGATCCACTTTTGAGGTCGAGTTGTGTGCTTTGGACACCACTGGAATTGAGGCTGAATGGCTAAGGGAACTTCTGTCTGAAATTCCCATGGTAGGTCAGCCAGTTCCTGCGATCTCGGTACATTGTGATAATATGACCACAATTGCCAAGATCAAGAGTTCGAAGTTCAATCAGAAAACAAGGAGACACATACAAATCAGACTTAAGACGTTAAGGGATTTGGTGTCTCGAGGGGTGTTGACTGTGGATTTTGTTGGATCCAAAGACAATACGGTAGATCCGTTGACTAAGGGACTTGATATATTAGTCCTAAAGTCTTGACTTGGGATGGGACTGAGACCCATTGGGAGTTCCTCTACAGTAGCAACCCAACCTATCTGAGTGGAGATCCCACAAAGTAGGTTCAATGTGGTAATAACAAGCTGTTTGCAGAACTGGTTGGCACTCTAGTCTTAATGCGTATGTATGAGTGTCTTATCCCTGGAAGCCTGAGTGCCATTTAAGCTGCAAGTTTAGGAAGAGCGTAGGCTCTGAATGAGTTCAATCCTTTGGGCAGGATGTTAGCAGTGCATCTTTGGAGAACGCCACCTACGTGAGTGTTACTGTGGGCCGCAGTTAAAGGAAGAGGATCTTTCCTGAATACATTAATGAAACAGGATAAGGGTGCATGGCCTTTAAAAGCACCAACCCTGAAGATTGTACCAAGAACAACGCTTTGTTGTTTCTACCGTATACTTTAATACCAAGGTCTGAAGTTTAAGACGTAGTTCACTTCGTTCCTGTTAAATTGAAAGTAGTAAACTTAGGTAGAGGTTCAAACCGGAAGGTATCTTTACTGAAAGCAAAGTGTGGCAGCCGAAAGTTGTGTTTTAACTCTATTTGAATCTCGTTTTCAAATTGGTGAATTCGTGGGGGATTGTTGTATTAAAAATTATATTTAGATTTTAATGAAAAAATCTATATAATTACAATTGGAGTTAATTTGGTTTCAATTGGGAAACCAAATGGCTTGTAGGGAAAGTTGGGAATTTCCAAATTTAAAACATGGAAAAGTTTGGGTTGAAGTTTAGTACCATACCTTGGAACTATAAACTTTTGGTGGGCTTATATATGAGCTCACACCCCAAGCTCTTATAGCAATAGTAGAGAGGAGGAATGGAGGACCACACACGCGCGTGTGCGCTCCGCTACGGCTCGGGCTCGGGTTCGGGCTCGGAAGAGTCAATTCGGATCTTGGATCTCGATACTTTTGCTGCGGATTTTATTTGGTAAGTCGATTAAATTAATCACACGATTAATTTGGTAAGTCGACTTAAATGGAAATTCAACTCGCCATTATGGACGTGATTCTGGCCGCGATTTCGGGATCCAAAATGACGCACACGTTGAGGGGCATTTTCGGAAAACGAAAAGGCTCCATGGTAGGACACGCGACCACACACACACACACACACACACACACACATATATATATATATATATATATATATATATATATATATATCCCTTCCCCACGTAGTGTTTAAAAACACTCGCAAGCAAAAACTCTAACGTCATCTTGGCTTTGTTCTGGTTCTTCCTCTCATGGACGAACATGTCTCTCTCTTTCTCTCGGCTGCAGTTCTCTGAGGTACATTCGAGGACGATCTCATCGGTGTGCGTAGACGAAGATCGTGTGCCGTTGTATCCTGGGAGCGGATCGTCGGTATCCTACGCACCAGTATTGTGGGGGCGATATCCTCTCTAAGGATAGTCCATTTCATGGACGCTTCGGTGATTTCTAATCTAATCTCTCTCTTATTTTGTCTACCGCAATTTATTTATTGCTTAAATTTTTCTGGATCTCGCCCAGTTTTATGTTTCCGTTTGTTTAATCGGTTCATGTTTGCATTCTGTAATCGGATAATGGATTGGAATTGCATGATATTAATTTTGATAATATGTAATGCTGTTCTGTCAATCCATTTGGATCCGTATGATTACTGTTTAATATATGCATGGTTTATCCTGTTAACAACAGTCAGGGCTAGTTTTCCTCCGTTAACGGATCAGGGACCTAAGTCCGAGACGTTACAATCAACATCCACGCCAACTTAAGCCTTCTTCTCCACATCGAGCACATCCCCAAACCTTTCTCCACCGAGTTGCAATGCAAGAATACCGCCACATAAAACAGGAACAATCGCACCCTCTCCTCTGCCTAGGCCGACAACTCGAGGATGGAAGTTCCTCGAATTTGCTAAGACGTGAAGGAGGAGTATTATCAATTGTAAATTAGGTAAAATTAAAGAGTGGATTATCTAAATATTTGGTGGATTCCGTCATAGTTAACAGAAAAACGAATGGACACTAACACAAGGTTATATCATATAAGACTTAAGCACTACTCAAGATTCTTGATGCATATATGATGTATCGAGGGCTATTTACGTAAATATGAAAGTATACACGATTATGGGTGTAAGTATCCCAATAAAAAAAGAACACCATATACAACAAAGAGAAAAAAAACATCACCCCTCACAGGAGCTAAACCACATCGGTAAACGAGTATGTTCCATCACGAGGTCACTCTTGTTGGAGAAGTTGGAAACAGGGAAACAAAAAAAAAAGGATTTTGATACATCTAAAGCATGCAAATCTGGTCGAGTAACCCAACTCGGAAGTTTGATGGGGCCAATAGATCAGCTCGTAGAGCAAGATCCCTAAATGGGGAATCCAAAATAATGCTCATAGTATAGAGTTGCTTCACAGGAAAGTCATGAGACGAAGAAGATGATGGAGCCAACAGAGGTGGAGAAGACAAACCTCCGTTTCCGACGGAGAGGTCCGACAAAAGATGTGGAGCTTGGTGTGATCAATGAGGGCACATGTGGAGGTGTTGGCATATGGCGAAGTGACGGCGGAGAGGGGTGAGTTGCCGGAGGAACATGCAAGGCATCGACATTCGGTGTAGGGTGCGGAGTGCGGGTGGCCGCACCTTATACACACGAGGCAATTGATAACGATGACGAGGGGAGGCGGGGATCTTCAGTGAGAGGCGGAGGCCTTGGGCTCCGATTGCTGATCCATTGGAGCCCCAAGTGGTGGCGGGTTTTGGTGGGGGAGGCGCTCGCTGAGACATGAGGAAGCTGATTGCTTAGAAAAATGTATAGTCTTGGATTACACAACTCTCAATCGATCGTTGTTCACCTCTTTTGTTCTCATTTCTTTGTGTTGGTTTGGCCTCAGGGATCTCAGTTTTAATGGGAATATATATTTTAGGTATAAATAAATCATAGAAAAGTTGATAAGTGCGGCCGATAAGAATCAAAGATTTAGATCATGTTTCTCACCCAGTTGGTTTTCCACGTAAATATAATCGAGCAAGTTGTTGTTTTTCCGGTTTGATCTTTTTATTTATAATTGTTATTCTTGTTGAATTTTTTATTTGATAATATTTGTTACAACTATTATTCACTCATGCAGTAGTTTGATCCTACAAGTGTCGATATTTGGCATCATAGCCTCGTTCATGTGGATGACATAACGGGACTTGACACATATGTCTTCCATGGATATTGTCTTAAGAAACAATCCATGGAAGAGTGTGTTCGTTTGGGGGTTACCTTGAAATTTTCCTTGGGTTTGGGCCAAACCCTCCAATTTCCACTTGATGGGTCCCACAATCATATTTTATTATTCATGTTGTAGGGCCCACCCGACATACACACTCTCTCTTTCATTTAATACATTGAATCACCCATTTCTCTTTCTTCCATTCAAGAAAATATTATAATATCCCATCTTATCATCTAATAATTAAAAAATACTCAATATCTAATCCATTTTTCAAACATTAATATAATCACATCACATCGAAATCTTTCAACAACAAATCCACCATCCAAACACCAAAACAAATAAAAATATTATCCACCAGATAATCCCTTAATCTGGGAGGGTTCTTGTCCAAATACTAGTTGAAGGATGACAACTTCACCACAATGAGAAAACCTTATCAAAATAAACACCTTTCTACTTGCTACATTTAAATCTTGAAGTTAAAGAGTTTTCATCATACATAACTCTTAAAATCCACTTATTTGTTACAATTTTTTTGTCATGAGGTAATATCACAAGCTTAAGGTTGAGAACCTTCTAATGAACTGAATATTGCAAATAAATATGTCTTTCAATTACTGGTTTATATCTATATATGAGATGGATCCTTGGATGCATTTTAAATATCTTCGACGGTTTGATCCTTGATAACTATTATATCACGATTTCTCATGATCTGTTCTCTGATGGGTCATATAACTTGTAGCTAAATTCATTCTTTTCATATATCATAAAGATATATTAGGTCATCTTTGATTTCAACTTGCATCCTGACATGAAAAAAGGTCAAGAACCAAATACATGTAGGTTCTAAATAAAACATATTTTAATATACGAGACCCTGTTGAGGATATTTTAATATAGAAGCTACTTGTAGAGATATATTGATCACATGAGTGTAATGTTCAAGATTTCACTCCAAAAGGAACTTGATATATTTACCTCATAAAATAAGCATACGACTCTCTCTATAGAGTCTTATTCATCTTCTTAGTATTATCATTCAATTACAAGGTCTTTTTGTGGAGTTTTCTAATGTCTAATCACTTGAGACCTGCATTACGTGTTAAAGGATCCCACATACTTTACACCATTGTCAATGTATATTCACTTTAGCTTCTTTCATGTATGCTTCTCTAAGAGTATATTGAAGCCCATGAACATCTCAAGGATGTGATTCTTCCAATTTCAGATATATACCGACAATTTCATAAGAAAACATCAACAGAGGTACAAAAATGCACCACTAAGAGAAATAACCTTCAGAGCACAACAACATTATGCATGAACAAACTCTAGATTTTGTGTCTTCCTAGAGGGTAAGGTACTTTTGAACATAGTTATCAACTACTTTTCGAAGAAGCAATAAATTCATCTTTTCATGTTTCCTTTTGCCATGTCTAAAAGAAGATTGATCTTGATCAAGATAGACGAACTCTTCTCGCTTAAACAGTAGAGCCTCTTGTGCTACAAGTCAATTGAATTATCATCATTTGTTGTATTTACAATAACTTTAGAAATCAATGCTTGCATAATGTAGAGGTTATTAGGTACTTATTTCTTGAAACAGACATAAACTACCCTTGTTAGACTTCCATTACGCAGCATCAAATATGTTGTAATAGCCTTAACCATACAATTTTCCAATGAATATCATGTTTGGATGCATCTGAGAGTGTGCCTCACATCTTTCAACTTCAAAAGGAAGTTGGTAGGATTACACAAAATGATGTCACATCAATGCTTGCATATTGTAGAGGTTACTAATGCACTTCTTTCACAAACCACACTACAAATACCCTTGTTTTACTTCCGCTATTCACCATTAAATATGTTGCAATAACCTTCACCATCAAAATTTCCAGTTAATATCAATGTTTGATGCTTATGAGAAGTGTGCCTCACTATATTCTATGAATATAAGTATATCATTCGCAAATTGGGTGTTAGATCACTTTCATATCAAGGCTTGGGAGAGAAAAGCCTATGATGAATTCACTTATGATGAATTCACTTTTAGCAAACTACAGAGCATTTCGTTGAGTATATTCAACGAGTTAATAAAAATCAAGGGAGAAAGAGGGTTCCTTATCTAAATCCTCTAAATGATATGAATAACCCCTTTAAACTATTGTTGATTTGCATGAAAACAACCATGGCTTTTAGTATCCCCAAGACCCTAGTCGAGAATAGGTCCATGCATTCCCAACATTTTAAACCTATGTTCTAATAGGTCATAGATCAAAGTATCAAAGGAGTTTTTTATAAAGTCATTTTTAAATACCAACATCATCTTCTTTGTATGTCTCCATCTCAACAAAACCTCTAATGTAAGAGCATCCACATCATCTAGCTGATAGCTGTTCGAAAGAGAGTCCTTAGCAGCATTCTGGATGTCCTCAATGATTTGATCTTCAAAGACGCTCTCCATCAGGATCTTGTTCATTCTCTCTGCTATGCCATTCAGTTGAGATGTCTTGGGTGGAGTCTTTTCGTGCCTAATACCATGAGATGTGCAATAATAATGTAATGATTAACATAAAATCCATGTTCTACATGTGATTTGGAATAATGAAAAGTTCAGCGTATGATTGTGTAGGTTGTGTGTTCGATTCCGAATAATTTCACAACGAATACTGACCGATTAGGATAATTAATATCATGTTCGATCGCAGTTGTAATATGATTCACTACCCTAAAATCATGTTAGAGGTAGTGAAGATGACCGTCTTTCCGTTCAATCTTATGGACAAGGCCGTGTATTGGATAAATTATTTGGGAATGGTCGTCACATCTTGGGAAGAATTGAGGTTTGATTTTCTTAGCAAGTATTATCCATTGGGATGTCTCAACCAGGTGAGATCACTAATAACTAACTTCTCCCAGTTGTTCTATGAGCCTATTCACAATGCATGGGCCTACCACGGTATTCCAAAGACTAGCCTCGTGTAGAACTTCTTTGGGGGGTTAAGATTAGAGAACTAGAGCTTGATGGATGCCTTTTTGTAGAGGTTCACATTTCAACAAGGGTGAGGACGTTTTAAATCAGATTTTTGAGGAGACTGCAGAGAGCTCTGCAACTCTTTCTTCTTCACGTGCTTTCCAGAAGCACCTCTTCCTTCTTTTACTTTAGCAGTACCCCACAAGGCCGTCAACATGATGGCATATCATGATGTGTATAGGGTGGAAAGTGCTGATCTGACCATTATTGGAAATAACTTATCCAAAGTCGATATTATTGAGAAGAGATCACAAGAGCTAGACAACTTACAAGTGATCGAACAGAGGACGAAGAATCTGGACTAGTTGGATGAGATTACACGACATCTAGACTTCTAGTTAGTATGATCAGTGCTTGTCAAAGTCAGAGTGTCGCATTCGATACACCCATAGTGGAGCAGTCGAGTACTACGTCTTCTTCAACCCAGCAGAGTATCGGAGGTCCTTCTTCTACCGTTCAACATGTGTACTACATGCAGACATCAGATCAGGTCCAACAACAACCTACTCAGTCATGTATTGTACTGTATTATCCGGAGCACTAGTATGTTCCCGAGTAGTTCTCTCCTCCTCTACCTCACATTCAGGAGGTAAATAGTATTTAGTTCGATTGTGATTGTAGTCAGCCCCGTCCATCCGGGAAGGTTCAATCTAGTTCATATCTGAGTCAGAGGCCAATTCACTACCAACAGAGAGGGAGACCACCACTCTAATACCAACCAGCTTCACAACCTCATCAGTTTACGTCTCCACCAACCTTCCAGACTTGGAGACACGGATATCAACAGTTGATGCAGCCCACCTACCCATATCAGCCATATCCACAATAGCCAACATATTTTGGGAAGTACTACTCACATTCTCCTCCTCCATATACATATCAGCAGCATCAGTATTTTGGGTATCAGCCTCCGCACTACCAATCTCAGCGACAACTCATTGCTGAGCATCATGAGGCACCTTCAATGAACCTAGTCCTAGATAAGCTTGCCTTGCTTATGAAGAACATGATAGATCTTACACAGAGGCTCGACGACCTGACCATGATGAAGACTCTTATCCTAGCCCAAGTCGAAGTCAATCCCAACAACTTTAGATGTAAGAAGCAGGTAGCCCATGATCCACCCACACCCGAGACATGTATGGACCTCGATTTAACATGTTTATCTGACACCATTTCTCTCAGGATGGGTTGGAGATTGCAACTGCCTGTACATCCAGAGTTGGGACTAAGTGATCGACAGTTGAGAGAGCTACACCAACACCATCATCTTCTTCACTAGTTGAGTAGAGATCTAGAGTTGCAATTCCACATCTTAGAGGATCTTCTTCTTCACCTTCTACTTCTTCTCACTACCACCACGACCACCTTCAGAGAATAAGGAGAGATGTAGTGCCGAGTATGCTTTGAGGAAGAACACACCTGTCGTAGAGTCCTCTTCATCACTAGTAGACAGAGTAGCCCATACTATTTTGCCTTTTGTTTCTTCTTCTTCTTCTTCTATACATGTATGGGATGATATTGTGCAACCTGTTTCTCATCATCCTATTATGCATGTTGAATCTGATATGAATAAGAGGAATGAGTAGTTTGATGTTTCTTTATATTTTATCCCATTTCCATCTGCCATAAATAAAAGAAAAATTAAAAAATTCAAACAACTCTATCTGATCCTGAAATTGTAGAGATATTATAGAACATTTTTTAGAGATGTTGCTCCTTAACACCATGGAGTACATGACTACAGTAAAAAATGAATGGAAGAAGCATGTACTAAGAAGTGTCAGCCCAAGCAAAACAAATGTCAGAGAACAGAGAAGCATATCTTGACCATGGTCATAGTTCACACCATTAGCAACCTCCTATCAGAAAAGAAAGATAAGGGAGAACCTCACATCTGTTGTTTGATATTTGATCAGGAGTTCGATCGTACTCTACTCGATAGCGGATCCTTGATCAATTTTATGCCATCCTTGCTACTCACTGAGTTTGTATTGGGCATCTTAGATCGACTAGGATGATCCTTCATTTTCAAGAGGTCGAAGGGCATTATCGAGGACGTTTTTGTAATGGGTGCAAGGCATGAGCTTCTTGGTTGATTTTGTCATCATGGATATGGACACACCTGCACCGTTACTCCATACCCCCATCATACTTGGTCGACCATTTGTTCGAATGACTGAAGCGATAGTTGATTATGGTACTAGAGAGATCACCTTTCACTCTTATAGTGATAATGTGAAGATTGAGACGATCCCAGATCTGAGGCCATCACCACCAGCATCAGCAGATGCAAGAGAGTCGAGTGCACATGGTTCTGAGGACTGTGATTTTCTAGCCAAGATTCGAGATACTTATTTCATGGATACAGAAGAATTTCTTTCTCAGAAGGAACTTCTGGGAATCACAATCACCTTGAACTCCCTTATTGATGATTCAGAGTTGTTAGTTGATGGACCGTTTGAGCTGTATTCTAAGGATCAGTCTGAGATACATCCGGAGGTACATTTTGAGATATCTAATACACACCATTATGAGATTATTGTTGAGACACTCTTGTTGAGATATCTGAGACACACACAAATTTTCCTGAGATACTTGATGATGATACACTTTCTACTAAGATTAGTGCTGAGGGATCTGAGCCTTTTGTTAATGAGTTTGCAGAGATCTTTGAGTGACCTGATGAGCCATCCTTGTCTGAGGAGAGAGCATTCCTTGCAGATCTATCTGCTACTTTACATGCTGAGCCTACAGTAGCCACGGTGGACATTTCATGCAGTGCAGATCATTTACCTTCTACCAGTGCCGTTTTAGAGGTTGTTGTAGAGCCGATTCAAACACCATCTAAGATCAAAGTTCTATCCTCATCTTTGAAGTATGCCTTCCTTGCGAGTGCCCCTCAGATGTTTCCAATCATCATCGATTCATAGTTGATCTACAACCAGGAATCTTGCATGCTAGAGGTTCTTAAGAGAAACCGCAAGGCTATTGGCTGGAGTATTTCGGATTTCCATGGGATCCATCAAGCTTCGTGCTCACATCACATCTACTTAGAGTATGATAGCAGGTTGTCCCATGAGTTTCAGCTTTGGTTGAATCCAAATCTCCAGGATATTATCATAAAAGAGATCAGGAAATGGTGTGATGCTGCATTTATTTATCCCATTCCGATTCCAAGTGGGTCAATACGTTGCTTGTGGTCATAAAGAAATTGAGGATTACAATTGTGATGAATGATCGTGATGAGGAGATTCCGACTTGTGTACCCACTTCATGACGTGTCTGCATAGATTACCGATGCCTGAACTCAGAGACCAATAAAGATCACTTTCCACTGCCCTTTATTGATCATATTATTGAGAGGTTGGAAGGGAATGAGTTCTTTTTTTCTTGGATGGGTACTCAAGATATAACCATGTAGCAATCACTCTTGAGGATTAGGAGAAGACTACTTTTACTTGTTCGTTTGGCAGACTACTTTTACTTGTTCGTTTGGCACCTACGCCTTTAGACGGATGCCCTTTGGATTGTGTAACTCTCTCTACAATCTGAAGCTGTATGTTGGCCATTTTTGCTGACGTGGTAGGTATTTTTCTAGAGGTCTGCATGGACGATTTCTCGATCTACGAGAATAGTTTCGACTCATGTCTTAATCATTTAGACCGAGTACTTTGGAGATGCTGCAAGGTAAACTTAGTTCTCTCGTGGGAGAAGAGCCACTTTATGGTGACTAATGGAATTGTATTAGGCCACGTCATCTCCAAACATGGTATAGAGGTTGACTCGGCTAAGATTGATGCGATCTCCAAGTTAGAGATGTTGCATAGTTTGAAGCAGTTAAGATCATTTCTTGGACATGCCGGATTCTATAGGTAATTCATTAAGGACTTCAGCAAGATCACCATCTGAGCTTCTGTGCAAGGAGAGTGAGTTTATTGTCGATGAGAAAGTCCTCCTTGCCTTCCATCAAATGAAAGATATGGTTACTAGTGCTCCTATCCTTCAACCACCTGATTGGTCTCTCCCCTTTGAGATCATGATGGAAGCGTCAGATTTTGCAGTTGGAGCTGTTTTAGGGCAGAGATGGGATGGTGTACCATTTGCCACACACTATGCTAGCAAGACTCTGTACGAGGCACATCGCAATTACACAGTTACAGAGAAGGAGATGTTAGAAGTAGTATTCACATTAGAGAAGTTTCATTCCTATCTTTTGGGTTCACATGTGATTGTTTACATGGATCATACTTCCATACGGTACCTACATGACAAAAAGGATGCCAAACCATGCCTTATCAGATGGATCCTTCTTCTCCAGGAGTTTTATTTCGAGATTCAAGACAAGCCTGAAGTGAAAAATGTTGTAAAATGTTGTGGTAGATCACCTTTCTCATATATCATATGCAAAGTCCTCGAGCAGCTACTACTTCCCATTCAGAGACCTTTCCACATGAGGCTATCTTGTTCGTTGCCTCACTTCGATGGTATGCTGATATTGTGAACTATCTTATCTCCAAGAAAGTTCCACAAGATTAGCCCAAGCTTAAGGTAGACAGATTTCTGTTAGAGATTCATTTTTACCAGTGGGAGGATCCGTACCTATTTCATGAGGGTGCGGATTGTACCTAGAGGAAGTGCATTTCTCAAGAGGAATACACCAGTGTGCTTGAGCATTGTCACAAATTAGAGGCTAGCGGGCATCATTCAGGGAAGCACACGACAATGAAGGTACTTCAATGCGACCTATGGTGGCCAACACTGTTCAAGGATGCTATAGATTATATTCGATGTTGCGCTGATTGCCAGGGAATGGGAGAAACCGTTGGTTCTAAAGATACCACGCCCATGAGATATATCCAGATTTTAGATATTTTTGATGCTTAGGGCATTGACTTCATGAGCCCATTCCCTGTTAGTCAGGTATTTCAGTACATCCTACTTGTCGTGGATTATTGATGACACGCCAGGAAACTCGGGTTAAGTAATATCAAGGGTCGTTACATCGAATCGCAAGGCGTAATCAACAAGAAAATATAACCACTCAGAAATATCAATCAAACACAAAATGTAAGTGGTTCGTTATTTTATTTACCTGGTATAGCCACAAGGGTCGAACACAAGGAGCACGGAAATCTTAAGAAGCAGTCAAATTTCAGAAATAAAACATTTTAGTGTTTTTTAATTTTTGCAAATTTTTTTGGTTTTAATAAGAGCAAAATCAACAAAAATAAAAGTAAACAAGCAACACTTTTTTGGATTTTTCTATAAGGTTACAAGTACTCAGAAAATTAAGATAAACATATTTTTGGATTTTTGAGAGTTTCAAATATTTTTGGTAATTTTATGGGAATTTTTTGATGTTTTTGTGGTTTTATAAAAATTAAAAAGTGCTAAAAAATTTAAACAATCCACAGTGAGGACTAAATTACAAACTAAAATTATTTAAAATTCTCTAAAGTCCTGGATAATATTTTTATGATAAAATATGAACTAAAATCTACAAACGGGATATGAAATAGATTTTTTTGATTTTTTTATGATTTTATATGATTTTTATTAGTTTTTAGATGTTTTGTGATTTTTACGATTCTTAGAGGGAGTTTTCAAATAAAATTAATACTATAAATAAAACACACAAAAAGGTAATTACAATAATTTTTATAGATTTTTTAAAGTATTTTTCAAATTTTTATGAATTTTCTAATTTAGACAGGACATTTTTTAAGGGTTTTTGAATTTTTAAAAATATAAAATTAAAACAATTAATTCAATAAAAACATGAAAATTATTACACACTAACATGAGTCAATGGTATTTTTTAGGGTATTTTTCGAATTAATATGCTATTTATTAAGACCAAAATACAATGTGTGATTAGGCACAGGTCACAGGGACCAATTGGCAAATAAAATGAGTTTCTGGTCCAAATAATAACACCTTTTTAAAAATCTAGTGCAAAAATCCCAATCAAGCACGTGCGACACACAAGATCCAGACTCACAGGAACATATATGCAAATACTAAACACATGCCATTAAATTTAGAACATATAAAAAGTGTAGGGCATACAACACAAATAACCCAAAACTCACCTGCACATACACGTGCTATAGACCGAGAGGGACTAAAATGCAAATATTAAAAACAAGAGGTCCAAACTGTAAAATGTACTTAACTACAACTTTACTTTACTAGACTGGAACTAAATAATGAAACATGCATGATAAAAAATGCAAAATACCCTAAGGACTTGTGGCACAAGCGGCGTACGGCTCTGGCATACGACCAGGGAAATGAAGTGGATGCAATTGCAGGTCGGACAATTCGGTGGAGCACAATGAAAATGCGGCTGAAGCTAGAGAGCTCCAGCGAGGTAACCGTGCTAAACTAACCTAATTCGCTACTTAAAATATACCGTTAAATGCTGAAAACAAAAGACATGAATAAAATCAACCTAGGAAAATAGCTTGCGTAGCTCGTACCTAGGTTTTTATGCCAGGAAGCAGAGGTGGTCGGAGCACCGTCATAGGGTGTACCCCTGATGTACTCGAAATCGACTCGATTTAAGTATGAAATTAAGGAGTCCTTGCGACCCAAATCGATCGAGCAAATCAACGAGAAAATCAAACCACTAAGAGATAAAACAATGAAATGTAAGTGGTTTCGCTACTTTTATTTACCTAGTATAGCAACCATGGTCGTACACAAGGAGCATAATTAAAAGCTAAGTAGTGAGATTTTGGGAATAAAAAGATTTTTAGTGGTTTTTAGTTATTCAAAATTTTAATTTCAATAAGAGAGAAACAATCACAAGTGATAAAAACACACACAAACACTCCTTTTTGTATTTTTCTAAGGGACCAAAAATACACAGAAAATTGCAATATTGTTTGGATTTTATATGCTTTAAAATGATTTTGGTAATTTATATAGATTTTTTCATTTTTTTTGCGATTTTCTAAAAATAAAACAGTGACAAGAACAGCAAATAATGCACATCCATGAGTAATTTGCAAGTTAAAAATAACAAAAATGCCCAAAACTCCTGGGGATGATTTTTATGACATAATATAGATAAATATCTGCAAACAGAGATTGAGAACACTATTTTTTAGATTTTTATATAATTTTATATAATTTTTATAAGATTTTGAGTATTTTGTAATTGTTTGGTTTTTATAATGTATTTTTAATCAAAATTAATACTAGAGTTAAAAGATACTAAAATACAACTTCCCTAATTTTTATGGAATTCTCGGCGTTTTTTCATTTTTTATAATTTTTCTAAGACAAACATAACACTTTTTAAGGGTTTTTTAATTTTCAATAATATAAAATAAAAGCAACTTGACAAACTAAAATTACCGCACAAACATCATGCAAGCTAGAGCTACAAGGTATTTTTGTATAATTTTTAGGGCCAATTGACTATTTATTGCATTAAATAAAACATATGTAGTAAAAATTGGTGTACATGGACCATTTTGCAATTATTTTAAGTTTATGGGCCTAACTGATAACAAGCAAGAAATTTCAAGGGCTAAATATGCAATTTTCCAGCAAGCACAAGCGTTGCCTTGACTCATAGTTCACAAGGCATAGATGCAAATATCATAACATAACACTCACTTCATAACTGTTGAAAAGTTCAGGGTAAATACTACAAATATCCCAAAACACTCGTACGCGTGCATGTGAATCAAACTCGGCTGGACTAAAGAGCAAATAAATAAATAAAGTACGAAGTTCTACCTCCAAAAAATTCTTAAGTACTTATTACATTTATTGGACTGAACGCAAATGGCATAAAAGACAGGGTAAAAAGTGAAGTTTACCCTTGCAAACGCAAGTGACATGTGGCTCTGATGAAATCTGATGGTGTAGGGCTCAGTGGCAGCGTAGGATCTTGATGATCGTTGGGACGTGGATCTGACGGCGCAGATCGTAGGTGAGCATGTGTGTCAGATCCACGTTAAAGGTTGATCCGACGCTCTGAAAAAGGGTATGAATGTGCGGCGCAGATCCAATTTTGGGGAGCATCTCCTGATCTGACGAGCGTGAAGGCTGCTGATAGAACAGGTAGCAGGGGAGCTTCGATCAAAGATGGGTGGCAAGCTGCTGATTGTATCTAACCTCCCAGAGCTCCAGCACCTTCGCAATGGTGCTCTGCATCAAATGGCCTGCTCTGATGGATGAAGTGATGGTTGGATGGTCAACACGGTGGAGCTACGCCTGGAGCTGCTCAGCTGAGTCCATCGAAGGGCCAAATGGTTCTCCACTGGGCATCTGCACCTGTAGGGAAACTCTAGGCTCGGAGATGAATCTCTGGCCGATGTTATTTTGCAAAAGAAACAAGGGAAGCAATGGAAGATGATGTTTGACCTCCGACAGAAACATAAGAAGGAGGTCTCACCCTAATCTAGCAATGATGATCTAGTCTAAGGATGGTAAGGTTGCACTAGGAGATGATGGGTGAGTCGGCATAGCGATCTGTACTGGTAGAGGTGCGTGATGGAGCTCCGACACATTGGTCGGAGCAGACGGAGTTGCAATGGAGTGCAATGGATAAATCAAAGTGAATCAAGGAAATTGAAGAGAATAGCGGATACCTGGAGTTTCTGAAGAATTCAGGGGCTTCAGATGATGAGGACAGAGGGGTTATGGCCTCGACTAGGCTGCAACAAGCAAAGGAGACTGGTCGCGGCGACGTCCACCGGTCACGAGCTGAGCTACGCTTAACGGACAACCAAACGAGGCTCTAGAGAGCGCTCCAGACTCATGTCCCTCAGCTGGAGGTTGCTAGGGGGCAAGAAGGTGGTGAGGAACGAGCTCTCGAGCTCAAGAGGAGGAGGAGATATTTTATAGGGGAAAGCTAGGGTCTAGAAAGGTTGGAAGATTCAGTGAAACCCTAGGATGATCCGACTGTGCCTAGGGATCCATGAGGATCATGGATCATAGGAGCATAATCAGGCGCAAAAATCGATGTCAATGGAGGTCTGAACTGATTAGGAAAATGTCGAGAAGAAGCTTCGATGAAGGGTTTGTCGGGTCAGGTCTGCTGGGGGAGACGCTTGGCCACAGTCAACATTCTAATGTGGTCCAATCAGAAAATTCCAGGCTGATAAATGAAAGAATAATAAATAGTAAATAGCGAATTATTTTAAAATAAAAATTGAATAAAAAATATTCATTATTTTACAAACTATTTTTCTGTGATTTTTATTTATTTTTATGATATTATATTTACAATATGTATAGTATAGTGTAATTTACATATACCGATATATTATATACATGTTTTTTTATTATTTTCTCAAAAATAATTTCTTTTATATTTTATTTATTTACAAAACAATTTGAGGAATAAAAATTATTTTGTTTGGTTTTAATAAAATAAGTAGACGTTAATTGAATAGGTGTTCTGTACACTATATACATGTGTATCTTTCGTACAATGATTTTGGCTTTTATTTTTGTTTTATTAAGTGTGTTCTAGTTTTTATTTCATTTTTATTTTATTATTAAGGGTATGTATAAATGTTTAAAAAGATAATATATACAAAATATAAATTAATTATTAGTATGTATAAGTTTGAAGAGGCTATACAGGGACCCTATCTCTCCCCTTACTTTCTTTCTTGTCGATCAGCTCAAGGTTTGACCTTCTCTCGAGGTTTGGGTTACTCTGTATTTATTCTAAATACATCATTCTTTTTCTTATCTCTTTATTCTTTTATTTTTAGAAAATATGTATAATTATGCAATAATAACAAGCTCATGCTTAATGATAAGTTATTGTATTTGCACCAAGTTACAGATGTTTTTGCTAAAAGATAAAGCTAAAATAAAAGAATAAAGAACGAGAATCATAGATTGACTTTTGCTAGTCCCTTAGCAAACACTTATTTGAATAATAAGTGAAAACAAGATGAAAAGAAAAAGGAAGATTCAAAGTTGATTATTAAACTTGTTAAATTGTAGTATGGAGCTCGATCAGATCTTTGGATTATTAATTTGGTGGAGCCTTATTGGGAAATTGGTTTAAGATACAACAACCTTAAACTTCCACAGTTCTATGGTCAGGTCTCCTTAATAACCAAGTTAGAACAAGTCTACATACGCTAACTCTACTAACTATGAATCTTTCCTTGTACTGTATAGGTGATATATAGCTCCTCATCTCAGAAATGGCAAAGAAATAGCCTCCCTCAACAAGGTAACTCTAATCTCTTAGTCTAGCAACTCTTTCCTCGAGGAGCTAGGTATTCCTTCTAAGTTCAAGTACAACTAGCTCAAGAAGAGGGGAAATAAGAGAATGGATTGTGACCAGTGTAGCCACGTATCCCTTGGAGCTTAACCATTGTAGCTATGTCTCCAGTTGCAAGCTTCCATGAGATTAGATGGTGAGATACATAATTTTTGCTTATTCACTATATACACTCGGCAAACATTTTATTTTCAATCAGGCATGTTCCCTTTTTTGGAGTTTTTCAAAATTTTGCACAATTTCTTTATTGTGCATATATACAACATATCTGCACAGTGCAGCATGTACATAAGGAGTTTTTCTTCTTGAGCTAGTAGACTATCCCTCTTTTGATGCTTTTTTGCAACCCACAGTCTCCTGTCTTTAGACCTCAATGCTACTAGGCCAAGTTGAGGTGCATTTCCCTCCCTAGAGGAGGACCGAGAGGTTCCGATTAGCTGTACTGCCCTTGTATGCTACTCCAAGCCAAAGGATTCTGCCGCCTCACTACCTCATCCGTGTTGAGCTATGTGTAAGGTGCATGTCTAAGTCAAGCCATTGTCTCTGAGAGTCATGCGTGAGTTGTTAAGTGTCCTACTTAGGCTTATTAAGATGACATGTGAACATAGCCTGGTGGATTCAAAGAATTAAGTCACTATGGACCTGAAAAATCTAAACCCTAAGTCCTATAAGGTTCCTCTGAAGTTGAATGGATTAAGGTCTTAACCAAACTCCATTCTTCAATTTGATTCCAGACTAGTTCAATTGTCAACCATGATTCTGAAGAATATACATAGAGATATGTACAAAATTCTTTTTGTGGAACATTTTTCAAAATATTTTGCAAATATTTTTCAAAAGGTTTTTCAAAACTATTTACAAAATGTTTTTGCAAACATTTTATTTTCACAAAAAAAATTCAAAAATTTTGTATTACATACATAATTTATATATAGAAAATTATTTACAAAAATTTTGCAAACAAAAAAATTAGAAACATTTTTACAAGAATCATTTCGAAAAATGTTTGTACAAATAATTTTGCAAAAATGTCTAATAATAGCCATGCTATTATACCCACTCAAATTACGAGTTATGGCTAAAGTATATATATATATAATATATACGACACCCCGTATACTTAGCTCGAACGATGTCCTCGGAGTGATTAGAGAGCGATGAAAGAAGACATAATTCGTGTTGTGTATGGGGAAGTGAGAAGAATACTATACTACACTGACGAATGAAAGGGTATAATGCATGGAAATTGGTTATCCCCCTATACTTAGGATCAAGTAATCATAAGTATAGAAAATTATGCACAATGGACGAATCGAAGAATGGAATGTACAGATATTACCTCCCCTATACTTAGGGTGAAATATCCCTGAGTATAGGCATCAAAATAGAGGTAATGGAAAATCACCAGTTTAATTCCCCCTATATTTAGGATCAAGTAAATCTTAAGTATAGCAAAATCATAAGATGGATCCGGGATATTAAACCAAAAAAATGAATGATATATACAATGTGGATCTATACAGCTACAGAGAAGAAGTAAGAATCAGTATGAGATGCATGTTATGTGAGTCAAAGATCACATCTCATACAAAATAAATAGGGGAAATATCGACGATCAGCAAATCATCATCAAGATAAGGCTTCAAGCATTGACCGTTGACTCAAAAGGTGGATTCGAAAGACCACTCAGATAAATCGATGTTGCCATTGTCGTGCACCTTTTAGATCAAGTATGGTCCCTTCCATTTACTCTATAATTTCGCTGGAAGTACTCTCAACCTTGCATCAAATATCCATACTCTCTGATTCGGCTCAAACTGTTTATGGATGACGTGAGAATCATGCCATATCTTCACTCTATCCTTATACTGCACTCTACTTGACAAGGTTGTGTCTCGCAACTCCTCTAGGATTACCAATTCCGCTCTCCTCTGGTCTCCTACACTCATGGGATCCAATAATAGCTCAGTAACTACCCAAAGTAACTTGTGCTTGATCTCAACTGGTTAGTGGCACGGCTTACCATAAACGAGGTAAAAGGGAGATGTTCCCAAAGGTGTCTTGAAGTAAGTCCAATAGGCCCACAAGACCAAGTCCAAAAGCTGTGACCAATACTTTCGATCTCGGCAGACAACCTTCTGCAAAATAGTCTTAATATCCCTATTTGAAACCTCAGCAAGACGATTAGTCTGTGGATGATATGGGGTGGCAACTCTATGGCCAATGTTTAACTTGTTAGCAAGGGCTCTTACCTTGTCGTTGATAAAATGAGTCCCCCGTAAGAAATCAAGACTCTAGGTACCCTGAATAGTGAAATGATATTCTTCCGCAAAAATTTGCAATAGTATCCGCATCTGCGGCTCGGGCGGGAATGGCCTCAACCCAACAACTAACATAATCTACAACAGGAAGAATGTACTCAAATCGCTGACTCTTAGGGAATGGACCCATGATATCGATGCCCATGTGTCAAAAACCTCACAGAAGTGAATGGGCTACATCGGCATCATATCTCTCTGTCCACAAGTGTCCATCCTCTTATAGTCAGTGCACCACTTCACGAATTCATCTGAATCCTTGAAGAGGGTAGGCTACCAAAGGCCACATAGGAGAACTTTCTGTGTTGTTCGTCTCCTAGAGTGATGTCCTCCTGCCTCAAGCTTGTGGCAATAGGTGAGGACACTACGGTGCTCCTCCTGAGAAATACACCGATAACAGACACTATCCCCCCTTCATGGTAAAGGGTGGGATACTCCCAATGGTACGACTTTGCCTTCACAAGGAAGGTCTCAAGTCGCTACCTTGGCCAACCTTGTGGAACTTTCATGGCAACAAGATAGGTCACAATTTCAACGTACCATGGAAGCAAGGTGATAGCCAGAATCTCCTCGTCTAGAAATGTCTCTGTAATTAGTGTGCATGTTTAGAATCTTCAAGATGCTCTAATCGGGAGAGGTGATCGACCACCACGTTCTTAACTCCCGGTTTATCCTTAATTTCTATGTCAAACTCCTGGAGTAGAAGGATCCATCTGGTTAATCTGGCTTTGGCATTCATATTTGCCATGAGGTATTGGATGGCAGTGTGATCTTTGTAAATAGTCACTCTAGATACAAGAATGTAAGATCAAAACTTATCCGAAGCAAAAACTATGGCTAGAATCTCTTTCTCGGTCACAGTAGAGTTCCACTGAGCGGCATGCAAAATCCGACAAGCGAAGTGAATGGCAAACTCCGATCCATCCCTCCTCTGTCCAAGCACAATCCTTACGGCAAAATCAGAAGCATCTATCATGATCTCGAATTGGAGAGACCAATTGGGTAGTTGAAGGACAAGAGCCTGCTTAACTAATCCCTTAACAATATCAAATGATGAAAGACACTTATCATCTACAAGGAACTCGGTATCTTTTTTCAGTAGATCAGTGAGCAGTCAGACAATACGGTCGAGGTCCTGTATGAACCGTCAGTAGAAATCGACATGCCCCAGAAAAGACCGCAACTGTCTCAAATTGGACGGTGGATTAAGCTTCTTGATGATATCCACCATGTTCGGATGAACCTCCATGCCCATTTTGGAGATGATGTGACCAAGGACTATCCCTTGAGTCATCATGAAATGACTCTTCTCCCAAGATAATACAAGGTTGCTCTCTATGAAATGTTGAAGTACTCGATCTAAGCAAGCAAGACAAGCATCAAATCCGTCGCTGTAGATCGAAAAGTCATCCATGAAGACCTCTAAACATTCACCCACCATTTCCGAGAAGATAGAAAGCATGCACATTAGGAATGTAGCCGGGGCATTACATAGACCAAAGGGCATCTATCTAAAAGCATGTGTTCCGAATTGACAGGTGAACGTCGTTTTCTCCTAGTCTTTAGGCGCTATTGCCACCTGGTTGTATCTCGAGTACCAGTTAAGGAAATAGTAATGACTCTTCTGGCTAACCTCTCAATAATATGTAAATGAATGGTAGCAGGAAATGATCCTTCTTGGTTGCCTGATTTAATCACCTATAGTCCACAGACTAACCAAGAAATGGGTACTATGGTAGCTATCTCCTTTCCAAACTCGCTCACAACTGCAATGATACTCGTCTTCTTGGGTACCACATGTAATGGTATAACTCATTTGGAGTCGGAGATGGGGTAGATAAAATCGACGCTCCACCACTTAGATATTTCCTTCATTACTACATCTCGAAGATTCAAGTTCAACCTACGCTGAAACTCACGCGATGGCTTGGCGTCATCTTCTACATATATGTGGTGGGAGCACAGGGCCAAACTTATCCCCTGGAGATCAGCTACACACCATCTGATTGGCATGTAGTTTCTTTCAAGAACCTTCATCAAGCGAGATTCTCGGTCTTCAGTTAAATCCGCTGAGATTATGACTGGGAACATGTCAGGCTTGCTCACACGGAATCTGTACTTCATGCTTTACGACAAGGTCTTCAACTCAAGACAAGTGGGAGCTGGCAGGTCTGGCCTCTGAAAAGTCTGCGTGAAAGAGACCAAATCTGCATGGGAGAACTCTCTTTGAATTTGCAAATCTGACAAAGACGATCCTACTGGTGTATCTATCAATTTTACTGGCTCGACCTCCATCCTAGATGTGGGATTTGTGGACATCAGACACATTAAATAATAATCAAAATCTTACCAATCAAAATCGGTGTCTAAGCCCAAGGGATCTGAGTTTGAATCACATGAAATATAATCTGCTTCATTACCCATAACACAATTGACGACCTCTGAAGTGTCTTGTGCCATGAGTGCACTCTTCGAACTCTCATCTATTGTCATTTGTAACTCTACAGTGTCTGAAGGTGTGATAAGAGCTCGTGATGTTGGATCTGTTCAAACTGCTTCATCATTAATAATCACAAAATCACACTCTTGGTGGACATCTTGCTCTGAATATGTGGTCTGCTCTCAGCAAGCTGAGTCTCTGGCACTATTCTCCTCAATCATCTTTATTTGTATACTCTCACCCTTGACACAAAAGTATACCTTCCCGCTATCTTGATCAGATACTACCTTGGTTATGGCTAAGAACGGTCATCCTAGAATGATGGGGGTATCGGTCACAGATTCAGGGATCTCCATGTCCAACACAACAAAGTCAACGGGGAATTTCAGGCCCTGAAATGTGATGATAAAGTCCTTTAACATCCCCTTCGGCCTTTTAACAGATCGATCTACAAACTGAAGGATTGTCCTACTCTGTTTATGAGGTCCAGACTTGAAACGGTCAAGCAAGGCAGCCGGGAGGAGGTTAATCGAGGAACCACTATTTAATAGAGTGCAATCGAACCATTGCTCATGAATATGGCATCTGACATAGGGGGCTCCTACGTCGGGTATCTTGGCTGGCAATCAGTTCTAGATGGCGAAGCAGGTGGCACGGGTGAGAACATGTATATTCTGTATTGTGATTCCTCTTCTTCCTACGGATTGTGATCTTCTCTCTCAAGTTCTTCTGGAATAGAGGGATGTCCTCAAGTACCTCCTGAAGAGTCAGCTAGATCTGAAATTTATCTATCATCTGCTCGCTGAAATCTAACTGGTGCCTCTTTTTGGGATTTTCTATTTGTGGGCCCTTCCCTAAGCGGAGTGCTTCAGGGAAGGGGATGGAGGGACCCTCTCCAGATGGACGAGGGACAGGAGTAGGTACCTGATCATTCAACAGGCTAGAGCCCATACAATGATCATCGAGCACAATAGATGGACTCATAGGAGATACATAAATCATTCCTTTATTCATATTTTTGATTTTTGAAGTTTTTCCATTTTTGTATTTTCTAAATAAATCCTTAGGTACAGGAGATGTCAACATAACTACATGATTTTTGGTGGCCTTAGTACCACCGACAACGTTTGGAATTGCGATATTAGTACCGTACTCTAGCCTTGCATCTGATAAATTGGTGGCATCAGCACCACCGTTTGAAACTGGGAATACGACGACCTCAGCACCGTCGTCTGGATCAACATCCTTGGTGGCTTCAGTACCACCACCATCTTCATCATGGTGAGTGGCATCGACACCACTCCTGACTTTATTTTGCACCCTAGGATCTGCATCGGGGTGTCGCTTAGACGAGTCGCTGCTTGCTGGCTTCCTACCTCTCCCTAGTATCACAAAATCAACATCAAATAAAGAAGAAGTATCATCCAGAATATCACTAGGTGAGTTGATCTCTGTGGACAATACCTGCTTAGATTTTCTCTTCAGTTTGTTCAGGTTAGGTTCAATCTGAGTGGGTATGGCAGATTTTCCCTTTATTATCTCCCCCATTTCATGCCTGAACTCGTCCATTTCTCATTGGAAGGTGGCTTGCTTATCAGAGAGGAAGAAGGTGAGGTCATCGAGTGTTGGGTTCTCATAAGAGTGCACCTGAGAACCGGATGGGTTGCCTCGCTGGAAATGAGGCTGAGTCTGTTGTTGGTAGTGAGGAGGAGGCTGGGAGTACTGCTGGTGAGGCTGTTGCTGCCTCCACTATTGTCCGTGATACTAGGGATGATGACTGTGTCGGAGCTGCTGCTGGGAGTACTAGGGCTGTTGTGGTTGGCTGCCCTGCCATGTCTTTACCATAGGCTGCTGTCAGGATGAAGTGCCTCCAGTAGGCCATCGGAAGTCAGGGTGGTCATGACGGATCCCGGGCTGCGGTTGGTATTGGGAGTACCAGATCCCGTTGACTTCCATCAACGACTCCTACTGCTCGTGGAGTGACAGGGAAAGGGCTGCCAAGGAGTGATCCGGATGGTATACCACCATCTAAGTGTATGAAGAGGGTTGTCGTAGCTGGTACTGCTGGAGCTGTTGAATAGGTTCCGCCTGAATGTGATGGACCTGGAAGTATAAGGCAGAATGTGTGAAGTGTTGTTGCATGGATCAGTCCGTCACTTGGGATGGGGCTAAGAAGCCGTCGATGCCTCTTGGAGAAACATGATCTGGATCTTCAGGTCACTCATTGTTTGGGCCAGCTCATCAATCTTATTGAGCTTATCTAGGCCCTGGAACTGCTTCTTCTCTATAATTTCTATATGGTCCAACTTCTGGGTAATAATACTCATATCAGCAGCTGAAGACTCTGCTAGTGCAACTGTCGATGAAGATGTAGAAGGATCGATCTCAATGCGTGCAATCCTCTGGTATGAAATTGCCTATGGAAGAGGCTTCCCCTGAGTGTAGACACGAGTCTGGGACATCACTATGTAGTTTTTGACCATCTCCTCATAGATGTCCTAGACCTGGTCTTTGTCTTTGGTGAAGTAGGAACCTACACACGAGGCATTCACTAACCCCTACAGCTCAAGTGACATCCCACAAAAGAAACTGTAGACAAGGTTGGGCTTGCTAATCTCATGGTGGGGACACTTGTCGATGAGCTCTTTAAAGCGATCTCAGGCTTCATGGAACTGTTCGTTCGGGGTCATGGTGAAATTGCTAATCATGGTTCTAGCTGCGTTGGTTTGACTGAGTGGATAATACTTGTTCAATTACTCGATCAGGAGATGCTCCCAAGTAGTGATCACCTTCCCTAGATGCTTCGGCCAGTAGGCTGCTTTATCAATCAAGGAGAATGGAAAGTCGATCAGTTTGATGGTATACTCGACCACCAGTCTATCATAAACGGTGTTGCAGATCATCTTGAACTCATGTAGATGGAGATGGGGTTCCTCAGTGGTTAGCCCATGAAACTTGGGCAATAGCTGGATGGTTTGAGGGTGAAGCTCGAAGTCGCCTAGGATGGCTGGCAGCTGAATCCATCGGTGTGTAAGGGTTGCCCTAGGGTTGTGCAACTGTCTCATGGTGCAAGCTGGTCTGGCTGGATCCTATCGCTCGTCCTAGCATCCATCCTCAGCTCTTGGTATTTCTCCACCGGATGGTCGTTGCGGTTCTCTCCCAGCTCGCATGTGTGTAAGCTCTCTCCTCGCTTCTGCCATGAATATACCTTGGTCTCAGATCTGTCGTCGCATGGTCTCTAGGAAAGCGAGCAATGTGTTATTGATGGCAGCCGCATCTAATACATATGATAATGTATGCGGCTTCTCACCGATCATGTTCTCACTGCTGGCCGTCTCACGGGTCTCTGTAAAGGCAAAAGACCCTAGCTCAGGTGTTGTCAAATGAATGTATAGCTATGTTGGCCTTTTAGTCTATACTTCGGGTGTGGAAGAAGGATGGTGAAGGGGGAACAAGGTGGAGGTGAATTCAGATTCAGAGATTGGGTCAGAGCTCTTTGAAGCCGCCCTAGATGAATAGGAAGGAGTAGTGGAAAGCGGTGCTACCAGAGGCAGCCTAAGAGACCTTATTCCCATCATCGTGGTGTGGGGATTTATGAAGATTAGATCTATGATGCAAGCAGAATAAGAAATCAAACCCCCAATTCACCAATATAACACATTGGTGACCGTAAGATTTCGGTCTTGTATCTTGTCATATTTTCTTCTTGGTGACAATCCAATCTATCAAAGCGGGTTAGCGAGCTGTTAGGAGCCTGATTCTCCCTAGAGACTTGTCAGAGGTCTTATGACAAGTTGTGCCTATTTATAATTTGTATGAGTGTAAGTAAGAACCATTTCCGACTACACGTTTGCTTGAGGACCGTGCTTTCATTGTGTCCTCTAAACCACCCACTCTGTTAAGGAAGTCCGGACCCATTACCGACTACCCGAAAGTCCTCACTGGAGAATAGCTAATCATTTTTAGAACCGGTAGTATGAAGAAAGTTCAGGTATGGCTCTATCCTAGTGTGGGGGTCGCTCAACTCTCTACAGATAAATAAGACAAGGTGGGGTTTACTCTCCCCAAAACAAGAATTTTTGAGTGAAGCTTAGTTTTAGGTCAAGTTTACTTTAGCAGTCCCAAATTTTATTGGTTACCTCGTTTTAGGTGTCTTTCTAAATAAGGCAACATCTAACGAATTTTCCAATTTCCTTTTTATTTAAGTCCAATAAAACTGCGGGAGGAAAGCAGAAAAGTTGATGCGTAATCAAACATGATGATGCATGCAGAGATAGAAATGTGTACCTTGTTCCAGCACTCTACATGCAGGTTGATACGCGCATAAATTTAAAGACAGAAATAAAACTAATCTATATGATGTACGAGGAAATTTTCCTAAGATGAGAAACTTCCATTAGCGGGAAGAGCTTGTAGTAAATTAATCATAGAAGTGACCTGAGTCCAATCTTAGATGTCGATCGGTGCCCACAACAGTGGGTCCTGTAAGCACTGTATACAGCCGCTCTCGGCATGTGGTCTCTTAATCGATTAAATTAACTTTTTTCTTTATTTGACTATGTCCAATATATGATCTATATGAACATATATTCTATTAGGGTATTTGGACCATAAATAATTACTGAGCTCAAACAATAAAAGTAATAAATATAAGGGCTAAATCCTCGAGAATCAAATAAAAATAAAAGTCGAAAAAACCATGAAAAACTCGGTGAGGTCCCCCGAGTACACCAACACGCGGTGAAATAGACCCCGAATAATAGTTCAAGTGTCCAGAGAATGCTCCAAAGTCTACGAGTCTAAATTATTACATTTTTTTACAGAAATAAATAGCTCTATCGAAAATAAATGCTCTTGCAGTCTTCTGCTCCTCTGTGTTGGTCCCTCCAAAGAAACTGGATCGAGTCGTACTCTGACGGTTCCTCACACAAAAACATAGCAAAATAAGGTCAGAAACAATTATGGTAAATAGAGACAGAACAAATAAAAAATTGAAATCAAACGACTAAACCGTGCTCCCCGGCAATGGTGTCATTCTGATGTATGCTAAACTGACTCGGGTTAAGTATGAAATTAAGGTGTTATTGTGACCCAAATCGATCGAGCGAATCAACGAGAAAATTAAACCACTAAGAGATGAAACAATCAAATGTAAGTGGTTTTGCTACTTTTATTTACCCGGTATAGCGACTAGGGTCGAACACAAGGAGCATAATTAAAAGCTAAGTAGTGAGATTTCGGGTATAAAAAGCTTTTTAGTGGTTTTTAGTTTTTTCAAATTTTAATTTTCAATAAGAGAGAAACAAGCACAAGTGATAAAAACATACACAATACTTTTTTTGTATTTTTCTAAAGGATTAAAAATACACAGAAAAGTGCAATAATTTTTTTGGATGTTATATGTTTTATAATGTTTTTGGCATTTTTATAGATTTTTTAATTTTTCAAATGTTTTTGTGATTTTTTAAAATAAAAAAGTGACAAGAACAACAAACAGTATGCAACCAGGAGTAATTTGCAAATTAAAAATAATAAAAATGCCCAAAACTCCTGTGATGATTTTTATGACAAAATGTAGATAAATATCTACAAACAAAGATTGAGAACACTATTTTGGATTTTTCTACAATTTTATGTAATTTCTATAATATTTTGAGTGATTTTCAATTTTTTAGCTTTTATAAGGTATTTTTAAGTAAAATTAATACTGGACTTAAAAGATATTAAAATACAACTTCCATAATTTCTATGGAATTTTTGGGTGATTTTTCAAAATTTTATAATTTTTCTAAGAGAAACATGACACTTTTTAAGATTTTTTGAATTTTTAATAATATAAAATAAAAGTAATTTAGCAAACTATAATTACCACGCAAACATCATGCAAGCAGTATCTACAAGGTATTTTTGTAGAATTATTAGGGCCAATTTACTATTTGTTGCATTAAATACATGACATGTAGTTAAAATAGTGTACAGGGACCATTTGCAATTATTTTAAGTTTATGAGCCCAACAGATAACAATCAAGAAAGTTTAGGGGCTAAATATACAATTTCTCCAGCAAGCATAAGTATCGCACGTGACTCACAGTTCATAGGGGCATAGATGCAAATATCAGAATATAACATTCATTTCATAACCATTGAAAAGTTTGAGGTAAATACTATAAATTTCCTAAAACACTCGTACATGTGCACACAACTCAGACTTATCTAGACTAAAGTGCAAATAATCAAAATACAAGGTTCTAACTACAAAAGTTCTTAACTACTTATTACGTTTATTGGACTGAACGCAAATAGCATAAAAGATAGGGTAAAAAGTGGTTTACCCTTGCAGACACAGGTAACACGTGGCTCTGATGAAATCTAACGGCGTAGGGCTCAGCGACAGTGTATGGTCCTGATGACCGTTGGGATGTGGATCTGATGGCTCATATCGTAGGTGAGCGTACGTGTCAGTTCCACGTTAAAGGCTGATCTCAAACTCTGAAAAAGGGTATGAATGTGCGGCACAGATCCAATCTGGGGAAGCGTCTCCTGATTCGACAAGCCTGAAGATTGCTGTAAGAATAGGTAGGCAGGGATCTTCGATCAAAGATGGGTGGCTAGATTCTGATTGGATCCAACCTCCTAGAGGTCCAACACCTTTTCAATGGTGCTCTGCGTTGAATGGACAACTCTGATGGATGAAGTGACGGTCGAATGGTCAACACATTGGAGCTCTGCTTGGAGCTGCTCAGCTGGATCCGTCGAAGGTCCAAATGGTGCTCCCATGGGCATATGCACCTGTAAGGAAACTCCGAGCTTGGAGATGAAGCTCTAGCTGATGTTATTTTGCAAGAGAAATAAGGGAAGTGACCTCCAGCGGAAATAAAAGAAGGAGGTCTCACCTTAATCTAGCTCCGATGAGCTAGTCTAAGGATTGTCAGGTTGCACCAGAAGATGACGGGTGAGTCAGCATAGCGATCTGTACAGGTAGAGGTACGTGATGGAGCTCCGACACAGTGGTCAGAGCAGGCGGAGTTGCAGCGGAGTGCAATGGCAAAATTGAAGTGAAGCGAGGAAGTGGAAGAGAATAGGGGATACCTGGAGGTTCTGAAGAACTCAGGGCTTCAGATGATAAGGACGGAGGGGTTATGGCCTTGATAGGTTGTGGTAGGCGAAGGGGGCTGGTCGTGGCGGCGTCCACCAGCCACGAGTTGAGCTACGGTCAATGGACCACCAAACAAGGCTCTAGAGGGCGCTCCAGACTCTAATCACTTAGCTAGAGGTAGCTAGGGGGCAAGAAGATGACAAGGAACAAGCTCTCAAGCTCGGGAGGAGGAGGAGATTATTTATAAGGGAAAGCTAGGGTCTAGAAAGATCGTAAGATTCAACGAAACCCCAGGATGATCCGGCTGCGCTGAGGATCTGCGAGGATCATGGATCATAGGAGCATAATCGGGTGCAAGAATCGATGTCAATGGAGGTCTGATCCGATCAGGAAAATGTCGAGAAGAAGCTCCGGCGAAGGGTCTGTCGGGTCAGGTTAGTTGGGGGAGACGGTTGTTCACAGTCAACATTCTGACGTGGTCTAATCAAAAAATTCCAGGCTGATAGATGAAAGAATAATAAATAAAAAATATTGAATGATTTTATAATAGAATGTGAATAAAATAAAAATGTTTATTATTTTACAAAATATTTTCCTATGATTTTTAATTATTTTTATGTTATCATATACCATATCTATAGTATAGTGTATTATACATAGGTATAATATATCGACATATTATATACATGTATTTTTATTTTATTATTTTCATAAAAATAATTTCTTTTATATTTTATTTATTTACATAACAATTTAAGGAATATAAAATGATTTTATTTACATTTTAATAGAATAATTAGACATGTTAGTTAAATAGGTTTTCTATACACATATACATGTGCGTCTTTTGTACAATGAATTTTGGTTTTATTTTTGTTCTATTAATTGTTTTTCTAGTTTTTATTTTATTTTTATTTTATTATAAAGGATATGTACAAATGTTTATAAATATAATATATACAAAATATAAATTAATTATTTATATGTATAAGTCTGAGGCTATATAGGATCCCTATCTCCCCCCTACTTTCTTTCTTGTCGATCAGGTCAAGGTTTGACCTTCTCTTGGGGTTTGGGTCACTTTGTATTTATTCTAAATACAACATTATTTTTCTTTTCTCTTTATTCTTTACTTTTAGAAAATATGTATTAGTTATGCTATATTAACAAGGTCATGCTTAATGATAAGTTATTGTATTTACAGCAATTTACACATGTTTTTGCTAAAAGATAAATCTAAAATAAAAGAATAAAGAACGAGAATCATATATTCATCAAGCCCCTCTTCCTTAAACCACTCTCAAGCACTCTAGGGGACACCAGCTGTCACCTGGTGACTCCATTGGCTGGAGGCAAGGGCTAAAGGGCTCGGTAGATGACCAAATGGATATTGGAGGAGAGAGGTTTTTATTTATAAATAGGCAAATCAACCTTGTTGCTCGGCAAATTAGGAAGTGCATGGGTGTTGTACAACAAATCCGAGTTTTGGACGAGAATCCTGGTTGATTGAAGGTGATCTTTGCGTAAAGATTCGACGAAAAGGTTTAAAGAATCAAGCAGGAAATATGGAGGAAAAGATTGGATGCGACACTATCGGAACTCAGAGCACCTAGAGGTTGAGTTGACCAGGGGCCAATGATGACCACTAATTCGACTGATTAAGGTGGATTAAATTAAGTAAATGTCATTGTCCTAAATTAACTAAATCGATAAATCGAGAAAATAAACCACTAAGAGATCAAACAAACATATCAAGCAGCTTTGCTACTTTTATTAACCTGGTATAGTAACCAAGGTCGAACTCAAGAAGCACAATTATACAATAAGTAGTAGATTTCAGAATTAGAGGTCTTTTTTAGTGGTTTTTAGTTTTTTGAAATTTTTTAATTTTTTCAATAGAGAGGAAATCAACACAAGGAATAAAAGTATGCACATACATTTTTTTGTATTTTTTTAAATAAGTCAAAAATGCTCAAAAATTAAAGTGAAAATATTTTTGGGTTTTATATATTTTATTGTGTTTTTGGTAATTTTTATGTATTTTTCAAATGTTTTTGTCGGTAAAATAAGAAAATAGTACACAATAAAGAATGTTTTGCAAATTAAACATAAGTAAATGGTCAAAATTCTCGGAAGCTATTTTAGATAAACTAGAAAAAAATACCTACAATCAAGAATTGAAATAACTATTTTTGGATTTTTCTATGATTTCATATGATTTTTATACGTTTTTATATTTTTTGCAAATTTTTAGGTTTTTTAAGGTATTTTTCAACAATTTTTATACTAGAGCTAAAAGGTAACAAAAGGCAACTATGGTGATTTTTATAGAACTTTTAAAAGATTTTTTGCCTTTTTTATGTATTTTCCAAAACAAACAGGGACATTTTAGAGTATTTATGAATTTTTAATAATAGAAAATGCATGAAAATCAACAAACAAAAATTACCATAAATAATACATGCTAGAAGGAGTCACACACAATTTTTAGGAAATTTTTATAGTTAATTTGATATTTATTGTAACTAAAAAAGGCTTACAATTAAAAACAATGCACAAGGATAAATATGCAAATAAATTAAGCCCTAGGGCCTAGTGAGTAATACAGAGATAAAACACAAGGGCCTCTAAACAATTTATCCACAAAATCACATGCAACACGTGAATCGAGACACATAGTGGTATATGTGCAATTTTCAGAACATTTCATTCATTCATAAACAAGAAAGAAGTTCAGGGAAAGTACTGCAAATATCCTAGAAAACATGTGGGGCTACACGCAACTACAACTCAGATGGACTGAAATGCAAATATAAAATTACCGGGTACTTAATGCAAAAGTTCTTAACTACAAACTATTTTTATGGGACTAAAACGAAATAAAAAGAAATGCATGGGAAAAAGGGAAATATACCTCTCGCAACATGTGGCATGCATCATGGCAGCTCTAACATACATTCCTGATGCTCCTCTGGAAAAGAATCTCACGATTCATGGGATGTCAAGAATGTGGGTCTAATCTGACACATCAGGGTCTGATCAATGCTCTGCAAGGCTGCTCTGTCCTACGGCTCAGATGGGTCCAACTCTGATTAGAGGGTTAGGAATTGGTCTCTATCAGGTGGCCCTAATCAAATCCGGAGCTCTGTCTCCAGATTGAACGGTATAGGAGGATGCTAGAAGAACTCGGCACTGATGAACTTCACTTGGGTGTGTACGGTGATCCACTAGCCTGATGAGCTCTCTATGGGGTCCAGTGGCTTCGTGAAAGTATTCCGCATTGTCTGGGATCTTAAGAAGGGCAGTGAACACTCAAATGATGATGGCGGTACTCCTCCTCCTGAAGCTGCTCCACCTAAGCAGACAGAGCACAGAAAGGGTCTACTCGCGTGCGCCTGAACCTGCAAAGGGTAGAGGGACCCGGGGGATTTGCTCTGGTCGGGTTATTGCATATAAAGATGAAGAGAAGCTATGGGGGAGATAGTGCTCAGGTTCTCGATTAAGGCAGAGGAGGGAACCTAATCTAATCCTACTCCGTTGAGTAGGATTTAGGGAGATCAGGATGCACTGGAAGATGGAAGATGAGCGGGTGATGTGATCGGAATGGATAGATAGACGATTGGGGGCTCTGATCAACTGGTGGGAGCTGATGAACTATCAATGGAGAGAATGAAGTACATCGAACTGAAAGTGGAAATGCAGGTGAGATAAGAGCTACCTGAAGCTCCTGATGGACTCAACAACGTTAGGCGAGCTGGAAGGTGGGGTTCTAGACTCGACTCCAGTGCGGGAAGCGGAGGAGGCTGCACGCGGTAGAGGAACTCTGGCCTCATCTTGAGCGACGGCCAATCGAAAATCAAACTCAACTCCAAAGGGTTCTCCATAAGCATGTTACTCTTATGGAGGTGTCTAGGGAGGAACGAAGCGGCAAGGCACGAGCTACTCAATAAGGGAGGCAGATGCAAGTATTTATAGGGCTCCTCTAGGATCTGTAAATATCGGATGAGGGATCGAAACCCTAGTAGGATCTGACCTCGCCTAGGGATCAGCGAGGATCATGGATCCTAGTAGGGGAATTGGGCCTAAAAATCGAGGGCAACGGAGGTCGAACCCAAATGAGAAAAATAGGAAAAATCGGTCTGGCAACAGGAGGAGTTAAGTCAGGTCTAGTGAAGGAGGGGTTGACCCCAGTCAATGGACCCGGGTCAACAAATCAGAAAATTTGAAAATAATAAATCAAAGAATAACAGAAATAAAATAGTAAATGAATTTAAAATAAAAATTGGTAAAAATGAAAAATGATTATTATTTTCAAGCTATTTTTCTATGATTTTAATTATTTTTATGAAATGCATATATGACTCTGCCATGGCCAGTCCCAAGCCTAAGTAAATGAAGAGGGTTGCGTTAGGTAGCCAACAACCAGCATAAAATAGTCGGAGACAACTTCCTGAATATTAGTTTTTTAAAAAATATTATTTAGGAAGTTGCCTCATGACAGTCGGATCATTTCAACATGGATTTAAGTAATTCGTTGTGGCGTTCCCTACTTGTGACGCATTGCATCACCTGAATGCAATGAAAAATTGGCAAGGGCTGGTACATCGCAGTTTGGATGTAGTTCAAAATTTACAAGGGTTCGCGCATGAGGAACGCATGCGGGTTAATAAGCTAGTTATGTTGCATCACCGTCCGGATGCAGTCCAAAATTTACAAGGGTTCTCACATAATGTATGCATGAAGGTAAATAAGTTAGTCCGAAAGAGATTGCAAAGGAAGTTGCACACTGGTAGTTGGAATGATGGCATTTTATCTGAAAAATTGATGGAGATAGTGGATGCAATGGAAAGAAGGAAGATTCATATATTCAAGAGACTAAATGGATTGGGGAGAAAGCAAGGGAGATCGAGAAGACATGCTTTAAACTTTCGTATTCAGGTAAAGATAAGTGTAGAAACTTTGTTGGAGTGGTTGTTCATAAGGATTGGAATGATTGTGCGGTTGAGATGCAAAGATTCGGGGATCAGATTATTTTGCTAAAATTAGTGCTTGAAGAAGAAATTCAGAATATCATCTCATTTTATGCACCGCAAATTGGTTTGGATGAAAGGAGTAAACAAGATTTTTGGGAGGATTTGGATAAGATTTTTCAAGGAATCCCATAAAGAGAGATGATTTGCATAGGTGGAGATCCTAATGGACATGTGGGAAAAGATGCTTCAGGGTATGATGGTGTTCATGGAGGACATGGTTTAAGGGATAGAAATGAAAAGGGAAAAGTCACTCTAGATTTTGTAACGGCATATGATATTTTCATAGCAAACACTCTCTTCAAGAAGAGGGAGGAGCATTTAATTATTTTTAGGAGTGGGCCAACTAAAGCACAAATAGATTACTTTACATTGAGGAGAAGAGATCGGTTGTATTTTAAAGACTGAAAAGTAATCCCAGGAGAGAGTTTGACAACCCAACATCGCTTGTTAGTCTTGGATGTGAAAAGAAAAGGACTGGTAAAGAAAAGGGGGGTTCCTAAGATCACTAGAACTAGATGATGGAATCTTGCATTGAAGCAATCGAGCTTCAGTGAGAAGGTTTTAGATGACTTATATTGGGATTGTAGCAGAAGTGCAAATGAGATGTGGCAGGAAGTAGCATCTTGTATCCGAAAGGTAGCCAAAGAGATACTAGGCGAGTCAAAGAAAGGAGCTCCAGGTCAAAAGGATGCTTGGTGGTGGAGTGAAGCGGTACAAGAAAAGCTAAAAATTAAAAGAGCATGCTTTAAAGCTATGTCTAAGGATAGAACAGGGAAAGTTTCACAAACTACAAAATAGCGAAGAAGGAAGCAAAGAAGGCTGTAAGCGAAGCTAAGTCAAAAGCTTATGAAGATTTGTATAAAAATATTGACTCTAAGGAGGGCCAGAATGATATATTCAGGTTGGCCAAAGCAAGAGAAAGAAAGATCGAAGACCTTTCTCAAGTGAGATGTATTAAGGACGAGGAAGGTCACGTACTTGTTACTCAGAAGGACATTGAGACTAGATGGGAGCAGTACTTCCATAAACTTTTCATTAGGGAAGGAAATAGAGAGATTACTTTGGGTGATCTAGCTAGTAGTGAAAGTTACTTGAATCGTGCAAGCTATAGACGAATACAAAGAAAGTAAGTAGAGAAAGCTTTGAATGTTATGAGACCTGAGAAAGGTGTAGGACCAGATGACATCCCTGTAGAAGTATAGAGAGTTTTAGGTGTGCACGGTTTGACTTGGCTTGCGAATCTATCCAATGTTATTTGGTGAAGCAAGAAAATGCCTGAAGATTGGAGGAGGAGTATCGTGGTGCCTCTTTATAAGAATAAAGGAGGCATTCAAAATTGTTCAAATTACAGAGGTATCAAGCAGATGAGTCACACTATGAAAAGTTGGGAATGTGTGATCGAAAGAAGGATGAGGCAAGTTTCCAACATAAAAGAAAACTAATTCGGATTCATGCGAGGTCGCTCAACTATTGAAGCCATCCATTTGCTGAGGAGAACAATGGAGATTCATAGAGCTAAAAGGAAGAACCTCCATATGATTTTTATTGATTTGGAGAAGGCTTATGATTCTGTCCAACGAGAGATATTGTGTAGAGTTTTGGAGAAGAGATAAGTACATGTCTTGTACATTAACCTCATAAAGGACATGTATTATAAGGCTTTATTTTGTGTAAGGACCCTGTCTAGAAAGACTTACTATTTTGATATCAACATTGGTTTACATCAAGGTTCGGCTTTGAGTCTATTTCTTTTTACTTTGATTATGGACGAGTTGACAAGTCACATTCACGATGATTTACCTTGGTGTATGTTATTTGCTGATGATATTGTGTTGATTGAAGAGACTAAAGATGGAGTAAATGAGAAGCTTGAGGTCTGGAGACATGCATTGGAGACTAAAGGATTTCCTATAAGTAGGGCTAAGACGGAATATATGGAGTGCACCTTTGATGAAAGCAACGGTGAATGAATTGAGGTGAAGATTGGTGACAATAACATTTGGAAGAGAGATTCTTTTAGATATATGGGATCTATTTTGTAACAGGATGGGGAAATTGATAGAGATATTACTAATAGAATAAATGCAGGCTGGTTAAAGTGGAGAGAAGCCTCTGCTATTCTCTGTGATAAGAAAATTCCTTTAAAAAATAAAGGAAAATTTTACAAAGCAACCGTGAAGCATGCTATGCCCTATGGATATGAATGTTGGCATGTGAACCATAGACATGTTCAGAGAATGGTTGTAGCAGAAATGAAAATGCTAAGGTGGATTTGTGGACACACAAGTAAAGATCGTATTCGGAACAATGCAATCAGAAAAAAGTTGGTGTAGTTCCGATAGAGGATAAGATGTGAGAAAACTATTTAAGATGGTTTGGTCATTTGCAAAGAAGATCAGCAGATGCACTAGTTAGGAGATGCAAGAGTTGGTATGTTGATCCAGCCAAGAGAGGGAGAGGACAACCCTAGAAGTGTTGGAAAGAGACTATACGAAGGGATCTTAGTTTTTTGGATATAAGCCCGAGATTGACCCAATATAGATCTGAATGGAGGCGAAGAATCCATGTAGTCGACCCTACTTAATTGTGGGAAAAATCTTTGTTGTTGTTTTACATATATCATATATACAGTATGAGGTATTAGAGGTATTATGTATAGGTATAATATAACTGTATATTTTATTCTTAATTTTTATTTTATTAATTTTATATAAGTATCCTTTATTTTATATTTTATTTATTTACAAAATAATCTAAGGAGTATAAAATGATTTTTATTTGATTTCTATAAATTAAGTAAAGGTATAAAATAGATAGATGTTTATACACAATATATAGGTGTGTCTTTTGTATAATGAACCTTTGATTTTTATTTTCTTTTGTGTTTTATAGTTTTTATTTTCTTTTTATTTTATTGCTGAGGCTATGTACAAGTGTTTAAAAATATAATATGCATAAAGTATAATTAAATATAGATATTTACAGGTATAGGTGTCAAGTGGCTATGCAAGGACCCTGTCTCCCCCTACTTTATTCCTTATCGATCAGGTCAGTTATTGAACCTCTCTCGGGGTTTGTGTGAGTCTGTAATTATTACATAATTACATCCTTATTTCCTTTTTCTTTTCTCTTTATTCTTTTATTTTGGAAAATAAGTGTTAGTTGTGGAATATTAACAAAGGTATGTACAATGTTAACTTATTGTATTAACACATATTTATAGATTTTTTGCTAAAAGATAAAGCTAAAATAAAAAAATAAAGAATGAGAATAAAAAATTCATCATCCCCCTATACTTTAGCTTTGATAGTCCCTTAGCAAACACTTATTTGAAAAAGAAGTAAAAACAAAAAGAAAAAGAAAGAGTCATAGTTTATTATTAAACTTATCTTCATTAAATTAGAGTATGGAGCTCGATTAGACCTTTGGTTTATTAGTTTGGTGGAACCTTATGGGGAAACAGGTTTAAGACTCAGCAACCTTCAAGTTCCATAGTTTTATGGTCATGTCCCCTTAACAATTAGGTCCGAACAAGTCTACATACACAAACTCTAATGACTATGAATCTTTTCTTGTACTGTGTAGGTGTTGTGTAGCTCCCTGATGAATCTCATATTCATCATGCTAAAATTGGTCAATTAGGCTCTGTTCCCCAAAATTCACATGCATTAAATCATTAATAGAGCGTCATTAGCATACATACATGTGTAAATTATATTTGCATTTCATCACGCATAAATTGCATTAAAAAAGTCCAATGTAAATTAGCCCAAAAAGCCACTAACTTCTCATATTTTTTATTAATTCATCCTAACTCCGATTGACCCCAAACCACCTCCATTATGTAGATATTACTAGCATTATTAAATAAAAAATATAAAAAAATTACTAACTCCAATAAGTGTCAAATAATCCCAAAGTCTTTTTTCACATCCGACGGACTAAAACGAGTATATCTCTTGCATACAGTGTATGATTTTGGTCTACTCACTTTTAAAGTACTCCATCTCAAATAGCTTCAAAAAAAGACCAATTTCATAAAATTCGGTGCTCATATGTGAAAGTTCGATTTTGGGCATCTTTTGTGCATTTTGACTTTTTTCTATTTTTGACCTGAGTTTTTATGTACATAATTAACCCTTTTAATTTATTTCTTCATCATTTGTGTTCTTTGATGAAAGTTTTAAAAGCGACACAAAAATCAAAATCCTTATTAAAACAAAATCAAAGAAACTGACTGTGTCCGAGTGTCCGTTGTCGGTCTGTACAAAAATTGTGTGTTTTATACTTCTATTTTATTTTCTTATTTTCTTATTTTTTAAAAATCCCAAAAAATTAGATTAGTGTGTAAATAATTTTCTTGTATTTTATCATATTTTTTTAAGAATTTTATCCTATCTAAAACCACCAAACAATTACAAAACCCTAGAAATCTGGTTTTCAATACCCATGGAGAACCACCAAAAATATCACTTCACACGAATGACCTCTTTTCCTCCCTAGTCCTTCATGAAAGTTGTAGATCCTATCGAGACGAACAACTTTCATGAAGGAAATTTTTAATCTAAGGTCTCCTCTTATTTCTTTTCTCTCTTTAATTTTGAAAATTTTTTGGGGCGCCACATGGCAGCTCCAGGGCGTGCCACGTGGCACCCCCACCTGCTGCACTTCTCTCGCACGTGCCACGCACGTGCAGCTCTCTCCTCAAGCATGCACGTGTGTGGCATGTGATCAACCCCTTCCCCTTCCCCAGCTCTTGCAACCTGCCGTTCTCCACCGCTCACCTTCATTCCTCTGCCCACCTTCATGCCTCCGCCCGTTACGCCTCGCGCAAGTAACAGTCGCCTCCCACCTCACGGCCCAAGCCGTTCGACCTTTTCTCCTCTCGTAACGGCCTCGACCAGCCCCATATAAAGATTTCACCTCCGGCATCCTTCGAGGCATCTGCCATCACCCCCCCAACTTCGAGCCCTACTGGTGACAGCAGTGGGTTGTCCGATGGCAACGACGAAGGCTCCTTGGCGTGATCCACGAAGGTTCTTCGTGTTGCAGCAGCTCAAGCTCGTTGCCTGAGCTTCGTGGCCTTACGACCATTTTGAGGTGATCATCGGAGCTCGAAGCTTTAGCAAACACAAGGTTCTCCACCAAGACCATATGTCGCGTCTCCGACCTCCCACCATGTCCGCCTCCCTCTCCAGTCGTGCTCCCGCTTGCGCCGCCTCGTCGACTGCCCTTCGATGGAGCCTCCTCTCCTCCGCCTCTACGCCGCCCAAGTTCGGCCGCCATCGTCACCCCCGAGCGCCAACACCGCCACCAACACCTTCAGGCTTTATCGGTCGTGTGTCGACCGGCCGAAGCCTCGGCCACCACCATCGCCCCAAAGCCTCTACTCGCCTCCGCGCCTCTCCTCCACCGTCGGGGGCGCCTCCCTCCACACCACCTCCTCGCAGTCGGTCCACCTCGATCGGCCCTGGCCTTGCAGCGTACAGCTGCCGTCGGATCGGGCAATCGACCCTTGATCCAATGGCCCAAAGACCGCCCACGCCTTCCCCTCCAGCCTCCGTCGGAACGGGCGGTGGCCCTTGATCCAACGGTCCTGATCACGCCACGTCAGTCGCCCCGAGCCTAGGCCCCAGCCTTGAGGCTCAGGCTCTCTGAACCACAGGCTTGGGTCATTCGAGCCTTCAGTCATTGCCACCTAGGCTTGGGACCTCTGAGCCTGAGCCCCATCACCCGAGCCTCCACATTGCCACATGTGCCTCCGCCTCGAGGTCCCGGAGCCTCCACCAGCCGCCACCTAGGCTCATGACCCCGAGCCTCCGGTTCCGCCTCCAAGCCTCCTGGGACGTGCGCTGGGGGAAAATTGCACTGACGCCCCTGTTATTTCCAGATTTTACAAATATACCCCTGCTAGAGGTAAATTGCAAAGGGGACCCTCCTACTTTGCTTAATTACAGATAAACCCCTCCAAGGACCTTTTTGAAAGAAAAACTTTATTTTGTTTACATTTTAGTCCCCCTGCAATTTCATTTTAGCATATTGTTTTCATCCGAACTTCGTTTTTAGCATATAATATGTCATTTTGAAGCTCTTTTCATGCTCTATCATTAGCATAATTTATGGACAGATCCGAGGCTTTTTATCGATAATTATTATTTGAGGATCTCTGTTGACTCTTGCAGGCTACTTTTGACATATTTGTGCTTGAGGAATTAATGATATTTTTTGCAGGAATTTGGATAAGGATTTTACTCTGATTAAACCCTTGTAATCATTATTGATTATTCTCAGTAGTAAAATCTTCATATGAGATTAATTTATATTTATTCCCCTAAGATTATTGTCGATTATTTGAAGAATTGAATCAAAGATATTTGGAGGCCGGATACTTTGCTTCACTATTCTGAACATCAATTGCTTATTAACCTAAAGCATTGAGTCAAGATCGATCCATTTTGATTTGTGGTTAATTTTGCGAATTATAGATCAGATTATTTGGGGACTTAATATGTTTAAAATCGCAGATCCTGGGCATAATTGTCTCTCTTTATTTTCTTTGCATCGCATCTTCATCCTTACATTGTAATATATTTTCCCAACACAAAAATTAATCAAACATTAATTAATTATTTAATTTAATTTAAAACCACGAAACTAAGAATCACCATTCCCTGTATTCGAGCTTGGTACACTTGCCTAGAAAAATTCTCCACAACATTCTAAGTTTGCGGTTTTTGACGAACCCAATTTGTCTCCTATACTACGACAATTTTCTATTCTTTAAGAGGCAGATTTCGCGTTCATCACTCCCCACCTCAAAAATGGAAAAGGTATAGCCTCCCTTAAAAAGATAACTCTAATCCCCTAGTCTAGCAATTCTTTCCTCAAGGAACGAGGCATTCCCTTATAAGTTCAAGTAAAACTAGCTCAAGAAGAGGGGAAAAGGAGAGAATGGACCATGACTAATGTAGCCACGTATCCCTTGGAGCTTAACCAGTGTAGATAAGTCTCCAACTGCAAGCTTAAATGAGATGAGTCGGTGGAATACATAAGCTTACCTTATTCACTATATACACTCCAGCAGGCATTTTATTTTCAATCAGACATGTCCCCTTCTTTGGAGCTTTTTGCAATTTTGCACTTTTTTTGATGTGCATATATACAACGTATGTACATGGTGCAATATGTACATAAGGACTTTTTCTTCTTGAACCAGTAGACTATCCCTCTTTTGAAGCTTTATTGCAGCCCACAATATCCTGTCTTTAGACCTCAATGCTACTAGATCAGGTTGAGGTGCACATCCCTCTCTAGAGGAGGATGGGAGATTCTGGCTAGATGTACTACCCCTGTATGCTACTCCAAGCTAAAGGATTCTCCCTCCTCACCACCTCATACATGTTGAGCTATGTATAAGGTGTGTGTCCAAGTCATACCATTATCTTTGAGAGTCATGTGTGCATTGTTAAGTGTTCTACTTAGGCTCATCAAGATGACATGTGAACATAGCCTAGTGGACTCAAAAAATTAAGTCCCTATGGACCTGAAAAGTCTTAATCCCAAATCCTATAAGGTTCCTCTGGATTTAAGTGGATTAATGTCTTAACCAACCTCCATTCTTCAATTTTATTCTAGACTAATTTAAATGTCAACAATGAATCTGAAGAATATACATGCAAGTATGTACAATACTCTTTTGTGGAAAGCTTTTCAAAATATGCAAATTTTCATGGAATTTTGAATTTTCAAAATTTTATGTATTTTGAATAATAAGGAGAAAGGAAATATTTTTACAAAGATATATACATATTTACAAAAAGGTTTATATTACAAGTTTTATGTACAAATAAATTTTATTTACAAGAAATTGTACCATCTTTATTAAGGATATTTATATACAAAGAATTTTAGGGGTATATTATGGTTTTTAATGTACACATATATACAAGTGATTTTCATACCCCATAATTGTTTCACATGTGAAAAAACAATTTTGCAAACATTTTTTAAAATATTTTTCAAAATTTTTCAAAACTATTTTTTCAAATATTTACAAATATTTTTACAAACTGTTTGTGTAAACATTTATTTTCACACAATTTCAAAAAATTTTATACAGTATACATAATTTTGATACATAAAATACTTTTACATATCTTTTTGCAAACTCTGTACAAAAAATTTTGATAAAGATTTTTACAAACAATTTTGAAATTTTTGAAAACATTTTCAAAATATTTTTATTCATGTTTTATAAATAATAGCCATGTTATTAACACACACAAAGTACGAGTTATGGCTAAAATATATGTATACAATATATACGACACCCCCTATACTTAGCTTAAATGATGTCCTCAAGTGATCAGAGAGCGATGAAAGAAGACATAACTCATGTTGAATATAGAGAAGTTAAAAGAATGCTATACTACAATGATTCTAAAGAATGAAAGAATATAATCATCATAAGTCAATGATCCCCCCTATACTTAGGATCAAGTAATCCTAAGTATAGCAGACTGTACATAAAAAGGGAAAACCGAGGAGTAGAATGTACCGACATTACCTCCCCTATACTTAAGCTAAATATCCCTAAGTATAGGCAGCAAAAATAGAGTTAATGGAAAAATGAATAATCACGAGTCTAATACCCCCTATACTTAGGAAAAAGTACATCCTAAGTATAGAAAATCATAAGTTGGATCTGAGGTATTATACCAAAATGAATGAATGATATAGACAATATGGATCTATACAACTTTAGAGTAGAAGTGAAACTCACATATGATATGCAAATGATATGAGTCAGGGAACACATCTCATACAAAATGAATAGGGGAATTGTCAACGTTCACCGGATCATGATCAAGATGTGGCTTCAGGCGCTGATTATTGATTCGAAAGGTGGACTTAGAAGACAATTCAGATTTGTCAATGCTACCATTGTCGTGCACCTTTTTGACCAAGTATGGTCCCTTCCATTACTTTGTAATTTCCTTGGAAATAATCTCAAACTAGCATCAAATAGCCATATTCTCTAGTAGGGCTCAAACTGTTTATGGCTAATGTGAGAATCATGTCATATCTTCACTTTATCCTTATATTGTAGGCTACTTGAGAAGACTGTATCTCTCAACTCCTTCAGGGTTGCTAATTATGCTCTTCTTTGATCTCCTAGATCTAATAATAACTCAGTAACTTCCCAAAGTGACTTGTGTTTGATCTCCACATGTAAGTGGCATGGCTTGTCATAAATGGGTCAGAAAGGAGATGTGCCCAAAGGTGTCTTGAAGGAAGTCCGATAGGACCACAAGATCAAGTCCAAAAGCTGAGACCAATCCTTTTGATCTTGGCGGACAACCTTCTACAAAATAGTATTGATCTCGCTATTTAAAATCTCAACAAGACTATCCATTTGTGGATGATAAAGTGTGGCACTTCTATGGTCTATGCTGAACTAGTTAGCAAGGTCCCTTACCTTGTCATTGATAAAATGAGTCCCCCTATCAGTAATCTAGACTTTAGGTACCCCGAACCATGAAATGAAATTCTTCCTCAAAAATTTGCAAACAATCTTTGCATTTGCTGCTCGGGTGGGGATGACCTCAACCCAACGGCTCACATAATCCACAACTAACAAAATGTACTCAAATCCCTGACTCTTAGGGAATGGACCCATGAAATCGATGCCCCATGCATCAAAAACCACACAGAAGTAAATGGGTTGCATCTGCATCATATCTCTCTATCCACAAGTGCCCATACTCAGACAGTTAGCACACCTCTTCAGGAATTCATCTAAATCCTTGAAGAGGGTAGGCCATCAAAGGCCGGATTGAAGAACCTTTTGCATTGTCCTTCTCTCAGAGTGGTGTCCTCCTGCCTCAAACTTGTGGCAATAGGTAAGGATGCTATGGTGCTCCTTCTGAGGAATACACCGACGCCAGATGCTATCCCCCCTTCTTGGTAAAGGGTGGGATCCTCCCAATGGTACGACTTGGCCTTCGCGGGGAAGGTATCAAGTCACTGCCTGGGCCAACCTTATGGAGCTTTCTTGTCAACAATATGTACCATGGGAGCGAGGTGATAGCAAGAATCACCTCGTCTAGGAATGTCTCAGTGTCAGGTGTGGTCATATCATAATCCTCAAGGTGCTCTAATCGGGAGAGGTGATCCGCCACCACATTCTTGACTCCAAGTTTATCCTTAATCTCCATATCAAACTGCTAGAGCATTAGGATCCATCTCGTCAATCTAGCTTTGGCATCCTTCATGGACATGAGGTATCGGATGGCGGTGTGATCAGTATATATAGTCACTCTATATCCAAGAATATACGATCGAAACTTATTCAGAGCAAATACTATGGCTAGCATCTCGTTCTTAGTCACAGTATAGTTCCGCTTAGCGAAATCCAAAGTCCGACTAGCGTAGAGAATGGCAAATGGTACATTATCCCTCCTATGTCCAAGCACAAGCCCTACAATAAAATCACGAGCATCCGTCATGATCTCGAATGGGAGAGACCAATCGGGTGACTGAAGGACAGGAGCCTGAATAACCAAATTCTTGAGAGTCTCGAAAGAAGAAAGACACTTATCATCTACAAAGAACTCAATGTCTTTCGTGAGAAAATCAGTTATCGATCAGGAAATCCGACTGAAGTCCTATATGAACCGTTGGTAGAACCGACATGCCCCAAAAAAGACCACAATTGTCTCAAGTTGGACAATGCAGTAAGCTTCTTGATGATATCCATATTAGTCGGATCAAACTCCATGCCACTATTGGAGATGATGTGACCAAGGACCATCCCTTGAGTCATCATGAAATGACTCTTCTCCCAAGATAAGATAAGGCAGACCTCAATGCAACGCTGAAGTACTCGGCCTAGGAAAACAAGACAAGCATTAAAACCATCACCATTTACTGAAAAGTCATCCATGAAGATCTCTAAACATTCTCCCACCACGTCTAAGAAGATGGAAAGCATGCACCTTTTGAATGTAGCTAGGGCATTACTAAGCCAAAAGGGCATATGCTTAAAAGCATGCGTTCCAAACGGGCATGTGAACATCGTTTTCTCCTGGTCTTCAGGCGCTATGGCCACTTTATTGTATCCCGAGTACCCATTAAGAAAGCAGTAGTGACTCTTCCCAGCTAACTTCTCGAAGATCTTATCAATAAATGGCTACGAGAAATGATCCTTCTTGGTGGCCTGATTCAATCATTTGTAGTCTACATAGACCTTCCAAGAAGTTGGTACTCAGGTAGCTATCTCCTCTCCATACTCATTCACAACTGTGGTGATACTCGTCTTCTTGGGTACCACAAGTAAAGGACTAAGCCATTTGGATTTGGATATGGGGTAGATAAAATCGGTGCTCCATCACTTAGATATTTCCTTCATGACTACATCTCAAAGATTAAGGCTCAGCCTACGCTAGAACTTACGTGATGGCTTTGAAGGATATGGGAAGATCCTTAAGTGCATCACGGAAGTGTGAGGATTGCATCGTATGCGATCAAGAGCGACTAGTCGTACTAGTGGCTTGAGGTAGCGTAATTAAAAATTTTTCAATCGATGAAATCACATGATCCAAGAACATTTTCTAGATCGTTTCATCTAAACCACAAATAAGTATTAGGTTTACCTCTTGAAGTGTGGTTGCAATCGAGTCTCTAAACGAAGAGACCTCCTTTCTCAAGTCCGATCCGATGGAGGAGACGCTTGCGAGCACGTTAATGAAATGCAAGCTTCTTGCAATCCATGTTGATGATCCAACTGACGAATCTCTTGATCTTGTCACACGAGATCCGACGTCTTTTTCACGAGCAAGGTGCATCGAAGGAGACGAAGATTCACGACCAAATAATCTGGCAGCATAACGACAATGCTGCGGTGATGGCAGCTCTCTCTAGGGCTCCATGGCCGAGGACCAATTTAGAGAGAGAGGACGTGTAGAGAATGAGAGAGAGAGAGAGATTATGTTGTATCTGTTGTTGTTGTTGTAACTTTGAAGAGCAAGGGTGTCTCTTCTTATATATTATTTTGAGATATTAAATATATATATCAATAAAATTAATTCCAAATTAAATCAATCAAGCATGGAGATTATGGAATGGAGATAGCCTCCTTCCACTAAAGAGGAGTGGAGTTGGTGGCCATCCACCCTCCCAACTAGGAAGGAGGTAATCTCATGTAATCTCATGAGATTACATTATTCCATGGAAATCTCCAATATTTACAACAATACTTGTTGTAAATTATTATATAAAAATAATTCATAATTATTTTATGAATATTGAAATCTTTCCATTGGAAAATTGTGAATCGCATTCACAACATAAAATAAAATGTAAATTATATTTTCAATTAATTTTCTAATGTGAATCCAATTCACATCAACGTTTAATTTGTAAATGTTATTTACAAATACCTCTCTCTTATATATTATAAATCACATTTATAGTATATATATGTGTATAATTAGGATAATGCTATCCACACTATTCGTATCTATGATAATTAAATCACATTTAATCATATTGGATCTCTATTCTCAAGTGCCAAAAAAATATGAATCCCATTCACATTATTTACATCTTTGATAATTAAATCACATTTAATTATCTTAGATAACTCTCCTTATAATATGAATCAAATTCATAGTATTCATGTTAGTTAAATCACATTTAATTATCAATTTCTCAATACTTGGATACATATATTAATAATGAAACTATCCTTGAATGTTTTCAAGGATAATGCGCTTTCTCCGCATATACATGGAGATAAGGACATGGCGATTATATTATTCCACGTATAGTGAATTGGATATTGAGATCACATCTCAAATCAAGATCCTACGGACCTCTCATAGATGTTGATCAAATCCAGACCGCAAATCTAATCTTCTCATTGCATCTGAATAACATTCAGATCAATGTCCAACATTTGGATCAAGATCAGATCACTTCTCTACTGAGAGGAGTTACAAACATCCAGACCCGTTTCATCACTCCCTAGGAAAGGAAGCATCATGGTTATACAATCGTTTATGATCACATCACGCACTGGTATTCCTAATACATGTACATCATGTACATCCTACATATTGGAAGACCCAGAATAAACCTAAAGTATTAGATCAATTTTACACCGTCTTATCATTAGGTTTTTCATTTGACTATTCAGAGTTGGTAACGATCATATACTTTCCAAAATCATATATCATACACAAGTGTTGATCATATACTTTCCAAAAGCATTAATCAAACCTTACAATGATCGTGCACGGAATTTGATTCTTCCCAATATCTTATGAGTGAGCTCATGTCTTCTAGTTCAGTAAATGAATCTGTATGATCCCTTTGAGAGATCGTATTACTCATATGCCCTTGTATGCACACTAGCGCATCGGTGTATATACCTTGGCTAGGTCATCAACCTATTGGTCTGCCAAATCTACATACTCGGATATATAGTAACACATCTGTCTCCGATCAGAGGATGCGTGCCTATATCGCGACAACATATGACATAGGTCTTTTGTTTATCTCGATCTCATTAAAGCAACTCTTTGACCTAACTTATCTAACACCTTCGAAGATCTATTCCTATGCAGAGGACCTAAATCAAGAGTTCGGTGAGATATCAGCATTTAGAGAAAGGATTGCCATCTCCTTTTTCAGGTTGGAGATTATCTCTTAATAATAATTTGATGGTGCTTGATAAGTCCTCAATCTAACTCTTTAGATATTCATCCAAGCACCAGCCTCTATGATTCAACAATTGAATCAACTGTTGTATGATCATTAAGATGGACATTGTACATAATCCTAATTGTACTAAGGGACCTATTATGCAAATTAATGATTCTTCATTTCAGATCAAGGAATGATATTTGCAATAACATTTATTGCATAATGTCTCGCTGTGGGCATGCATGTCCAACATGCTTGTCATCATCTTCGAGATATATGTGATGGGAGCACAGGGCCAGATTTATCACCTGGAGATCAGATACAGTCCATCTGATTACCTTGTGGTTTTTTCAAGAACCTCCATCAAACGAGATTCTTGATCTTCAGTCAAATCTATTGAGATAATGATTGGGAACATCTTTATCTCACCCATAAGGAATCTGTACTTCATGCTATACGGCAAGGTCTTCAGTTCTGGACATGTGGGAGCTGGCGGATCTGGTCTCTGAAAAGTCTGGTTGAAAGCTACCAAATTTGAATGTGAGAACTCTCATTGGATTAGTGAATTTGATGAAGATGGCCCTCCTGGTGTATCTACCAACTGTACTGGCTCAATCTCCGCCCTAGATGTCGGCTCTGTGGACACCAAACACGATAAGTAATCATCGAAATCCTGCTAATCAATATCGATGTCTAAGTCTGAGGGATTTAAATTTGAATTACAAGAAACATAATATGTTTCACTACCCAAATCATAGTCATCAACCTCTAAGGTGTCATGTGCCATGAGTGCACTCTCCAAACTCTCTCCTGCTTTCATTTGTGGTTTTGTCATTTCTGAAGGTGTGACAAGGGCTCGTGAAATCGGATCTTTCCAAATGGCTTCATCATTAGTAATCACAAAATTGCTCTCCTGGTGGACGTCTAGCTCTGAAAATGTCATCTACTCTAGATTCTACTGGAGCAAGTGAGTCTTTGGCTATGATCTCCACAATCGTATCTATTTGTATACTCTCACCCTCGATGCGAAAGTATGCCTTCCCGCTATGATAATCGGAAACTGCCTTGGTTCTGGCCAAGAAAGGTCGTTCTAAAATTATGGGGGTATTGGTCACACATTTAGGGATCTCCATTTCTAACATAATGAAGTCCATGGGGAATTTCGGGCCCTAAAATGTGACGACAACATCCTTTAATAACTCCGTCGTCCTCTTGACAAATCTATCTGCAAACTGTAGAACTATTATGCTTTGTCTAAGAGGGATAAGCTTGAATCTGTCGAGTAAGGCAGCCGGGAGGAGATTAATCGAGGATATATTGTCTAATAGAGTACGATCGAACCGCTGCTCATGAATATGGCATCTGACATACGGAGCTCCTGCATTGGGTCTCTTGGCTGACAATCGATTCAAGATGGCGAAGCAAGTGGCACGAGTGAGCACATGGATCTTTGCGTTGTGATTTCTCATCTTTATCCTGCGGATTGTGGTCTTCTTTCTAAGGTTCTTTTGGAAAAGAGGAATATGCTCAAGTACCTCCTGAAGAATCAGTTAGATCTGGAATCTATCTATCATCTGCTCGATGAACACTATCTGTTGTCTCTTTTTTGGATTTTCTGATTTTATGTCCTTCCTTAAGCGAAGTGCTTGAGGGAAGGGGATAAAGGGACCCTCCTCAGAGGAATGAGGGCTGGGAGTGGGTTTTTGAGCATGCAAAATGCTAGAATCCATGCAAACATCATCAATATCAACAGATGGATCCAAAAGAGATACAAAAACCTTTCCTTTATTCAATTTTTTTATTTTTGGAGTTTTTCCGTTTTTTATATTTTTCTAAAAATCTCCTCAGATACTAGGGAGGACAAAACAACTGGCTGACTCTTGGTGGCATCAGTACCATCGACAACATCTGAACTTGCAATATCAGCACTGCGCTCTGGCCTGGCATCTGGAAGATTAGTGGCCTCAGCACCACCATCTGCAATTGGAGATACGATGGCATCAAGGCCATCATCTGGAACATCATCCCCGGTGGATTTAGCACCACCATGATCATCATGGCTAGCGATATCGGCACCGCTCCAGACTCCGTCTGGCACCCAAGAATCTGCATCGTTGTGTCGCCTAGACGAGTCACCGCCGGCTGGCTTCCTACCACTCCTAAGTGTCAAAAAATCGGCATTAAATAAATAATGAATGTCATCCATAATATCATTAGGAAAGGCGGTCTCTGTCGATTGTACCTACTTAGACTTTCTCTTCAGATTATTTAGGTAGGTCCAATCTGTGCAGGTATGGCAGCCTTACCTTTGATTATTTCTCTCATCTCTTGCCGGAACTCGTCCATCTCTCGCCAGAAGATAGCTTGCTGCTTGGATAGCATGTGGGTGATATCATCAAGGGATGGGTTCTCATAAGAGTGTGAATGAGAACCTGACGGTTTGCCTCACTGTAAATGAGATTGACTCTATTGGTGGTATGAGTGAGGAGGAGGCTGGGGGTATTGTTGATGAGGTTGTTGTTGCCTCCACTGTTGACCCTGGTATGAGGGTTGAGGACCATGTTGTGGATGTTGCTGGGAATACTGGGGCTGATGTTGGATACCCAGCTCTGCCTATACCAGAGCCAACTGTAGAAATGAAGAACCTCCAATCGACCATCTGAAGCTTGGGTGGTCACGACAGATCTAAGGCTGCTGCCGGTACTAGGACTACCAAATCCTGTTGACTTCCATCTACGGCTCCTATTGCTCATGTACTAGTGGGGGAAAGGGTGCAAAGGGATGATCTAAATGATACACCACCAACTAAGTATCTAAAGAAGAGGTGGTGGCAACTATACTATGTGAGTGAGTGGATCGGCTCCGCCTGAATGTAAAGTTGTAACAGAATGGGTCACGTCGATTAGCGGAAGCATGCAATAATAGATCGCACAATCGAACCGTTACCGAAAACATGCATGATAATCATCGAGTAGAGATAATATCGATTTCATATGAAGTCCATTCAACAAAGATTTCCATATTATAAGTCCACCTGGGGTATTTTTGAAAAAAACTCCTTTAAGAATTTAAAACAACATCTCAACAGTTCATGTAGGCATATAGATATCCTTAAATCTTCACGAGTTGTATCATACTACATCAGGATTCCCGACGAATCTGTAGCTCGATCATGATTAAGCAGTCCACCATGTTCTTCACCTAAAATTTACAAACATAAATTTTGATGAGCCTAATGCCCAGTATGCATCGGGGTCCATGCATGGGTATTGTAACGACCCTTGGTCTGTTATAATTCATGTACTTGAATTTTCATGTATACACATCATTTCGTACCTAGATAATTCCCATACATGTCTAAGTTCGATCTCTATAATGTATAATTTGGCTTCTTTCACAAACATGGATATGTATGTATAATGTTTAAATTTCATAAGTAGGTATGACAACCATATCTTTCAACGTGTGGGGCATATTCCATAAAGTACCTAGCAATTTACATACTTCTTAAATCATATAAATCACTTTGCATTTTAGTCCCAATGACCCTGATGGATTACATTTCTTAAGGTAATCTTACATGTAGTGGTTTATTCTTTATTAAACTATCTCTTATATAATATATAATGGTTTATCTTTAATTAAACTATTTTATTGCATAACATGTAATGGTTTATCTTTATTTCCTTCATAACTTGTAATGATTTATCTTTATAAATCATTTCCTTGCATACTTGTAATGGGTTACCTTTATAACCCGTTTCTTTGCATTCTTGTAATGGGTTACCTTTATAACTCGTTTCTTTGTATTCTTGCAATGGGTTACCTTTATAACCCATTTCTTTGCATTCTTGTAATGGGTTATCTTTATAACCCGTTTCTTTGCATTCTTATAATGGGTTACCTTTATAACCTGTTTATTTGCATTCTTGTAATGGATTACCTTTATAACACGTTTTATGCATGACTTTTCAATACTTTTGCTCATATACATTAACATTAACATAATCACCTATACGTCCATGACAATAACATAATTTCATATAACAACTTCAACTCATAATATTTGTACATGCCTTAACATTGTTATAATTGTACATATACCTTAACTTATTCAATGTTTAGAATTGTCTTGATTTTTAATTTCTAGGCGACTTTGTTGGCTTTGCTGACTTTACCGCTGACATTGGCGGTCCATGACAATGTAGCTTCAACTGTAGATGACATATATTTTGCCTCTATGGTTCCTTGAACCATACGCCCTTGCGGCGTTTCCCCTTAGGCTTACAAGAATTGGACTCTACAGATGGCTCTCACCATTAGGTGTAACACTTAGATCCGCTTATCGTCAGTAGCTACGCTAATAGAAGACTTAGCTTTTTTCTCTGTGGTTCCTTGCAACCATACGCCCCTCGCGGCGTTGCCCCTTGGGTTAACATGACCCCTTGGGATCATTTAGGTGACTCTTTATGAGTCTGTGCCTTAAATTCTTATTTGAGGTTATCATAATATTATTTTTTTATCATGATAATGGTTTCATATTTGTAAAATATACATTATCACCGATAACCCAAATATCACATATTAACATAACATTGATGCATCTTCCCTACGTAATTCCTTCTCAGTAATAACAACAATAATACGCCTATCATGATAATATTAGTAATCCGTAATTCAACGTAAATCTAGTCAAATTTAATTTACTCCGTCATTTCCATTTTTCTAAAATGAGATGAGTGCAATGGGTTTTAACCATATATATTATAAGTAACCAACGAGATAGGTAAAGATGTAATTATCTATACACATAATATGTATTTCATATCAACAGTAACAAGTTGATTACCGAAATTTCTATGTAAAGGCTGAGATAACAACCTATTTAAGTGTGAACCTGTTAATCTGGTAGCGACAGAGCTGGTATAACCTCCAATTAGTATTCCATCAAAAAAAATTAACGGAATATAAATATAGCAATATTTTTTTTATAGAGACATTTGTAAAACAAAAAAAATGCGTAGTGATGCATATGATATTCTTGATTGTGTGAATGGTAAAATAGTATGTTGTTCAATAAATTAAACGGATGGAGATGTAACACTAGTCAACATATGGACAAAATAGTTTCTGAATTATGATAAAGGGAATTCTTGCACCGAACTTACAATCAATTACTCTATTTATATAAAAATAAGATTTCAGAAAATATCTTCAATAATATAGATCCACGATTAATAAATAATACAATGTTTAAGCATCATATTACAGGTATGCTGTGGAAAAAGATTAAAATGTACATACTTTCCTAATCTCATCATTCTTTAATTTAAATGGTGAAAAAAACACTCAACGGCTATTGCATACCTTATTGACGAAAAGAAGGGAGCCATCATGATTTTTTTATAGCTTACTCGGATAGGTTCAAGAGACATGTTTAGAGAGGTCTTATTCTAATTAGATTTATCATTCATTAATAATGTCCTACAATTCCAAAGCATATAATTAGATGTCGTATTTCGGATACGATCATTGTTCATATGTATAAACCTAGGCCTATACATACTTTTAGAGATATTGTTCGAAACCCAACTATTGCATATACGAAAATCCTGGACCGATACATACCTTAGATCCAATGCATAACTTCTTCTCTTGTGGTCGTCGTGCCTCCTTCCGGTCACGGATCCACATTTTCCTCTTCCTCTGATTCAATGCCGCCTTCTCTGACAATGAAGAATGATGCCTGATAAGATCTCTCTTCTCTCTCTCTAACTCTCTCTCTCCTCACCTCTCTCTCAATTTGCAAAGGCATGTCACGTTAGAGAAGGAGGTGTCTTGGAATTTTTATAGATATAATTTGGAGAGTTGATGGGACACTAAATCCCAATCAATTTAATAGTAAGGTGGCAATAATTATATGATTGAAGATTATTGGGATTTTTCAAAAAAATCCATCCGTTACAATCTATCACCCATAAAAAAATTTCATCCTCAAAATTTCTTAGTGAATGAGCATAATGAAGAGGTGTGGATATTTATTTGTATCAGACTTTCTATCTCAAGTATACTCATTCCTTTGATGATGCTATCGAAGAACTTCGACCATCTATACTATAAAGAGATAAGGTTGGTCATCCTTTCTATAGACAATGTATACAACTTCTCTTCGAAACTCAACTATATTGAGTTATGAAGGAAATTGTTAATTGATCACATGTGAAGGGTTAGGATCATACTTTCTCAGCATCGATAAGTGGAAAACATTATGTACCATTGAATATTTGGGATGCAAAGAAACGCCGAAGATCGCTTGAGGAATCTTTTCTTTGAATATCTCAGAAGATAAAAAATATGCTTTTAGTTTGGAAGATTTTCATAAATTTGATTCTCCATATGCGTAACTCAGCTATCTTCTATGACAATCACCATAAGATTGCCAACAATCTTCTTTAATTCTAGATCAACACCCTTTATACTAGTCTGAACTTACTCTGGTCCCAAAATATATTTTGCGTCAGTACCATTCCAATATGATGGTGATCTATCAAGTCTTTTATACATTCTTTCATAGGGAGTCATCTTGATTCTCAAAGTGTAGCTATTACTATATGGAAACTCCACTAAAGGAAGATGTATATCCCATTCTTTTCAAATTGATCTAGATGGTTGGTAAGAAATGAGCTACCTTGGTCAATTAACTTGAATTCACCCAGAACTTCAAACTCTATCATGGAATCTCCCATCTTCATAGAGTCCATCCGATCAGAATCTTCCTTTTTGAGAATTACATCTTTATTTTCTACGTTGATCCTTCCAATCACCTCAAATTTTTTGTCATGTTAGTAGTATCACAAACTTTTAAAGTTAAGATCATCTCTGCTAACTCCAAGGTAGTAGAGATTTCATCTTGATTAAGTCAACTTCTATACCATCTTTAAATGTGACATGGACGGGGATATGACTTTGTCCAATCAGAAGTTATAATTAGAGAACACTTCATAAAGATGGTGCTTGAGTAAGATTTCGAATACAATATGGAGATCTATTTGATGTTTCTCCATAACATCATCCATATTCACGATCGTAAACATATCAAGATATTCTTGAATAGTCCTATTCATAAGCTCTACAAAGGTTGCAAGACCAAAATGCGTGATAAAATTAATTAAAAAGGTCAATCTTTAATCTAGAAGCTATTTATAGGATGTACTCCTCCTCTATTTCATGATAATGGTGACTCAAATGTATATTAATTTTAGAAAGGATCTTTTCTCTCCATAATAAGTAAACAAATCATTGATCCAAAGCAACATGTATCAATCCCTCAAATCAACTTGTTCATAGTTCAATAATTAATGCAGAAACTATGTGACCTAACTTTCCTTATTCACAAGATGAAAAAATGTTCCCTATATAAAAAATAGTAGGTCACGTAATCCCTTATCTGATTGTTATCGTGACCGATTCTCTTTAAATTCAATAGGTGCCATTCAATAAGGACTCTTCAGGATTAATGCAGTCTGTAGGATAACAATAAGGGAGAATCCTTATGTCAATAAGAGGTAACATGAACGATCATCCGGAAAGGCATCCATAAAAAACTGAAACATTCATGGTGTAACCGAGATCACTATGAACTAGGAGCTAACTAAGTATGTTGTGTAATAATTAACTAACAGTTCACTGGCTTCTCATTTTCTCTTATCATAATCTCATTCTTCTGCAATTCCATAACTTTATCGCATACACTTCGATTATATTATTTACAATATTGAAGGTCTAAGAATTCTGATCTCTTAGTAACATTATCATTCTCAAGAATGTGTAGTCAATCAGGAGTTCCATATGATCACATCGCTTAAGGTCAGATATTAAAGAAAATTGATTTCTTTCCATTTAGTCCATCACTACTCTGATTTATGTCATATGCAAAATGTCAAAAAATATATTCCTCTCTTTGATGGTATGTCACTTCAAAAGGCATCGCTCTATTGTATCCACTACTTAGATTTATCCATTGCATGTTCACTCTTTCATTGTTGAGTCATAATTGTCTTCAACTCTAGTAATTATTGGTGTGTATCCTTGTATTTCATAATCCGAGTGATGACTCATGTCCTTTGATCACTAAATTTCACAACGAGAGGTTATTTAAGTCAAAAAATCAAAAGGTCAATTAGTTGTACGTAGTACCTAAGTTTTACTTTATTCTCCTATGCCTTGGGTCACTATCAGTTGCGGATATCCTATGCCAGAGGAACTCTAGCTCTGATACCATTTGTAATTGAATGGGTCACATCGATCGGTGAAAGCATGCAATAATAGATCGTACGACCGAACCGTTACCGAAAACATGCATGGCAATCATCGAGCAAAGATAATATCAATTTCATATGAAGTCCTTTCAACAAAGAGTTCCATATTACAAGTCCACCTGGGGTATTTTTGCAAAAAACCCTAATGGTTTACATTTCTAAACCAATCTTATAGGACATGTAGTGGTTTATTCTTTATTAAACCATCTCTTATATAATATATAATGGTTTATCTTTAATTAAATTATTTTATCGCATAACATGTTATGGTTTATCTTTATAAATCATTCCTTCATAACTTGTAATGATTTATCTTTATAAACCATTTCCTTGCATACTTGTAATGGGTTACATTTATAACCCGTTTCTTTGCATTCTTGTAATGGGTTAACCTTATAACACGTTTCTTTGCATTCTTGTAATGGGTTACCTTTATAACCCATTTCTTTGCATTCTTGTAATGAGTTACCTTTATAACCCATTTCATGCATGATTTTTCAATACTTCTACTCATATACATTAACAATAACATAATCACATAAACATCCATGACAATACCATAATTTCATATAAGAACTTCAACTCGTAATATTTGTACATGCATTAACATTGTTATAATTGCACTTATACCTTAACTTATTCAATGTTTAGAATTGTCTTGATTTTTAATTTATAGGTAGCTTTGTTGGCTTTGCTGACTTTACTGTTGGAACTAGCGGTCCATGACAGTGTAGCTTCAACTGTAGAGGACTTAGCTTTTTCCTCTATGGTTCCTTGCAACCATACACCCCTTGCGGCGTTGCCCCTTGGGCTTACAATAATTGGACTCTAGAGGTGGCTCCCACCATTAGGTGTAGCACTTAGCTCCGCTTATTGTCAGTAGCTACACTAATAGAGGACTTAGCTTTTGCCTCTGTGATTCCTTGCAACCGAAAGCCCCTTGCGGCGTTGCCCCTTGGGCTAACATGACCCCTTGCGGTCATTCATGTGACTATTTATGAGTTTGTGCCTTAAATTCTTATTTAAGGTTATCATAATATTGTTCTTTCTCATGATCATGACTTCATATTTGTAAAATATACATTATCACTGATAACCCAAATATCACATATTAACATAACATTGGTGCATCTTCCCTACATAATTCCTTCTCAAAAATAACAACAATAATACGCCTATTATGATAATATTAGTAATCAGTAATTCAACATAACTCTAATCAAATTTAATTTACCATGTCCTTTCCATTTTTCTAAAATGTGATGAGTGCAATGGGTTTCAACCATATACATTATAAGTAACCAACGAGATAGGTAAAAATGTAATTATCTATACACATAATACGTATTTCATATCAACAGTAACAAGTTGACTATCGGAATTTCTATGTAATGACTGAGATAGCAACCTATTTCAGTGTGAACCTGTTAATCTGGTAGCGACAGAGATGGCATAAACTCCAATTAGTATTCCATCAAAAAATTTACGGAATATAAATGTAGCAATTTCTTTTGCTAGAGACATTTGTAAAACAAAAAAATACGTAATGGTGCTTATGATATCCTTGACTGTGTGAATGGTAAAACAGTATGTTGTTCAATGAACTAAACGGAATGGAGATTTAACACTAGTCAACATATGAACAAAATATAGTTGCCGAATTATGATAAAGGGAATTCTTGCATCGAAGTTACAATCAATTACTCTATTTATATAAAAACAAGATTTCAGAAAATATCTTCAACAATATAGATCCACGATCAATAAATAATGCAATGTTCAAGAATCATATTACGGGTATGCTGTGGAAAAACATTAAAAGGTACATACTTTCCAAATCTCATCATTCTCTAATTTAAATGATGAAAAAAACTCAATGGCTATTGCATACCTTACTGACGAGTAGAAGGGAGCCATCATGGTCTTTTATATAGCTTACTCGGATAGGTTTGAGAGACATGTTTAGAGAGGTCTTATTCTAATTAGATTTATCATTCATTAATAATGTCCTACAAATCCAAAGCATATAATTAGTTGTCGTATTTCGTATACGATCATTGTTCATATGTACAAACCTAGGCTGATGCATACTTTTAGAGATATTGTTCGAAACCCAACTATTGCGTGTATATAAATCCTAGACCGATACATACCTTAGATCTAACGCATAACTTCTTCTCTCGTGGTCTTCGTGCCTCCTTTCGATCACGGATCCACATTCTCTTCTTCCTCCGATTCGATGCCGCCTTCTCTGACGATGAAGAAGGACGCCTGATAAGATCTCCCTTCTCTCCCTCTAACTCTCTCTCTCTCTCCTCGCCTCTCTCTCAATTTGCAAAGGCATGTCACGTTAGAAAAGGAGATGTCTTGGGGTTTTTATAGATATAAGTTGGAGAATTTATGTGACATTAAATCTCAATAAATTTAGTAATAAGGTGGCAATAAATGTATGATGTAAGATTATTGAGATTTTTTCCAAAAAAATCTAGCTGTTACAAAAGTACCTGGCGATACGAGGTGGAGGGCTGAGATGAACTACTCCCTGGATCAGTTTGACCTGGAATGTGGCTAAGTAGCCGTCTGTGCCTCAGGAGACACATGATCTGGGTCTTCATGTCACTAAGAGTTTGGGTCAGCTCATCAATCTTATTGAGCTTGTCAAGACCCTACCACATCTTCTTCTCAATAATCTCCATCCGGTCCAGCTTCTGGCTGATGATACCCGTATCAAAAACTGAAGACTCTGCTAGTGTTGTTGTCGTACAAGAGGAAGAAGGATCGGCCTCAATACGTGCTATTCTCAGAAATGAAGTCGCTTCGTGAGGAGGCTTCCCCTGAGTGTAGATCCATGTTTATTACATTACCCTATAGTTTTCTGCCATCTCCTCGTAGATGGCCCAGACCTGGTCTTTGTCCTTGACGAATAGGACCCTCCATAAGAGGCATTCACTAGCCCTTACAGCTCAGGTGTCAGCCGATAGAAGAAACTCTGGATGAGGTTGGGTTTGCTGATCTCATGGTGGGGACGCCTGTTGATGGGCTCTTTAAAGTGATCAAGCTTCATGGAATTTTTCATTAGGATCATTGGGAAGTTGCTAATCATGGCTCTAGTTGTATTGGTCTAGCAGAGTGGGTAATATTTTCTCAAGTACTCGGTCCGGAGCTGCTCCCGAGTGGTGAATACCCTCCCAAGATGTTTCAGCAAATAGGCTGCTCTATCAACCAAAGAAAATGGGAAGGCTATCAACTTGATCGTGTCATCGTCCACTTGCCTATCATGGATGATGTTGCAGATCATATCAAATTCTTGTAAATGGATGTGGGGCTCCTTGATGGCATGCCCATGGAACTTGGGTAGTAGCTGAATCGTTTGAGTGCGAAGCTCAAAGTCGTCGAGCCATAGGTGAGTGAGGATTGCACCAGGGTTGTGCAACTGCCTCATGGTACGTGCTATCCTCTGAGGATCTCGCGGCTCGTACTGGCATCTGTCATCTACTCGGCCCTCTTGTTGTGGTATCTCTCCATCACTGACGGGTATATCAGGCTCTTCTCTCCTAACTCGCATCTGTGTGAGCTCTCTCCTCACCTCTGCCATGAATATCCCTTGGTAACTGATCTGTCTCTGCATGGTCTCCAAGGAAGCCAGCAGTGTGTTGTTGATGGATGCTTGATCCAATACAAAAGAAGAAGTCTGTAGAAACTCATCAATCATGTCATCACTGGCCATATCACCGGTCTCTGCAAAGGCAAAAGACCCTAGCTCAGGCGCTGTCAAATGAATGTAAAGTTGTGCTGGCATGTATGACTGTACCTCAGGAGTGGAAGAATGGTGGTCGAGGGGAAACAGGGTGGAGGCGAATTCGGGTTCAGAGAGCGGGTCTGAACTCTTTAAAGCTGCCCTAGATGAACATGGAGGAGTGCTGGAAAGCGGTGCTTTCAGAGGTAGCCTAATGGACCTCCTTCCCATCATCATGATCTGGGGATTTATGAAGATTTGATCTGGACTAAAAGAAGGATGAGAAAACAAAACCCCTGATTCACCAACTTAACATAGTGTGATGATCGTGAAAGCTCGGTCGTTTATCTTGTCAAATTTTATTTTTGGTGATAATCCAATCTTATAGAGTGAGTTTTGCAAGCTGTTAGGAGCCCGATTCTCACTGGAGACTGGCATGGATTATTAGGACTAGTTGCATCTATTTTCAACCAGTATGGGTGTAAGTACGGACCATTTCCAGCTACCTGATTTACTTAAGGACGGAGCCTTACACAATGTCCTCTAACCACCCACTCTGCTAAGGAAGTCCGGAGCATTTACCGGCTACCCAAAAATCATTACTGGAGAATAGCTAATCGTTTTTGTTAGATCTAGTAGTTCAAAGAAAGTTCAGGCATGGCTCTATCCTAGTGTGTGGATCGCTCAACTCTCATTAAGTAAAATCAGACAAGGAGTGGGTTACTCTCCCCAAAATAAAATATTTGAGTGAAGTTCGGTTTAGAGTCAAGTGTGCCTTAGCAGTCCTGATTTTATTGGTTATCTCTTTTTTAGGTATATTTCTGATTGAAGACGATGTCTAATGAATTTTCCGTTTTCTTTTTTATTTAAATCCAATAAAACAGGGGGAGGAAGATGGAAAGGCTGATGCACGATGAAATCAATGATGCATGCCGAGTAAAGAAATGCATACCTTGCTCTAGTAATTTACATGCAAATTGATCTGCGCATAAATTAAAGACAGAAATTAAACTAATCTAAATGGCACATGAGGAAATCGCCCTAAGAAGATAGCTTCTATTAAGGGAAGAACTGGTGCTAATTAATCATAAAAGAGACCTGAGTCCGGTCTTAGATGATGATCAGTGCCCACCACATTGGGTCCTGCAAGCATTGTATACGACCTCTCTCGATATGTGGTCTCTAGTCCAATTAAGTTAGCTTTTTATTTTACTAAGTCCAAAGTGTGATCTAACGGAATAAATATCCTATTAAGGTGTTTGGACCTTAGTTGCTACCGAGATCAATTAGAAAAAAACCTAAGTCTAGGGCCTAAAACCTCGGGAAACAAATAAAAATGGAATGTGAAAAATCACGAAAAACCCGGTGAGGTCCCCCGAGTGCACTGGCACACAGAGAAACATACCTCGAATAATGTTTAAGTGCAGAAGTGGGTCTAAAAGTTCTAAGTTATTACAAGAATATTTGTAAATATAAAACTAAGCTAAGTTCTATCCAATATAACTACTTTATCTGCTCCTCTGCTCCTCCTCAAGTGTGGGTACTTCCAAAGCGAACCGAATCATCCTCCAAGCTGTTCCTCGCACAAAAGCGAAACAAAAGATGGTCAGAAAATCGTTATAAAAGAGAGAAGAAAATAAAAGCAAAAATAAAATCTAACTACTTAGTTGTGCTCCTCGGCAACGGTGCCATTTTAATGATAGTTAATTACACCGATTAAGGTGGATTAAATTAAGTAGATGTCATTGTCCTAAATAAATTGAATCAATCAATCGAGAAAAATAAACCACTAAGAGATCAAACAAACATATCAAGCGGCATTGCTACTTTTATTAACATGGTATAGTGACCATGGTTGAACTCAAGGAGCACAAATATACACTAAGTAGTGGATTCAGAAATTAAGATCTTTTTTAGTGGTTTTTAATTTTTTCATTTTTTTAATTTTTCAATGGAGAGAAAATCAACACAAGGAATAAAAGTATGCACACATAATCTTTTTGTATTTTTTTAAACAAGTAAAAAATGCTCAGAAAATTAATGTGAAAATATTTTGGGTTTTCTGTATTTTATAGTGTTTTTGGTAATTTTTGTATTTTTCAGATGTTTCTATGGTTTTATAGAAAATAAAACAGTGGTAAAATAAGAAAACAATGCACATCCATGAATGTTTTGCAAATTTAAAATAAGTAAGAGGCTCAAAATTCTTGGAAGTTATTTTTAGGATAAACTAGAAAAAATATCTACAATTACAAACTAAAATAATATTGTTGGATTTTCTATGATTTTTTAATGTTTTGCAAATTTTTAGCCTTTTATAAAGTATTTTTCAATAAATTTTATATAGGAGCTAAAAGGTAACAAAAGGCAACTACACTAATTTTTATAGAATTTTTAAATATTTTTCGAATTTTTGTATATTTTCTAAAATAAACAGAGACTTTATAAGGTGTTTTTGTATTTTTAATAATAAAAAATGCATGAAAATCAACAAGAAAAATTACAATAAATAATACATGCTAGTAGGAGTCACATACAATTTTTAGGCAACTTTCGGTGTTAATTTGATACTTACTGTAATTAATAAAAGGCTTGCAATTAAAAAACAGTGCACATCAACCAATATGCTAATAACTTAAGTCCTAGGGCCTGACGAGTAACAAGGAGATAAAACACAAGGGCATCTAAGCAATTTATCCACAAAATCACGTACAGCACATGTATCCAGACACACAGGGGTATATGTGCTATTTCCAGAACATTTCATTCATTCATAAACAAGCATAAAGTTCAGGGAAAGTACTGCAACTATCCTAGAAAACACGTGGGGCTACACAGGACTACAACTCAGATGGACTGAAATGCAAATATAAAAACTATTGGGTCCTTAATGCAAAAGTTCTTAACTACAAATTACTTTTATTGGACTGAAACGAAATTAAAAGACATGCAGGGGAAAAGGGAAATATACCCATCGCAACACGTGGCATGCGCTCGTGGCGGCTCTAACGTATGGTCCTAATGCTCCTATGGAAGAGGATCTGAAAGTTTAGAGGATGACGGGGACGTGTGTCTCATATCTAACATGCCATGGTCTGATCAACGGTCTGCAAGACTGCACTGTCATGCAGCTCAGATGGGCTCCAGCTCTAGTCAAAGGGCTAGGAATTTGGCACTATCGGGTGGCCCTAATCAAATCTGGAGCTCTATCTCCAGATCGAATGGTACAAGAGGATGCTGGAAGAACTCGACTCAGACAAACTTCACTCAATTGTGGACGATGATCCACTGGCCCGATGAGCTTGCTACAGAGTCCAGTAGCTTCATGCAAGTACTCAGTGTCGACTAGGATCTTCAGAAGCGGGGATGAACTGTCGGATGACGGTGGCAGTACTCCTCCTCCTGAAGCTGCTCTGCCTAAGTAGTCAGAGCACAGAAAGGGTCTGATCATGCGTGCCTGAACCTGCAAAGGGTTGAGGGACTTGGGGGCTTTGCTCCAGTCAGGATAGTACATATAATGGTGAAGAGAAGCGACGGGGGAGATGGTGCTCTGGTTCCCGACGAAGGCGGAGGAGGGAACCTAACCTAATCCTGCTCCAATGAGCAGGATCCAAGGTGATCAGGATGCGTTGGAAGATGGAGGATGAGCTGGTGGTGTGATCGGAACGGAAAGATAGACGATAGGGGGCTCCAACCAGTCGGTGAGAGCTGATGAACTAGCGATGGAGAGAATGAAGTAGATCGAATTGAAAGTGGAAATGTGGGCAAGATAAGAGGTACCTGAAGCTCCTGATGGACTCAACAACGCCAGACGAGGTGGAAGGCAGGGTTATGGCCTCGACTATGGTGTGGGAAGTGGAGGAACTCCATCCCCGTCTTGAGCGACAACCAATCAACCACCAAACTCAACTCCAAAGGGTTCTCTTGAAGCCGGTCACTCTTCTAGAGGTGTCTAGGGAGGAAGGAAGTGACGACGTACGATTTAACCAACAAGGGTGGTAGAGGCAAGTATTTATGGGGATCCTCGAGAGTCTAGAAAGACCGGACGAGGGAGCGAAACCCTTGGAGGATCCGACCTCGCCTAGGGATCCATGAGGATTGCGGATCCTAGTAGGGGAATCAAGCATAAAAACCAAGGGCAATGGAGGTCGGACCCATTCAAGAAAAATCAGAGAAATCTATCCGGCGACGGGAGGAGTCGGGTCGAGTATGGTGGAGGAGGGGTTGACCCGGGTGAACGGACGTGGGTCAACTAATCAGAAAAATCGAAAATAATAAATCAAAGAATAATAAAAATAAAATAGTACAAGAATTTAAAATTAAAATAGTAAAAATGAAAAATGTTTATAAATTAAGTAAATGTATAAAATAAATAGGTGTTTGTACACAATATACAAGTGTGTCTTTTGTACAAGGAACCTTGAATTTTATTTTTTTCTTTTGTGTTTTATAGTTTTTATTTTATTTTTATTTTATTGTTTAGTCTATGTACAAGTGTTTAAAAATATAATATGCGCAAAATATAATTAAATATAGATATTTACAAGTATAGGTGTCAAGTGGCTATGCAATGACCCTACCACCCCCTACTTTATTCCTTATCGATCATGTCAGTTATTGACCCTCTCTCAGGGTTTGGGGGAGTTTGTACTTATTACATAATTACATCCTTATTTTCTTTTTCTTTCCTCTTTATTCTTTTAATTTGCAAAATATTTGTTAATTGTGGAATATTAACAAAGGTACGTACAATGTAAAGTTATTATATTTACACATATTATATATGTTTTTGCTTAAAGATAAAGCTAAAATAAAAGAATAAAGAATGAGAACCACAAATCCCGTGAGAGGATTGGTCCACGTAGTATACTATAGGACAAAACAACCCCTTTACTCGAAAATAATTAATTAAAAATATCTAATGATTTTATAATTTTTTTGGTATAAATAAAAATATTTATTATTTCATGCAGTATTTTAATATGATATTTATTTATTTATTGGGTTTATTTATTACAAGTTAATTTTTAAGGGTATATTTGTAGGCATATTCATCTACGTTTTGGGTTTTTATTTCTACATTGTATATTTGATTTTATTATTTTATTGTCTTATTTTATATATTATTAAAATTTTTATGTATCGTTTTTCTTTCTCATCAAACGAATGGCATCTTCTGAAAATCCTAGCTATTCTAATCATGAAATTGGGGAATCTCATTATTATTACGCAAACAAGAATGAAATATATGCTTGCATGCTTAAATAAATAAGGTATATATATAGGTATAAGCATAGGTATATGTATATGTGTATTTAGCTATATTATATATTTTAAAGTATTTTCATTGGTTTTATTTTATTTCTGTATTTTTAATAGAATATAAATAATATTTACAAGAGTATACAAAATATAAAAGAATAGAAGAATAGTTTTTACCTTTATTTATTTACAGGTATAAAGATTGGTAACTCGTCTATATATTTTGCATAGTACTTTATTTTAATGTAATTTTGTGGGTTTATTCCCTTATAAATATGTACAATTACTATAGGTAATATTTACAAAAGTATAAAAATATAAATTGTCGGAATAATAGAGAATAAATAAAATGAATATTTTATTCAAGTATAGTATACAATAGGGATCTAAAACCTAACTTTTTCATATTAACTCCAAATTAAGTGAAACCATGCATTTTGAGTTATTATTTAGGAGATATGGACATGTGATTTTGGGCTTTTTTATTTTGAATATAATTTGTTCATTATATATCATTTTTGTGTAAACTCAATTTTGTATTTTTCTGTGTATTTATTATATACAACTTTCATGTACAAAGTTATTGATCTGATGAACAAATGATAAAGAATAAATAGGTCCCAAAAATGCATTATAGATGAATTAAAAGAACATGGTTTTTATTATATTATTGGCCCTTATCTCCCCCTACTTTATTCCTTGTTGACCAAATCAATTCTTGACTTGGTCTCGGGGTTTAGGGTCATAAAATCCATTTAGTATTTTATTCTTTTTTACTTTATTCTATAATTTTGGCATTAAAAACAATGCTTTATATACAATAAATGGAACAAATAATAGAAGTTAATATGTACAAAATAATGCTATTTACATGAATTGGCTAGAGTTTTTAAAACCAAAATGATAGAATAAAGGTGATGAAATGGAGATTCATCATTAACTATTACGCATTATATAATTTTTCTGACCATTGCAGTTCATGCATCTAAACTGCCATTGCAATGGCCAATCATTGCTCCATATTTTTTTATGGTCATGTATATTTTTTTATGGGCAATACGTTCGTATAAACATTTCTAGGGATATGTGATGGGGTCATTATCATTGCTCCATATTCCCATGTAAGGATAATCTTTAATATTCAGTTCTATAATTCTAAAAATATTACATTGTATGTAAGCTATACGCATAAAAAAAGGTCTAGTAAGACCGTAATCAAGCTTAAAGTACAATTTCAACAATTAATACTTTTTCTATTATTTTTGAAACAAAATGTTACATATTAAATATAACAATAAAAATCTTCATTTCCCCACTGAATGCATACCTATCTCATTCCTTCTCTTTTTAGTCTCTTTTACCGACAAAACTCGACCAAGTTTTCTGATTTGATTATTTGATAGCTATAACATATAATTTTAAATAGATAATAGAGTAAACTAGATAAAAGTTAATTAACTTCCCTCATTTCAATATAGTACCTAAACTTTAGCCATGAAGATTTGTTCGAATATTGTCTGAAATATAATTATTTGTTTTGTCTTTCTAGCATTAAATTACATTAGTTCATAATCAACTTGAGATAAATACAGATCTTAAATATCGAGTACATTGTTACTCTTTAAGTCTTGAGAACGACAATAAAATTGAGTGTATAGTTCAAAGATTTTTATACAATTTACTTTAGATATGACAATGGCCAAGATCATGGGGATTATTACTTTTTTGTCAAAAACAAAAACAAAAATAAATATCAGTTAAATTATGGCGACAAAAATTTAGCCATTGTAATAATTTATTACTTGTCATAATTCATCTAAATAAGAGCAACTAACGGTTGCATAATTATTTGGTTATAAGAGTTTTATCAACAGATTTTTATGACATGTAAGTCATCACACAACAAGATTAATTTCAATAATTTGAATATTGCTCGCTATATCTTCCGATGATAAATGTATAACAACAAATATTATTTATTGTAAAATTAGTTCTGTTCTTGTAATTAACAATGAATGTCATATTCATTGCTAAAAGTTCATATAATAATGACTTATACATTACTGTATTCATTAAAATTTGTAGAAGTCAAATTACTAATAATTGAAGGAAAATATAAACGGATAATCGTTGTTATATGATTTTTGTTAGAAATATAATAACAAAAACAATAATCGTTGTGAATTTAAATAAGCAAGTAACAAAAATTATTCGAAATTATATTTTTAACTAGGAATGATATTATAACGAATATTCAATTATTCGTCGCCTTAAGTCAATTTTGTTGTAGCATCACATGTCAAAAAATACATTACAAAATCCATGTTTTTATAAATTATTGATGCAATTGCAACATGATGTCTTTATAATGTTTGCGGCAACGAAGTTGGTTTTGCTACAAAAACTTATATCATATTAGTCAACAAAAATCAAAAGAATATCTTTGATAATATGATGATGGAAAATTCCATCAACACAATCGTTGTCACATGTAGTTATTGATGTTGTTATTATTATTATTATTAGAGTGCTTCTATTGAATGCTCACAATTAAACCTATATGTATTGGAAGTTGAAAAGGTGACTCGTCTTATAATTAGATATTCAAAAAAGAAGTTAATCATTGAAGGATTATTTGTCATTGAAAGCTTTGTTTCCCAATCCGATCTGACACTGTATTTGTTTTATACTTATTTTGACATTCATATCTCTGTCTATTTTAAAATGGATATGGATATGGATATCGCTTTAATATTCGTAGACATCTGTATATGTATCCTTATATGTGCTTTTATAGATAAACATTGATAGCCATTTATTTTTAATCATATATAACATGATTTTATACATTTTTCACCATATTTGGTATCATTATTGCAGCTTAAGCAAATTTAGTGTGTCTATATTATGTGTATTCCATCCAATACATGTATATTAAAGCTTATCTGTAGAGTACTTCTAATAGTATTCCTATGCAATCAATATCTATTTCACATCCGATCTTATTTTTTAAGGATATGATAATGTCATTTTTATATCCATAATATATATAGGAGAAACTTCGAATGAGGCGGGGTCTCACCATATATATGGTGAGCCACCCTCAATTTAGGCACCTTCCCAATATATTTTACAATTTCTTATTTCATACATATAACAATAAATATTAACACAACGTGTATAGTGAAATAAAATTATGAAAATAATATTATATTGGATGGAAATGTTAATTTAAATTTAGATGCTATATTTACAAAATTTATTTTTTTACAATGTGTAGTTTATACTTTTACAAAACTGTTACAGAGTTTTTACTAAATTCACAGTGGCCTTTATAATTTCAGAAAAGCCCCCACCTCATTTGAAAGGTCCCCTATATAGGAGAAACTTGGAATGAGGCGGGGTCTCACCATATATATGGTGAGCCATAATATATATATCCATAATATATATATATCCATAATATATGTATATATATGCATATGTATCTGTATTCATATTTAGAAACATATATGGATATTGTAACAAATATATCCGCATCTATATCCATCCATTTGCATCCCTGATTGCAATTGCATGATATCGTTAACCTCAAGGAGACGTGTGGAGAAAGGTTGACAATTCATGCTTTCTAATTGCATTACAGTATATATCCAAAAATCCATCGACCCCTTCACATGAAACCAAGATTTTCTTTTTTCAAGGTGCACGACCCTCTCCATGAAATTGCTTCAAGCTTTATCAGCATACCTCACCGACTTCTACCATCCACCTGTTTTAGATAATATATTCAAGTACCGAAGCCGTCAGATTCCCCATCAGACGAGAGTGAGCCTACAGAACAGAGAACAGAAGACTGTGACTTTCTGGCTGAAATCAGAGATACAAACCTATTCATGGATGACATCAAGCCACAAATTCTTTTCCATGGAGGAAGTAGTGGATAACACAGTCGAGTTTCCATATGTCTTTGAAGAGGATATTTTTGCTGATTTTCCTGAAGAGTTTATTATTGGTCACCTATCCTTTGCAGAGCAAGAGGAAATTTTTGATGATTTTTGTGAATAAGATGATATTATTGAAGAATTTTGTTCAGCACTGAATTCAAAGCTTACATTGCCAATAATGGACACATTACAGTTGAATGATCCGACACCACCAACATACACAGTTGCAGAAGTCGCCATTGAATTGATTCAGACCCCACCAGAGCTAAAAGCACTTCCAGCTAACATGAAATACACCTTCCCTATGGGTTTGCAGAACATGTTCCCGATTATCATCAATTTCCAATTAACCAAGGGACATGAATCCCGTCTGCTTGAGGTTCTATAAAGAAATCACAAGGCTATAGGCTGGAAAATTTCAAATCTCTATGGGAGTAATCCTTCACTGTGATCCCATCACATCTACTTTGAAGAGGATAGCAAGACATCATATGAATTTTGGTGCATATTGAACCCCAATCTCCAGGAGGTTGTTGTGAATGAAATTACAAAATGGTGTGATGTTGGCTTCATACATCCCATCTCTGACTCAAATATGTGAGTCTCATGTACGTTGTGCTAAATAAATCAAGGATCACCATCGTGAAGAATGACAAAGGAGCGGAGATCCCAACCAGAGTTTCAACTTCTTAGCATGTCTGTGTGGATTACAGATGCATGGATCTAGCGACCAAGAAGGATCATTTTCCACTCCCCTTCATCTATCAAATAGTCGAAAGACTGGCTGCGAAGGAATACTTCTATTTCTTGGATGGATACTCTAGCTACAACCAAGTTATAATTGCTCATGAAGATCAAGAGAAGACCGCATTCACATATCCCTTCAGGGCATGCCTTCCGTAGAATGCCATTTGGTTTGTGCAACGCTCCAGCGATATTCCAGGGATGAATGTTGGCATTATTTGCAGATATGGTTGGCAGTTTTCTCGAGATTTTCATGGATGATTTCTCAATCTACATAGACAGTTTTGATCAGTACCTTACATATTTAGACCAAGTCTTGAAAGATGTTGCGAAGTGAACCTGGCGCTCTCTTGGGAGAAGAGTCACTTCATTGTTATTGAAAGGATCATGCTAGGACATGTTATCTCAAAGAGTGGCATTTCTAAACTCAAGCCACCTACAAATTTGAAGCAAGTCCAGTCATTCCTTGGGCATGTGGGATTTTATTATGGATTTATAAAAGACTTCAATGAAATTGCCTGATCGTTGACTGAGCTTCTACGAAAGGAGGTAGATTTCATTGTAGGTGTCAGAGTCCTCCAAGCCTTCAATCTGATGAAAGAAATAATCACTCAGACCCATGTCCTTCAACAACAAGATTGGTCTCTACCATTTGATATTATGATTGATGCATCATATTATGCCATTGGTGTTGTCTTGGGATAAAGGAGAGATAATTTACCATTTCTGATTCACTATGCTAGCAGAACACTAAATGAAGCTCATGAGTATTACACTGTCACTGAAAAAGAGCTGCTCACAGTTGTATTGCCCTGAAGAAATTCAAATCTCATCAACTTGGATCCAAAGTCATAGTATACACTAAAAATTCTGCCATCAAATAATTGCAAAGCAAGAAGGATGACAAACCAAGACTCATCCAATGGATCCTTCTACTACAAGAATTTGACCTCAAAATTCGAGACAAGCCCGATATTAAAAATATGGTGGCAGATCATCTTTCTAGACTATCAGAGCCAAACACTCTTGAGCAAAACCAATTATCGATTATAGAGACCTTCCCCGATGAAGCAATTTTGTCAGTCACCTTGCTTCCCTGGTTCATCGATATTGTGAACTAACTTTTATCCAAGAGAACTCCGCAAGATTGACCGGAGCTGAAAGTTGACAAAATTTAGTCGAATGTTCATTTCTATTAGTGGGAGGTTCCTTATTTGTTTCATGAGGGGACATATTACATCTGGAGAAGGTGCATTCCTCAGGAGGAAGTCCACAGTATCCTTGAACATTACCCCAATCGAGAAGCAGGAGGACACCACTCTAGGAAAAGAACGACAGCAAAAGTTCTCCAATGCGGCATGTGGTTGCCGACTCTTTTCAAAGACATAGAAGATTTTGTAAAACATTGTACTGACTGTAAGAAAATGGGTGGAACTATTGGAATGAGAGATACCATGCCCCTGAATTACATTCATATATCTGATGTATTTGATGTTTGGGGATTGAGTTCATTGGTCTATTTCTCAACTGTTAGATATTTACATATATTCTGCTCATTGTTGATTATGTCAGTCATTGGGTGGAGGCTATCCCAACCCGAGGCGCCGACAGTCACACCGTCTGCTGATTTCTAAAACAACACATCATTGTAAGGTTCAGGATTCCAAAAATTATGATATCTGATGGTGGTACCCACTTCATCAACAAAGAAGTGAAGAAGTTGACCCTTAAATCTTGGATTGAATATCGTGTCTCTTCTCCACACTACCCGTTGTCCAATGGCTTGGCAGAATGTTCAAATAGGGATATTAAGACAATTCTTCAAAAGCTTATGCATCCTGACAGAAAGAACTAGTCTCAACTGCTCGACTCGATTCTTTGGGCCTTCGGACCATGTACAAGTCACTATTGGGAATGTCTCCCTACCACATAGTCTACGGCAAACCATGTTGCTTGCCTGTGGAATTAATTCATAAATCTTTGTGGATAATAAATGTATACAATTTGGATTCCAAGAAGGCTGGAAAGAACAAAAATCTAGATTTGAACAGACTGCTCGAATTCCGCTACTATGCATATGACAACATCCTGATGTATACGAAAGAAATCAAGAAGTGGCATGACAAACACATCCACAGAAAGACTTTCGAACCTATGTAGAAGGTTTGGTTGTTCGATGTAAAGTTGAAATTATTCCCTGGGAAGTTGAAAAGCAAATGGATCGGGATTTTTGTAGTGAAGCATGTGCATGATAATGGTGGTATTGTAATATCTGCTTTGTTAGCTAACACACGACACTTTGTGATCAACGGACAGCTACTGAAGGCATATCTCAAGCACGATACATTCATGTCAGTGATTGGTTCTATATAGTTGGTCTATTATGAAGAGCTTCAAGTCGCAACATTAGCACATTCAGATAAGGCTCCAAAAATATTTTTGATTAGTTAATCTTTTTTCTTCTTTTTGAATTTCATTGCTTCATTCTACCGATAAGGTTCACTCATCCCATTCATCGTTGTTGTACTTAGGATATGCTTCATCCTAATTATAGGGTGGATGTGTGTATATAGGTGTTCATTCTTCGATCCCTCGTCTGTCTCCTCAACTCTTGATATTGAGCCTATACTTAGATATGTTTTACCCTAAGTATATGGGGAGATAGGCTGAGCCGATGATTTTATTCATTCCCACCCTCGATCCTTCCTGCATGTTAAATACAATATGTTATACTGATGAATACTCATTCATCACTCTTTATTCTTATATTTTAGCAACAAAAACCTTTGCAAATGCATGTAGATATATGTAGATACAAATAATTACCAAAAGCATGCATTGTGTAAAAACCTATAATTAGCATGTTTTTGTGCAAAAATAAAAGAATAAAGATTAAAAAGAAAAAGAGGGAAATATTTTAGAATAAATATTGAGCAACCTAACCCAAGGGAGGGCTCAGCATGGGCCTGACCGCATAAAAGCCAAAGTAGAGGGAGATAGGGGCTCATGTGTAAATATTTATGTAAATAAAATAAAAATATTTTCCTCACCAAAAATAGGCTTGTAAATACTTGTACATATTTATAAGTATAAAAACAAAAGATAAAAATATGAAAATCAAAAAGAACAAAAATATCACCTTCACATTGTACATAGACTCACCTACATATTTATTTAGCCCTATAAATAAATAAAATTAATTTTTATAGTTTTTGTAAATATTCTTTATTATAGAGTGTAAATAAATAAAATAAAAACAATTAAAACAAAAACCAAATAAAAATAGCAAAATTAAAAATACAAAAATATATTGTAAATATACCTTGTATATAAGTGTATATATGTATTTATTTTACCTATGTATATAAATAATAAAAATAAAACAAAAATACCTTTTTATTCCTTATTTTATAATGAAAATAAATAAAATATAAAATAGGAATAAATTTGCATAAAAATAATAATTAAAAATCAAAAATTAAAAACCCTAATAGTGTACATATACCTATATAGTACATATAGTGTACATACCTTATTTTTATTTCAAAAAAATTATTAAAAATCACTAAAAAATAGAAAAAAACAAAATAAAAATATTTCATGTTTTGAGTTTTCGCTAAATCGGCCCCTAGCTACCCTAATTTTCACTCCTAAGATCCTGCCACGTGGCCGACTCCTATTGGCCCTGGGGAGTGTTGACCGCCCAGTCAACTACCCCCCCCCAGGACCACCTCCCGCGGGTTTGGTTCGAGAACCCGACTTCCCCCATTTATCCCTGCCAGACCCGAGCACCATTTAGCCTAACCCAGGATCCTAATCACTCCCCAGGTACCCGGGAATCTCGCCCGACATAGATCCTAGGGATCCGTGCTCCACGGAGCCGGACCCGAGCTAGTTTTCCCGGACCTGCACCCATACATAAGCGTTGCTCCGCCACCTCATTTCTCTATCTTAGGCCATTTGTTTCCTCCTCCTGTGAGCTCCAGAGAGTGCGTGAGAGTGACAGCTCGCGTCTGAGCCTGTTGAAGCGAGGAGAGGAGGCGAGTCCATCGATCCGGCGAGCTACGCCGCCGTCGCTCCGCCATCAGCTGGAGCTTGAGCCTCGGAGGGAGACGCTCCTCGAGGCGACGACCAGGAGCTTCCCCATCTCCTCCACAGTCTCTCCGACCACCCAGGTAACCTTGTAGGTCTTTATCTTTCTTCGATTTCCATTTACCCCCAAATCGCACCGCCGCTGTCTTTAGATGATTCCGACCACTCCATCACCCCTTTCGATCATCGAAGTCGACCATCGCATCCACCTCCCTCCGACGCACCTTCTTCACCCCTCCATCCAACCCAGCACGCACAGGAGCTGGGAGCCGAGCTCCTCCGTCTACCCCCTTCGCCGGAGCTCGTCATTTCGACCCACAGTTCACCGCCACCTCGCCTAACCGGGTCGAGGCACTTTGCCCTCGACCCGAGAGTCTGCTGGAGTGTTTTGCAGGGTCATCCGAGTCCATCTGAGGGCTCGGACCGTTTGGACCAGCAGCTTGGTCTCCGTCGACCTCGCCTGGGCTCCTCGGAGCTCCGTCGAGCCATCGGAGGCTACTAGTCGACGCGGGAGCCCACAGAGCTTCTTCTTCGATCTGCAGAGGCCCGCGCGGAGGCTGGGAGCGCTTCCACGAGGCCGGCGAAGTTCGCCGGCCGCCTGTTCTTCCACGTCCTCCAGACACCGTTCGATCCCCCCTTGCTCCAGATTACATCGTGGCCGTTCGTTCGTGGAGCTGCAGATAGCGTCAGATCAGAGGAGGTCGGATCCCAGCCGTCGGATCTACACGTGGCTCGGCCCTGACCGTTGGATTAGCCCGAGAACCCCAGCGCTGGAGTGCCACCTGATCCAGACCATCCGATCCAACACGTGGAGACCATCTAGTGGTTCATCTTAATAAAGGGTAATTTACCCTTAGGCCTTGTCTTTTCTTTTATTTCGTTTTAGTCCTGTAAATATTGAATTTAGTTGTTTAGTTTTAGGGTTATTTGCATCGAGGACCCCGTACTTTATTTTCCTTGCATTTATGCCCCTGTACGTTGTATGACACGTGCTTCGTCACGTGTGTCTCTGGTTTATTTGCAACTCATGCCCCTGTAGTTCTGGTTGTTATCAATGGAATGAATGTTTTAGTTGATTTGCATTTATACCCCTATGCATGATTTATTTCAACATGTGCGCGATATTTTGGGTATTTTGCGAATAGGCCCATGGACTTTTGGTACCGGTTACCAATAAGTCCTCGGGACTTATTTTTATTGCATTTGGGTCCCTGAGTGCCCCAGGCACGCGCGTGGCGCGTGTTTTGCTGGGTAAATTGCACCAGACCCCCCAGACTCTTGGGTATTTGCACTTTGGTCCCTGTGCACTATGCCCTCTCTTTATTTTTGAATAAAATAGCAAATTACCTCCAAATCCAACGAAAATTGGACACATGGCTCCTGCCATGGTGTAAACTTTTCGTGGATTTTTAGGACATTTTTTATTTCATTTGATATTTTTAAAAAATCAAAAACCTTCGTTTTTATCACTGTCTAACTTTAAAAATCACAAAAAAATATTAAATAGTGTCTAAAAATTCCAAAAATTTGTTTACTGTCTATTTTACTTAGCTTGATTTTCTAGCCAATTTTGGCTATTTTTCATTACTGAAAACCACTAAAATTGAAAAACACCTAAAAACTTTTAAAAATTCTAGTAAATACACCAAAAACCCAAAAATAATAAAATAAGTGCCTAAATTTTCCTTGTTTAATTCTTTTTACAGGAAAATTACCTCCCAGCCATTTTGGGGCTCTTAGATATTTTATCTAGGCCTTTTTGGCTCGGCTGGACAGTACCATTTATTTCAGTCACTGTTTGATTTTTAGAAAATTAAATAAATATTAGAAAATTCTCAAAAATTCACCAAAAACACTAGAAATTATAAAACACAGAAATTTTTTTTGTTTGAATTTTTGGTTGAGTTTTAGTGCTTTAAATAAATTGTTGAAGTGTGTGTTTATTTGTTTTTCTTATTTCCTTAATTAACTAAAAATCCAAAAAAAAATATAAAATAATTAAAAACCACTAAAAATATTTTGTTCTTTTATTTTATTTCTTTTTACTACTTCGTAGGTCGAAAGGCCAACCCGTGCTCCTTGAGTTCGACCCTGGTCGCTATACCAGGTTAATCCCATAGCAGGACCGCTACTTTGTGTTTTATCTGTTTTATATCTATTAGTGGTTCAATTTTCTTAATTGAGTGCATCTGAGTGCCCGAGGTCGCAACGACCATTTCTGTACCTTTACCTTAGTCGCTCGGATTTCGCGCTCATCAGAATGGCGCCGTTGCTGGGGACCACGGCTTAGTAGTTTTTGTTTTGGCTTTATTTTTGTTTCCGCGGCTTTTCACGGCTCTTTCAAAGCTCGCGGCTTTTTCGCGGCTTTTGTTTCCGTTTTATTTTTGTTTTATTTTATTTTACTTTCTATTTCTTTTATTTTTGTTTTTGTTTTCTTTTGAGTGTTTATTTTATTTTATATTTTTGCATATATACCCTCATTTTCTTTCATTTATTTTTCTTCTTATTATCTGATTATTTTTATCGGTCTGACCACTTGTCTCTGTCTCTTGCGAGGGCCCGAGGACCGCGGAGGCGACTTTCGAGGAGCCGACGCAACCGCAGGACTTGGAGGCGGCTTCCTTCTCTACGAAGCCGCAGGAGAGAGTGAGAGAGAGAGAGTTGAGTGGGTGAGGCTAGATTAGGTTTTATTTTTATTATTATTATTGTAATAATACAGGTACTCAGATTGGACACTTGTGGACTCTTGAACTCTTAGTGGGTCTGTTTCGCCGAGCACCGGTGTGCTCGGGGGACCCTTAGGATTTTCGCAGCTTTTTACGCGGCTTTGTTTTCTTTTCATTTTTTTCTGCCTTTTCCGGTGTTTACGCGGTTTTCATCGAGCCCCTAGCTTTAGGACTTTCTCTTGCTTGTGCCGTAATTAGTAGGGTCCCCACACTTAACTATTTGCCTATTCCTATAGTGCGCTAATTGGACCTACTAACAATCAATTAATAAAAATAATCGACTCATCTCCTTCGTAGCCTACGTGCCGCAGCTCACCCTGTAAAGCGCTTTCTCCTACCCCCGATTTGTCGGGCAGAGGAGGGGTGGGACAAGACCGGACCCTTTGGCTTGAAGGTCGGTGACCGATTAGACGGTTCTGCGAGTAGAAATTGCTGATCTAGGACTCGATTTTTCCCGTTGCATCATTTAGGGTAGTTTACTTTTCTGTCTTTAAATTCTGCGCGGATCACTTGCATGTAGAGTGCTGGAGGCAAGGTACGCATTTCTGACTCAACATGCATCATTGATTTCATCGCGCATCAGCTTTTTCGTCTTCTCCCCCCTGTTTTGGATTAAATAACCAGGAGAACCGAAAAATTCGCTAGGCGTTTGTTTTCTATTTGAAAAATATTAAAAAGAAAAATCATAAAATTGGGACTGGATAAAACTATTGACCCTAAAAGACACTCACCCTAAAAATTTGTCTTGGGGAGAGCAACCCCCTCATTGTATGGTTTGGATGCGCGAGAGAGTGACCCGCACCCTAGGTAGAGCCCTCCGGTGCTAGTCCCGACTGATTACCGACTCTTCTGTGCAGGCCAGTCGGTTGGGATAGCATCGGGTATCCTAATAGGTCACGTAAGCGCTCTGATATTTTGTGTGTTCACCTAATAAAAATTGACAAGATAATTTGACCGAACTTTCACGGTCTTCAGCTCACGTTGCGTTGGTGAACCGGGGTTTTGCATTCTGATCGTAGTTCCTCCAGATCTCATCCGCACTACTCGCCAGATCAAGATGATGGGTAGACGCTCTCATAGGCAGCCTCTGGCTGCACCGCTTTCGGGCACGTCTACCCAATCATCTAGGTTGGCCTGCGAGAGCCAAGACCAGCTCTCCGAGCCCGAGTACGACTCCACCCTGTTCCCTCTCGACCCCCTTTCTTTCGGACCTGAGCGACATGAGCCCGAGGAGAGATTGATGGATTTGACAGCACCTGAGTTGGGCTCATTTGATTTTGCAGACGTCATGGCCGGCAGTTCTGAGGATCGCTCCCGTCAGCCTGAGCACTTCGTATTGGATCAGGGAGCGATCAACTCCACCCTGATCGCCTTGTTAGAGACCGTCCAGCAGTAGCTGAGGGATCAGGGAGCATTTATGCTCGACATGAGGAGAGAGATGGAGCAGATGCGAGCAGAGAGAGCAGAGCAAGAGCAGAGGAGAGAGGGACCGAGGATCCCAGATGATGCGGATGCAGCAGCCGCAGTAGCCGCCGCAGCTGCGGCCGGAGGACCACCGAGACCGATGCGGGAGTTACACAACCCCGGATCGACGCTGACGCACCACTGGGTAGTACTTCCAGCGATCGTGGGGGACTTCAAGTTCCCCCCGAACACTTTGCAGCTACTCCCCCGCTTCCACGGACTCGCGACAGAGGAGCCCCATCTCCACCTCCAGGAGTTCTTGATCATATGCAGCACTGTCCACGACCGTCAGGTGGATCAGGACACGATCAGGATGATCGCCTTCCCCTTCTCCCTAGCAGACAGAGCAGCCACCTGGCTGAAGCATTTGGGGAAGTTTGTTTACACCTGGGAGCAGCTCCGCACCGAGTACTTGAATAAGTACTATCCACTCGGGCGGACGAATGCAGCGAGGGCCCTGATCAGCAACTTCTCCATGCTCCCCAACGAGCAATTCCATGAGGCATGGGAGAGGTTCCGAGAGCTCACAGACATATGCCCGCACCATGACATCTTGAAGCCGAACCTTGTTCAGAGCTTCTTCAGCGGGTTGACACCAGAGCTCCAGGGCCTGGTGAATGCTTCTTGCGGCGGGTCCTATTTCGCCAAGGACCACGACCAGGTCTGGGCCATCTACGAGGAGATGGCCGAGAATTACATGGTGATGTCCCAGACCCGGTTGTACACTCAAGGGAGACCCCAGCAGCAGCGAGGACCCGTGCAGTACCAGCGGATAGCACGGGTCGATGCGGGTCCATCCAGTTCATCCGCAGTTGCAGCAGCACAGTCAGAGTCGTCCGCTGCAGATATGGGCATCATCAGCGAGAAGTTGGATCGGATGGAGCTGATCGAGAAGAAGCAGTGCCAGAGCATTACGCAGATGGAAGAGATGGCACAGACTCTGAGCGACATGAAGACCCAGCTCATGTGTCTCCAGGAGGCACAGACGGCTTCACAGCCCCGTCTTCAGTCGCGAGGCGACACCGGCGGCAGCAGCAGCTCGTCCCAGCGCTCCAGCACCTTTCACCAGCCTAGACAGGTTCACATCGTACAGGCGGAGCCGTACCAGCAGCAACAGCCCTCTTACCACTCCCCACCATCTCCAGACATGCAGATGGTGGTATACCAGTCAGATCAGCCTCTGGCAGTACTCCCGCCAGCCCCCTACGATGCAGAGCCGTTGATGGATGTTAACGGGATTTGGTATGACCGCCCCCAGCCCGGGATCCGACGAGACCATCCCGGATTCAGGTGGGGGAGTGGAGGTACCCAGCCCCAGCAGCAGTCATCAGGTCAGGGAGGGCAGTATGGCCAGCAGAGAGATCACCAGCCGCAGCAGCAGCCCCCAGCCTACCAGTCACACCAGCAGTCGTCCTTCGTTCCTCGTCCCTATCAGCAACAGGGACAGTCTTGGAGACGTGAGTAGCAGGCTCACCCACCACACCAGCAGCAGCATCCTTCCTCCTACCCCTCTTACCAGCAGCACCAGTTCCAGCAGCCTCAGCACCAGAGAGGCTACCCGTCGGGCTCCCATGAGAGCCCCGCCTTGGATGACATAGCCCGCCTCCTCACGGACCAACAGGCTACTTTTCGACGGGAGATGGACGAGTTCCGCCAGGAGATGCGGGACTTGGTGAGAGGGAAGGCCGCTATCCCTGCACAGATAGAGATGAACCCCAATAGCCTCAAGAGGAAGTCTGAGCAGGTAGTTCACACTGAGCATGCCACTCCTAGTGATCCATTTGATGATATGTCTTCAGATCTATTTGATGCTGATTTTGTTACACTTAGGAGCGGTAGAGCACCAGCAGGAGGCACCTCATCTGAGCGACGACTCGAGAATCCACCCAGGGCGCCAGATGAGGAGGAGGAGAGCGGTACTGAGGCCGCACACGATGATGACGGTGGTACTGATGCCACCAAGGATGCTGATTCCACCGGTGGTACTGAGGCCGCCGCTTCACCAATTCGAGGAGGTGGTGCTGAAGCCACCAGTGGAGCCGAGCCAGCCCACGGTACTGAGGCCGCGAGACGTCCAGTAGCAGAGCCAGCCCGTGGTGGTACTGAGGTCACCGGTGTTTGTGTAGAGAGATCATATGTTTTTCCTCATTCTCATGTATCTCAGAACACTGTTGTGAATAAAGGAAAAGGTTTAGTTTCTTCTGGTCCCACTGTGGTGCTTGATGTATGTGCGGATCCGGCCGTCGAGCCGTCTAGGCCTTTTCCTAGTCCTTCATCTGCAAAGGACCCTGTGATCCCCTTCCCTAGAGCCCTTCAGATGGGGAAGGGGAAGAAAAAAGAAAAAGACCCAAAAAAGAGAGAGCAGGAGGAGTTCAGCCAGAGCATGATCGACAGATTTCACATCCAGCTGATCCTCCAGGAGGCTTTGCAGCACATCCCCCTTCTTCAGCGATCTTTGAGAGACAGGACCACAGTCAGGAGGAGGAGGAGGAACCACACTTCAGAGATTCATGTGCTGATGAAAGCCACGTGCTTCGCGATCCAGAACCGTCTGCCGGCCAAGAGGCCAGATTCAGGGGCCCCGTATGTCAGATGCCAGATTAGTGAGCAGAGGTTCGACCGGACTCTATTGGATAGCGGATCGTCGATCAACCTTCTTCCGGCAGCTCTTCTCGACCGCTTCGAGTTGGGCACTCTTAGACAGAGCAGGACAGTCCTTCATTTTGCTGATCGATCTGTCAAGAGGCCGAAAGGGTTGTTGCGAGACGTTATCGTCATGATTCAGGGCCTGAAATTCCCCGTGGACTTCGTAGTGTTGGACATGGAGATCCCTGACTCAGTGGCCGATACCCTCATCATCCTCGGTCGTCCGTTCTTGGCCACAACCAAGGCGGTGACTGATCATGATAGCGGAAAGGTATACTTTCACGTCGAGGGCGAAAGTGTACAAATAGAGACGGTCGAGGACTACAGAGACAGAGAGAGAGCACGCTCAGAGGCCAGCACAGATTCAGAGCAGTTGACAGACGCCGAGCCAGACATCCACCAGGATTGTGATTTTGTGATCACAGACGACGAGGCAGCGTGGGCAGACCCTACAGCACAGGCCATCCTCTCATTTCCAGACACCACTGATGCAGAGATGACAGTAGAGGAGAGCTTGGAGAGCACAACCCTGGTTCAGGATACCACAGAGGCAGCAGAGCCGGTTCTTGACCGCGACACGGTTTTCAGTGATGGTGGTGCTGAGGCCACCTTGTGTTTCGGTGGTACTGATGCCACCTAGTTTGATACAGATCCCTCGGATTCAGAGTCTGATTGGGCAGATTGTGATGATCAGATGCCAGACCTGAGTCCACCTGAGCCTACAGACGAGGAGGAGGTAGATGCAGAGCAGATCAGAGACAGCACAGTTGAGCAGCCTTCTCCAGATCCAGTTTGCGAGAGTTCGCTTTCTTTCTCCCAAGCAGATTTGGCAGACTTAGCAGCATTGACACATTTCCTTCCGCAGCCAGATTTTCCAGCGCCCAGCTGTCCAGAGCTGAAGCCGCTCCCCACTTCGCTGAAGTATCGGTTCCTTGCGGGCGAACCTGAGATGTACCCAGTCATCATCTCCGCCGATCTGACTGGAGAGCAGGAATCCCGTTTGATGGGGGTTCTTGAAAAGAACCGCAAGGCAATCGGATGGAGCGTAGCAGATCTCCATGGGATTAGTCCATCAGTATGCTCCCACCATATCTATCTCGAGGAAGGGGCGAAGCCATCGCGTGAGTTCCAGCGGCGGCTGAACCCCAACCTGAGAGAGGTTGTGATGAAGGAAATATCAAAATGGTGGAGTGCAGATTTTATTTATCCCATTTCCGACTCCAAGTGGGTTAGCCCCTTGCAAGTGGTGCCCAAGAAGTCGGGCATCACGATTGTGATCAGTGAGTCAGGAGAGGAGATTGCTACACGAGTACCCACCTCTTGGAGGGTCTGTGTTGACTACAGGAGACTCAACCAGGCCACTAAGAAGGACCATTTCCCCCTGCCTTTTATTGACCAGATCATTGAGAGACTGGCAGGGAAGAGCCATTATTGCTTCCTAGATGGGTACTCGGGCTACAACCAGGTGGCCATCGCTCCTGAGGATCAGGAGAAGACCACCTTTACCTGTCCCTTTGGTACATATGCCTTTCGACGCATGCCATTTGGGCTATGCAACGCCCCTGCGACTTTTTAGAGGTGCATGCTGTCGATCTTTTCTGACATGGTAGGGGAGTGTTTGGAGGTCTTCATGGACGATTTCTCGGTTTACGGCGACGGATTCGACTCCTGTCTTGACTACCTAGACCGAGTACTCCAGCGATGTATTGAGTACCATTTGGTTCTATCTTGGGAGAAGAGTCACTTCATGGTGACTCAAGGGACGGTGCTTGGCCATATCATCTCCAACAAGGGCATGGAGGTGGATCCGGCCAAGGTTGATGTCATTAGAAAACTCGCACCGCCGTCCAATTTGAGGCAGCTACGGTCATTCCTGGGGCACGTTGGATTTTATAGGAGATTTATTCAGGATTTCAGCATGATTGCACGGCCGTTGACTGACCTCTTGATGAAAGACACCGAGTTCCTTATCGATGACAAGTGTCTTTCATCCTTTGCGACTCTTCAGCAGTGTGTGATTGAGGCTCCTGTCCTCCAGCCGCCTGATTGGTCTCTCCCATTTGAGATCATGACGGACGCCTCCGATTTTGCCGTAGGGGCAGTGCTGGGACAGAGGAGGGATGGAGTTCCATTTGCCATTCACTACGCTAGCCGCACATTGGATTCCGCCCTGCGGAATTACACTGTTACAGAGAAGGAGATGCTAGCCGTAGTTTTTGCCCTAGATAAGTTTCGATCTTATATCATTGGATCTAGAGTGACTTTGTATACAGATCACACCGCCATCAGGTACCTCATGGCAAAGAAGGATGCCAAGGCCAGATTGATTAGATGGATCCTTCTACTCCAGGAGTTCAACATTGAGATCAAGGATAAGACTGGAGTCAAGAATGTGGTGGCGGATCATCTCTCCCGATTAGAGCAGCCTGAGGAGTCTGAACAGATTGACCCCATTCGAGATACCTTCCCAGATGAGGCGATCCTTGCTATCGCCTCACTCCCGTGGTACGCCGATATTGTGAACTTTCTCGTTGCTGGGAAAGTCCCACAAGATTGGCCCAGGCAGAGGCTTGAGACCTTCCTTGCGAAGGCCAAGTCCTACCACTGGGAGGATCCCATCCTTTACCACGAAGGAGGGGATAGCGTCTGGCGTCGGTGTATTCCTCAGGAGGAACACCATAGCGTCCTCACCTACTGCCACAAGCTTGAGGCAGGAGGACATCATTCTAGGAGGAGAACGGCACAGAAAGTGCTCCAATCCGGCTTGTGGTGGCCTACCCTCTTCAAGGACTCAGATGAGTTCGTGAAGAGGTGTACTGACTGTCAGAGGATGGGCACTTGTGGACAGCGTGATATGATGCCGATGCAGCCCATTCACTTCTGTGAGGTTTTTGACGCATGGGGCATCGATTTCATGGGTCCATTCCCAAAGAGTCAGGGATTCGAGTACATTCTGTTGGCCGTGGATTATGTTAGTCGTTGGGTTGAGGCTATCCCCGCCCGAGCCGCTGATGCGAGGACAGTTTGCAGATTTTTGAGGAAGCACATCATCACGCGGTTCGGGGTTCCACGAGTTCTGATTTGTGATGGGGGGTCTCATTTCATCAACGACCAGGTGAAGGCCCTTGCTAGCGAGTTCGGTATAGACCATCGTGTTGCTACACCTTATCATCCACAGACGAATGGTCTAGCCGAGGTGTCAAATAGGGAGATTAAGACTATATTGCAGAAAGTCGTCCGCCCTGACCGAAAGGATTGGTCACAGCTTTTGGACTCAGTCTTGTGGGCATATAGGACGTCTTTCAAGACACCATTGGGCACATCTCCCTTTCGCCTCGTATATGGCAAGCCGTGCCATTTACCTGTTGAGCTGAGGCACAAGTCACTTTGGGCAGTTACAGATATTCTTATGGATCCAGATGGTATGGGAGACCAGAGGAGGGCAGAGTTAGCAGCCCTGGCGGAGTTGAGAGATACAGCTTTCTCAAACAGCCTACAGTATAAGGAGAGAGTGAAGGAGTGGCATGATTCTCATATCAGCCACAAGCATTTTGAGATTGGACAGAGAGTATGGCTGTTTGATGCGAGGCTTCGTTTGTTTCCAGGGAAGCTACAAAGCAAATGGAAGGGACCCTACTTGGTCAGAAAGGTACACGACAACGGTAGCATTGATATATCTGAGTTGTCTTCTGAGAGTACCTTTCGAGTGAACGGCCAGCGGCTCAAGCCATTTTTAGATCATGAGCCGCGGGTCGCGGATCTTGCCCCTATTTATTTTGCGTGAGATGTGGTCTTTGACTCACATCTAATGCATCTCACGCCTGAGTTTCACTGTTCCTCTGCCTTGTATAGATCCAGATGTCCATATCACTACATTCTTTAGTCCCACATCCCTTTCTTCATCTTGTGATTATGCTATACTTAGGGTGCACTTTACCCTAAGTATAGGGGGGATGTGAGACCGTTTGGGTATTTCTTTTGTTTCCGCCTATCCCTGTTTTGCTGCCTATACTTAGGGATATTTCACCCTAAGTATAGGGGGGGGGGGGTAGACCCTGTACATTCTCCACTCGGTTTTCCCCTTAGTGTACAGCCTGCTATACTTAGGATTATTTAATCCTAAGTATAGGGGGAAGACTCGAGACCCTCTTGACTTTTCTATTCCATTCATTCTTCTTTGTATATAGCCTTTCTTTTCACTTCCCTATACCTAGCACGAGTTATGTCTTCTTCATCGCTCTTGACTCTGAGGACATCGTTCGAGCTAAGTATAGGGGGGGTGTATATATTTCATATATACTTTAGCCATAACTCGTACTTTGTGTGAGTGTGTTAATAAATAAAATGGCTAAAAATCACAAAAATTAAAAGAAATTTCATGTACATAAACATTCTTTTATTTGCACATAAATAGCTAGTGTACAAATTATTTTCGTAAAAATGATTTCAAAAATCTTTTGTGTAAAGTTTGTGTAAATATTTTTGTATCAAAATTATGTATATAGTACAAAATTTTTCCAAAATGTTTTGAAAATCAAAAGTTTGCAAAAATCTCGTGTAAATGTGTGTAAATATCTTTTTGCAAAACTTGCACTTCATGCATCATCCATTCATGATTTCAGAACATTTTTCAAAAATTTTGGCATGTTTGTAAAATTTGTGTAAATAAGCATCTTTTGTACATATGTATATAGTTTCCTGGATGATAGTTGACATTTAAACTAGCCTGGAATCAAATTGAGAAATGGAGCTTGATTAAGATCTTAATCCACCTAATTTCTAAGAGGAACCTTATAGGGCTTAGGTTTAAGGCTTTTCAGGTCCATGGTGACTTAATTCTTTGAGTCCACTAGGCTATGATCACATGTCATCTCAATGAGCCTAAGTAGAGCACTTAACAACAACACATGACTCATGTAGATTATGGCTTTACTTGGACACCAGCACTATGCACCGAGCTCTCTATGGATGAGGTGGTGGGGAGGCAGTCTTCCTTGACTTGGGGTAGCATATGAGGGTAGTACTTCTAGGCGGAACCTCTCTTCTTCTTTTAGTGAAGGAAGTGCGTCTCAACTTGGTCTGGTTGCCATGAGGTCTAACGACGGGAGTTGTGGGTTGCAATAAAGCTTCAAAAGAGGGATAGTCTACTGGCTCAAGAGGAAAAACTCCTTGTATATATGCTGCGCATGTATATGTTGTACAGATGCACTTGAAAAAAAAGTGTGCAAAAAGAAAATAACTCCAAAAAAGTGGTGGGTCTGATAGAAAATGATTACCCCACCGTAGTATGTATATAGAGTGCAATAAGCAAAGCTTGGTTTCATGATCCACCTGATGTAGCTTGCAGCAGGGAGACTTGGCTACACTGGTCAAGCTCCCAAGGGTACTTGGCTACACTGGCCTTGACCCATTCTCTTCTTCCTCCTCTTCTTGAGCCGGTTGAACTTGAACTTAGAAGGGAATTCCCCGCTCCTCGAGGAAAGAGTGGCCAGATTGAGGTCATAGAGTTACCTTGTTACGGAGGGTTGTCAAGTTGCCATTTCTGAGGTGGAGAGCTTAGACTTCACTTTCACAGGACAAGAAAAGATTCATGGTCTTCAGGGTTTGTGATTGATGACTTGTTCTGATCTGGAGCATTGAGGAGTCTTGGCTATAGAATAGTGGAACTTAGAGGCTGTTGAGTTTTAGACTTAAGTCCAAACAAGGTTCCGACACATTAATAATCCAAAGATCTGATCGAGCTCCATACCCCAATTTAATGAAGGTAAGTTTAATAATCAACCTTGATCCATGTACATCCTCTTTTTCTTTTTCTTTATTTCTTTTTCACTTATTTTCAAATAAGTGTTTGCTAAGGGACTAGCAAAGTTAAGTATAGGGGGGTATTGAATACTCATTCATCACTCTTTATTCTTATATTTTAGCTACAAAAACCTTTGCAAATGAATGTAGATATATGTAAATACAAATAATTACCAAAAGCATGCATTGTGTAAAAACCTATAATTAGCATGTTTTTGTGCAAAAATAAAAGAATAAAGATTAAAAAGAAAAAGAGGGAAATATTTAGAATAAATATTGAGCAACCTAACCCAAGGGAGGGCTCAGCATGGGCCTGACCGCATAAAAGCCAAAGTAGAGGGAGATAGGGGCTCATGTGTAAATATATATGTAAATAAAATAAAAATATTTTCCTCACCAAAAATAGGCTTGTAAATACTTGTACATATTTATAAGTATAAAAACAAAAGATAAAAATATGAAAATCAAAAAGAACAAAAATATCACCTTCACATTGTACATAGACTCACCTACATATTTATTTAGCCCTATAAATAAATAAAATTAATTTTTATAGTTTTTGTAAATATTCTTTATTATAGAGTGTAAATAAATAAAATAAAAACAATTAAAACAAAAACCAAACAAAAATAGAAAAATTAAAAATACAAAAATATATTGTAAATATACTTGTATATAAGTGTATATATGTATTTATTTTACCTATGTATATAAATAATAAAAATAAAACAAAAATACCTTTTTATTCCTTATTTTATAATGAAAATAAATAAAATATAAAATAGGAATAAATTTGCATATAAATAATAATTAAAAATCAAAAATTAAAAACCCTAATAGTGTACAAATACATATATAGTACATATAGTGTACATACCTTATTTTTATTTCAAAAAATTAATAAAAATCACTAAAAAAATAGAAAAAAATAAAATAAAAATATTTCATGTTTTGAGTTTTTGCTAAATCGGCCCCTAGCTACCCTAATTTCACTCCTAAGATCCTGCCATGTGGCCGACTCCTATTGGCCCTGGGGAGTGTTGACCGCCCAGTCAACTACCCCCCCCCCCCCCAGGACCACCTCCCGCGGGTTTGGTTCGAGAACCCGACTTCCCCCATTTATCCCTGCCAGACCCGAGCACCATTTAGCCTAACCCAGGATCCTAATCACTCCCCAGGTACCCGGGAATCTCGCCCGACATAGATCCTAGGGATCCGTGCTCCATGGAGCCGGACCCGAGCTAGTTTTCCCGGACCTGCACCCATACATAAGCGTTGCTCCGCCACCTCATTTCTCTATCTTAGGCCATTTGTTTCCTCCTCCTGTGAGCTCCAGAGAGTGCGTGAGAGTGACATCTCGCGTCTGAGCCTGTTGAAGCGAGGAGAGGAGGCGACTCCATCGATCCGGCGAGCTACGCCGCCGTCGCTCTGCCATCAGCTGGAGCTTGAGCCTCGGAGGGAGATGCTCCTCGAGGCGACGACCAGGAGCTTCCCCAGCTCCTCCACAGTCTCTCCGACCACCCAGGTAACCTTGTAGGTCTTTATCTTTCCTCGATTTCCATTTACCCCCAAATCGCGCCGCCGCAGTCTTTAGCTGATTCCGACCACTCCATCACCCCTTTCGATCATCGGAGTCGACCATCGCATCCGCCTCCCTCCGACGCACCTTCTTCACCCCTCCATCCAACCCAGCTCGCACAGGAGCTGGGAGCCGAGCTCCTCCGTCTACCCCCTTCGTTGGAGCTCGTCATTTCGACCCACAGTTCACCGCCACCTCGCCTTACCGGGTCGAGGCACTTTGCCCTCGACCCGAGAGTCTGCTGGAGTGTTTTGCAGGGTCATCCGAGTCCATCTGAGGGCTCGGCCCGTTTGGACTAGCAGCTTGGTCTCCATCAACCTCGCCTGGGCTCCTCGGAGCTCCGTCGAGCCATCGGAGGCTACTAGTCGACGCGGGAGCCCACAGAGCTTCTTCTTCGATCTCCAGAGGCCCGCGCGGAGGCCGGGAGCGCTTCCACGAGGCCGGCGAAGTTCGCCGGCTGCCTGTTCTTCCACGTCCTCCAGACACCGTTCGATCCCCCCTTGCTCCAGATTACACCGTGGCCGTTCGTTCGTGGAGCTGCAGATAGCATCAGATCAGAGGAGGTCGGATCCCAGCCGTCGGATCTACACGTGGCTCGGCCCTGACCGTTGGATTAGCCCGAGAACCCCAGCGCTGGAGTGCCACCTGATCCAGACCATCCGATCCAACACGTGGCGACCATCCAGCGGTTCATCTTAATAAAGGGTAATTTACCCTTAGGCCCTGTCTTTTCTTTTATTTCGTTTTAGTCCTGTAAATATTGAATTTAGTTGTTTAGTTTTAGGGTTATTTGCATCGAGGACCCCGTACTTTATTTTCCTTGCATTTATGCCCCTGTGCGTTGTATGACACGTGCTTCGTCACGTGTGTCTCTGGTTTATTTGCAACTCATGCCCCTGTAGTTCTGGTTGTTATCAATGGAATGAATGTTTTAGTTGATTTGCATTTATACCCCTGTGCGTGATTTATTTCAACATGTGCGCGATATTTTGTGTATTTTGCGAATAGGCCCCTGGACTTTTGGTACCGGTTACCAATAAGTCCTCAGGACTTATTTTTATTGCATTTGGGTCCCTGAGTGCCCCAGGCACGCGCGTGATGCGTGTTTTACTGGGTAAATTGCACCAGACCCCCCAGACTCTTGGGTATTTGCACTTTGGTCCCTTTGCACTATGCCCTCTCTTTATTTTTGAATAAAATAGCAAATTACCTCCAAATCCAACGAAAATTGGACACATGGCTCCTGCCATGGTGTAAAATTTTCGTGGATTTTTGAGGACATTTTTGATTTCATTTGATATTTTTAAAAAATCAAAAACCTTCATTTTTGTCACTGTCTAACTTTAAAAATCACAAAAAAATATTAAATAGTGTCTAAAAATTACAAAAAAATTGTTTACTGTCTATTTTACTTAGCTTGATTTTCTAGCCAATTTTGGCTATTTTTCATTACTGAAAACCACTAAAAATTGAAAAACACCTAAAAACTTATAAAAATTCTAGTAAATACACCAAAAACCCAAAATAATAAAATAGGTGCCTAAATTTTCCTTGTTTAATTCTTTTTACAGGAAAATTACTTCCCAGCCATTTTGGGCTCTTAGATATTTTATCTAGGCCTTTTTGGCTCGGCTGGACAGTACCATTTATTTCAGTCACTGTTTGATTTTTAGAAAATTAAATAAATATCAGAAAATTCTTAAAAATTCACCAAAAACACTAGAAATTATAAAACACATAAAAATATTTTTGTTTGAATTTTTGGTTGAGTTTTAGTGCTTTAAATAAATTGTTGAAGTGTGTGTTTATTTGTTTTTCTTATTTCCTTAATTTAACTAAAAATCCAAAAAAATATAAAATAATTAAAAACCACTAAAATATTTTGTTCTTTTAATTTATTTCTTTTTACTACTTCGTAGGTCGAAAGGCCAACCCGTGCTCCTTGAGTTCGACCCTGGTCGCTATACCAGCTTAATCCCATAGCAGGACCGCTACTTTGTGTTTTATCTGTTTTATCTCTATTAGTGGTTCAATTTTCTTGATTGAGTGCATCTGAGTGCCCGAGGTCGCAACGACCATTTCTGTACCTTTACCTTAGTCGCTCGGATTTCGTGCTCATCATATACTTAGGATTAATTGATCCTAAGTATGGATGGATGGTCGACTTCTCATTCATTATTATTCAATCGTTGTAATATAGATTTCTCTGTACTTAGCAAGACTTATGTCATCCTTTTTCTCTCTGACCAATGAAGACATAGCTCAAGTTAAGTATAGGGGGGTCATATATGCATTGTATATACTTTAGTCATAACTCATATTTCTTATTTATAATAATAGGGATAATTAATAATTTTTTAAAAAAGCGTCGATTCTTTGTATATATTGATTAATAAATCGAGTTAAAAATATTTTCCAGAATATTTGAAAAATGACTAGAAAACCTCTTCAAAAATTCTTTTCGAAAACTGCTTGGAATATATTTTGCAAAATATTTTCAAACCTTTGTAAAAAAAGTTTGTTTATAAAAATTCCTTTTGATGGTTTGAATAAAATTTGTTAAAAATCTATTTGCAAATGGTTTGGAAAATGGTTACAAAAATCCTTTGAAAAATATATACATACTGTTTGAAAAATCTTTGCAAAATGATTTTCAAATTTTGTAAATGTTAGCACAAATTATTTGTCAAATTATTTTCAAAGTGAGGTTTGAAAAATATTTATCAAAATATTTTCAACTTATTTTATGAATCATATACATAATTCAAGAAAATAAAAACTCTTTACAAACTATGTAAATAAAATTTGTAATTAATCACTACTTAACTTCTGTAAAAATCCTCTAAAAATTCCTTCGCCTAACCCTTGTAAATAACAACATGCACTCCTGTGTAAATTTATGCACATAATTCTTTACTAACCTTTTTTTTTTGAAAAATCACTAAAAATTTACGAAACCCATAAAATATGCAAAAGATTTTTAAAATGACATAAAATTCACAATTTTTTTTGAAAATTCCATAAAAAGTTCAAAATCCAAAAAATTGCTTCACAAAAATATTTTCTTGCATCATACATAACATTCCCATTTTTAGGAATAATTAAGACGATTGAATAAGTCAAAAATAAAGTCTGAAGATTGAGCTCGGTATAGACCTTAATGCACTTAATTTCAGAGGAACCCGATGAGGACTGGAATTGAGGATACTTCAGGTCACCTTGACTTAATTCTTTAAGTTCTTAGACTTACCATAATGCACTTAATTTCATAGGAACCCATAGAAGACTGGAATTGAGGATACTTCAGGTCACATTAACTTAATTCTTTAGGTTCCACGAGACTATGTTCATGAGCCGATTCAATGTGTCTAAATAGAACCCTTCATATCATCCATAAGACTCTTGAGATAGTGACTTGACTGGAAACCGCGCACATCACACTTAGCTCAACCCAAATGGATTGTTAAAAAAATCTTGGAGTTTATGTCGGGACGATGCTAGGCTACTTCGCCAAGGATGGCTCAGGAACCATTTTTGGGGATTGTCAAAACCAATACTCTAACACACTACTTTTGGTAATAAAGATATCTAAAGATCGAAGATGGATTGAGACAATGCTTCGGATGAGGAAGGGTCTGCCGGGTAACTTTTTCCAAGACCCTAAAAAATAAGCAGATCAAAATATGTTATATCCATCGAGGCACAAACAAAAATACATAAGCTATGCAAAGTCAAAGAAAATATTCAAAGAAGAATACTATATCCAAAAATCAACGAAAATTTGAGCTTCAGAAAAATTCTGCTTCTTAGTGAAGACTTGGTTACACTGACCGAGCTTCACAAGGGAATGAAGACTACACTGGGTTATTTCCACTTCTTTTCCCAATCTACTACCTACTCCCCCATTTTATTGTAAATACCACCCGCACCTGACTTTAGAAGGGAATATTTGTCTCCACGAGTATGAGTTACCAGAAGAGCATGCTCCTTTTCGGTTCAACGGTTTGTTTGGGAAGAGCTTAAAAATTCGCACACATGGTTCTATCGTTCTGGATAATAGGATTATGGAACCTAGGGACTATTATGTCACATTTCCTGACCATAATAAAATTCCGAACACACAAATAATCCAAAGGTTTTCTCTAAGCTCCAAACTTTGACATTATCAAGATAAGTTTAAAAGTCGAAAAGTATTCCAAGTTATTTCTTTTTCTTCTCTTTATTTTCTTTTCTTCATCTTTTAACATAAATGTTTGCTAGTGACAAGCAAAGGCAACTATAGGATGGTGATGAATCCTCACTTCATCACCTTTATTCTTTCATTTTTGCTTTAAATTCCTAGTTAAATGCATGTATCTATCATTAATATGTCAAAATAAATACTCAATAAATTCTACAGAATATTGTGTAAAATATTATATAAACATTGTATTTAATTCAAAAAATAAAATAATAAAGGAAAATAAAATAAATAAAGTTTCAAAGATACTGAGTGACTCTAGACTCTGAGATCCTATCATCATGATGATTTGGTCGAGAAGGAGTAAAGTAAGGGAGATAGGGTAGAGAACTGTATAGAAAATACATAGAAAATCACATTTTATTTTTCCTAATTATTGTATTTTTGGTCATATTTTATTTTATTATTTTTACACCTCAAATAATAAAATCCTCAACATGAACGTTATACAAAGAAAAATACAAAATTGATTTCACTGAAAAATAATGCATAGTGTTATAAGGACTCACAAAATAAAAAACTGCAAAGAAAGCTTTACAGACATATATCTTCTCCATATTGTATCAAAATTGATCAAACTCACCTTTATTATTGATAAAATTAAATAAGGTATTTAATGAAGATGGTATCATTTAGCTAAGATGCAAAAGTTAGGTTTTGGTCTGTCATTGTGCAATATAATTGAATAAAATACTTAGTATATTTCTTATTTATATTTTTCAATTTCTTTTATTTTTATAAATTTATAAATATTATTTAAAACACATGTACATATTTAAAGTTAAAAACCATTAAAAAGACTTTAAAATAAATCAATTACTCCAATACATAGATAAAATAAACTATAATATTAAGAATAATGTATATAATTAATTAACTTTCTTAATAAACTCATAAAAATACAACAAAAATATCTAAATATGTAATTAAATAAATTAAAAATATATAAAATACCTACACATGATGATAAAATGTAAAATACAAATTAAAATTAAAATAAGCATAATGTATTTATATCTACCTATATATATATGTAAATATTAACCTACAATAAATAGCCTTGTAAGAATAAATAAAATAGGAATTATATACAATATTAAATTACAAATATGTTTATGTTTTTAATCTAAAATTAATTAATTCAGTTAGTATTTATTATTGATTTTCCAATGCATTTGGCCTTGGAATTTTCTGGTTGGTCAATGCAGACCAACCAAAGGGCAGTGTTGTTGATCTCCAGTCAATTGTACGCTCAAGCCTAGATGCCCTATTAGACCTTGCTCTTCAGCTTTCTTCTCCCATTTTCCGTGTAGCCACCATGCCTTCTTCTCTTGGAACCATCTCCCTTTCTAATCCTTGCACGACCCTGATCCACACCCGATCCATCCTCATCCACCTACCACCAACCACTAGCATACAATCGATCCTCAAAAACTTGTTGTCCATCCTCCTATAAAAGCTTCACCTTCTTCACCATTTTTTGTCTCTGATATCTCCTAGGAATCTTATCCCCTTAGATCATACGAAAGCTTGTCCCTTGGTGAAAGCGAGTGGTAGGCCAGTTCTACAACGAGGAGGAGCTAATGTGGGAGGCAATCCAACATCACTCCAAAGCAACTCCGACAGGTTCTGCCATCTGGGTCTACGTCCTAGTTGGGGCACGTTTCTTTCACCTTTTAGGAAATACTTAGATGCTTTGTTCAATTCTAGCATTTAATTTTGTATTTAATCCTTATGTTTATGAATAATTAAAATCCCCTTTTGATCAGAAGCTTGAGCTCCGTACCAAATCATAGTGTCTCAGATAGTTATCCCCCGCCATTCCACTCCCTTTCACTTTCTCTGTCGATTCCCCATTGTTCCACCCAGATTCGATGAAATAAAGTTCACCTCTGCCACCCTCCATTAGAATTCCACCATTCCCATCCTCATTTCACTTATCAGCTTAATCTGCTAGCCGAGGGAGTATCCCCTTAGCCAAGGAAAGTTTGGTACAGGTCTCATTGCCTAGAGAGCCATCTGGAGCTGCAAATCAATCCTAGAGCTGCTCCAGGTCACCTGGAGATAACTTGACCCCCAGATTTGCCTCGAGGTTGTATGGGCCTTATCGAAGGCCATGTGCATGTGCGGAGCACCATGTGGGCATCATCGCCTGAGCATGAAGAAACTACAGTTAGAAGGCAGGCCCATCCATTGTTCCTCCTTCACTCTTCCAGACCCATCACCCATTGTTCAATGAAGGACAAGGCTCATATTTAATCTAGGGTATCCAATTGTATCGAAGGGGTACGCGAGCTCCAACGTCCGATCATCCATGTGGCGAGAAGATAGTGGTTGGATTAAAGTCTTTTAAGTGTGGTAAATATCATAAAACCCTCTATTTTTTGTATTTCACTATAAATATTTTATTGCGTGTAAAAGCTTGTGGAAAATTGCAATCAATCCCTTAAATATTGTGTAAATTGTAAGTTAGTCCATTGCTCAGCTCACGTGCCCCTCCTTATGTGAGTTGGGAAAATTATACTTTTAGCCTTGTAGTTTTTGGTATTGTAATTTAATATATAAAAATGAGTTTCAGTTGAAAAGCTGTGGTGTTTTTGCATGTACCCCATGCCTTCATTTTATATTGCATAAATAACCTTGTGAGCTTGCATTATTTTTATTTTACTTTTCCATTTTGCATTAATACTCACATGCTCCAAAAATTATGTGAAAATAGATTATAGTGCCTGATTAATTGCTCATTCACGCCATATATTTTATTTGGTAATTTTCTTGCATTTTATATTTATTAAAAGTCAAAAGGAGTTATTTTATTCCATGTTGACTTAAAAATACAAAAAATTGTAAAACCTCTCTTAAAAATTCCAAAAAACTTACCTTTTGTCTTTATCCTATTTTATCATTACATACCAACAAATCACAAAAATGTCAAAAGAAACTCCTAAAAATTGCAAACCCTTGCTAACCCTAAAATTTAACAATATATCAAAAACTCTAAAAAAATATTTTATCCTATATATACTACGTATAAAAATTAATTTTGAGAAGTTTTGAACCTATTTACTATTTTAAATTCCCAAAATAATTTGGCCTATTTATTTATTCCCTAATTTGGAATATTTTGATCTTTAAATAAACTTAAAATTAGCAAAAAAATTGCCAAAAAATCATAAAAATATAAGAATATTTGAAAATTATAAAAGCATTTTATTTTGTAAGTTTTAACTATATACACATATATTTATAAATAGAATACCCTATATTGTATTATATACATATATATAGTTATATATAATTATTAATAATAATTACTATAAAACCTAAAAATATATTTTAAATCCTGTAAAAACATAACAAGGATTGTTTTTGTTTGTATTTCCTGATTTTTATTATTTATTTTATATTTACCTTATATTATACTTATTATTGTATATAGTGTGATATATATATTCCTTTATTATATAATAAATAGAAAAAGGAATTAAAAATTAGAAAAATATAAAAAAGTATATAATTAAAAATTGAAAAAAGGAGTATAAAAAATATAAATAATTAAAACTAACAAAAAAACATTAAGTAAGAGAATATTGTACAGCTTAGTACATACATACAATTAATAGTTAGCAATAAATAATAATACCTGCTACACTAGTTTGTTCCCTATGTTTGACACCCTACTCGTACTTACGTTATACACATTTATTCATAGGGTTTATAATAAATTTTGACTTCACATTTACTTTCATTGTTTGATTCTTAATTGTGGGTTCATTGTTGATCTAATTGAGGTCTTCATGAGCTGTCATGTCAGTGATTATGCCCCAGCATTGTGACTGCACACGACAACCCGTAGAATTCGATTAGTCAATTATCTAAGAGACATTGTATATATATGTGATATAAACTAATATATGAAATGCTAGTGTTGGTGATGTAAACATTATGAGAAATTTTGCTAAAAAATCTATTTTAATTACAAATTTGTGAGAGAGAAAATCCATGTGCACACGATCAATGAGATTCGAAAATCACGAGAAAATTTGTGATAGTCGATCATGTAACATCTAGGGCTTTGGTCACCGGTCCGTTATCGAGGAAAATTGGCCCTGACAACTTGTTGGGTATGGGCCAAGATGGACCCGTTGACAACCACCCAAAAGGCTTAAGCCCAAGTTGTCAAGTAATAATCCCTACCACTTATAAACCACACCTATACTTCGTGAGTTTTAGATGTGGCATTATGTTTGGGGGTATGGGTGTTACAACCTCCACCACTTATATTCGCAATGTCCTCGTTGCGACATGGCACATCACTTATTCCCAATGACAGTGGCGGCTGCACGCTCTGGGTAACCATTTCCTCCTATCTCTTTGTAGGGGTGGATCCACCTCTTGGGTGGCCCTTTCCACTATCAGAGAGAAATTGGCTCTGATACCATTTGTAATATCCCGGGCTTAGGTCACCGGTCTGTTATCGAGGAAAATTGGCCATGACAACTTGTTGGGTATGGGCCCAGATGGACTCGTTGACAACTACCCAAAATGCTTAAGCCCAAGTTGTCAAGTAATAATCCCCACCACTTAACGTCCCGGGCTTAAGTCCCCGCTCCGTTATTGAGGAAAACTGACCCTGACAACTTGTTGGGCCCAGATGGACCCGTTGACAATCACCCAAAACGCTTAAGCCCAAGTTGTCAAGTAATAATCCCCACTACTTATAAACTACACCTACACTTCATTAGTTTTAGATGCAGCATTATGTTTGGCGGTATGGGTGTTACAGATCATCAAGTAGTGGCAGGTTTCGGTATCTCTTTAATATACAAATACCTTTAGTCTAACTCACGGAGGGTATTTTCTTCTATCTTTTTTCTCTGTCTTTATTAATTTGAATTCCGATTCTCCTTTCAATACCTTATAAGTTATTGTTAATTAGTATACCATCAGTACCTTGAGCTTGGATAAGATTGTCGTTGATTTATCATCTTTGAATTTTATAAATTATGATGTGGGCTTTATATGGACGCTATTAGATATAATAGGTCTCCTTATCAACTCTATTTTGAGAAATTTACGCATGAGACATTCTATAGTTTAAAATATGGAAAAAAATTCGAATGACATATATGAGGGATATAGAAGTGAATATACATGACGATATTTTTCCAAAAAAAAATTGCCCAAAAATGAGGCAGGGCAGCCCCATCAACCCCTTTAAAATATCCTCTCTGTGCAGTGTACCGGCTCCCCCACTCACAATGCCCAGTACTTTTTTTTTAATTATCAGGCATTATATATATAGACCATTGAAGTCATGAATCTGAACTGTCATTGCAAGGGCCCATCACTAATCAATGTCATGGATTTTTTATGGGCAATGCATTTATATATGCATTTCTAGGGATATGTGATGAGGTCATTATCGTTGCTCCATATTCTGATGTAATGATAATCTTAAATATTAGGCTCTATAATTTTAAAATATTACATGTATGTAACTATACGCATCGTAGAAAAGGTCTAGTAAAATAGTGATCAAACTGAAAGCAATATTCCAACAACTTATACTTTTCCTAATATTTTGAGAACAATTGTTATATATTCCATATGTATAATAATTTCAAAATCATCAAATCCCCACTCAATGCATAACTATCTCGTTTCTTCTCCTTTTATCTGTTTTACCGACAAAACTTCACCAAGTTTTCTGATTTGATTATTTGTTAGCTATAAAAAATAACATCAAATAGATAATATAGTAAATTACATAAAAGTTACTTAGCTTTCCCTCAATTTCAATATTGTACCTAAACATCAACCTTTAAGATTTGTTTGGATATTTCTTGAAATATAGTTATTTGTTTGGTCTTTCAAACCATAAATTACATTAGTTCATAATCAACTTGAGACAAATACAAATCTTAAAGATCGAGTACAGCGTTGTTACTCTCTTTAAGTCTCAGGCACGACAATAAAATTGAGTGCATAGTTCAGAGATTTTTATACAATTTACTTATGTAATACGATGGCGAAGATCGTGGGATTTATGTTTTGTATCATATATATGTTCTACTATTTTTTATGTCAAAAACAAAAAATAGCAGTAAATTTGTGGCGACGTAAATTTAGCTATTGTAATAATTATTAATTGTCACAATTCGTCTAAATAATAGCAACTAATGTAATGTGGCCATAATTATTTGGTTATAGCACTACAAGAAATTTGATCTATGACAACGAATAATTTGAATATTAGTTATTATATCCTCCGATGATAAATGTATAACAACAAATATTATTTACTGTGAAATTAGTTTTTGTTCTTGTAATTAACAACAAAAGTCATATTCACTGCTAAAAGTTTATATAACAATGATTCATCTATCAGCTTATTCGTTAAAATTTGTACAAGTCACATTACCAGCAATTGGAAGAAAACATCAATGGATAAACGTTGTTATATGATTTGTTGCTAGAAATATAACAACAAACACAATAACGTTGTGAATTTAAAGAATCAAGTAACAAATATTATTCGATGCGATATATTTAACTAGGAATGATATAATAACGAATATTCAATTATTCGTCACCTTATATCAATTTTGTTGTAGCGTCACACATCAAAAAATACATAACAAAATCCATGATTTGCATAGATTGTTGATGCAAGTGCAACATGATATCTTTCTAATGTTAGGGGCAATGAAGTTGTTTTCTCTACAAAAACTTTTATCATCTTAATCAACAAAAATTGAAAGAATATCTTTGATAATACGATGGTAGAAAATTCCAACAACACAGTCGTTGTCACATGTAGTTATTATTATTAGAGTGCTTCTATTGAATGCTCACAATTAATCCTATATGTATTGGAAGTTGAAAACATGACAGGTCTTATAATAATTCAAAAAAGAAGTCAATCATTGAAAGGATTAGTTGTCATTGATAACATTGTTTCTCAATCCGATCTGTCACTTTATTTTTTGTACACATAGTTTGATACCCATATTTCTATCCATTTTAAAATCGATATAGATATGGATATCGCTTTAATATTCGCAAAAATCTGTATATGTATCATCATATCCACTTTTTATAGATAAATATTGGTAGACATTTATTTTTAATCATATATAACATGATTTTATGCATTTTTCACTATAGTTGGTGTAAATATTGCAACGTAAGCAAATTTAGTATATCTATAATATATGTATTCCATCCAATACATGTATATTAAATCTTATCTATAGAGTACTTCTAATATTATTCCTATGTAATCAATACATGTTTCACATCCCATCCCGTTTTTTAAGGATACGATGATGTCATTTTATATCCGTAATATCTGCATCTGTATTCATATTTAGAAACACATATAAAATTTTAACACATATATTCGTATTTGTATCCATCCATTTACATCCCTAATGATGGGAAATCAAGGGGTTCCCTCAACCTTGTACTTGGAGAATACGATACCATTGCTTCTCCTCGTCTTGTGATGCCCCTCCTCGATAACGGACATCCCTAGCGGCTGCTCCTCGCGCCTCTAGCACAAACGCTCCTCGCGGATGCGACTTCTCTTCGCGCCCCTATGGGCTAACTTTTCGTGCTTTGCACGAACTTGCTCCTCACGCCTTGTGTGGCCTACTTCTCTCCTTTCTTGGGGATAAAGAACTAAGAGAGAAGAGAGGGAGAGATGCTTGAGTTGGGATGATCCCCAATGCCATGCATGGGGTCTTATTTATACATGGGGTCAGTCTGGTCCCAATGGGGAGGTGTCTCCACGAAGATGATCATTAAGAGGTGAAACCGCTCAGCTCTCTACAGACTGCAGCTTGTCATGAGTCACGACCTTCGTCTGCATATCTGATGGATTTTCGTCTGTGTGGACCTTCTTTAGAATGAGATGCTTCTTGTCAATAGCATCCCTCAGCCAATGATATCACATGTCTATATGCTTTGTGTGAGCATGGTGTGTCAGGCTCTTGCTAAGATCAATGGTGCTCTGGCTATCACAGAAGACAACCGGCTCACTGTCTTTGCATCCAAGTTCACGAAGAAATCGTTGTAACCACAACACTTCTTTTCCTACTTCTACTGATACAATGTACTCGACTTCAATTGTTGATAATGAAATGCATTTTTGCAACTTGGATTGCCATGAAATTGTGGCTCCCTCTGCGAAAGTAAAAATGTACCTGGAAGTCGATTTCCTTTGATCCACATCTCCTGCCATGTCAGCATCTGTGTATCCATAGAGTTCGGGATCTGACCTCCCAAACATCATACACATACTTGAGGACCCTCTCAAGTATCTTAAAATCCAATTCATTGCTTCCCAGTGATCCTTCCCCAGATTCAACATGAATCTGCTCACTACATCCACAACATGAGCAATGTCGGGTTTGGGGCAACCCATGGCGTACATAAGGCTGCCAACTGCAGGCTGGTAAGGAATCTTAATCATCTCAACTTTCTCCTCAGAAGTATACCGACATGTCTCTTTTGTTAACTTGAAATGAGCAGAAAGGGGCATGCTAACAGGATTTGCATTCTTCATGTTGAGCCGCTCCAAATGCGTTCAACATACTTCTCTTGTGACAACGACAACATGTGCTTCTTACTGTCGCGAGTGATCTGCTCCCAAACATGTTGCTTGCCTTTCCAAATCCTTCATCTCAAATTCCCAGGAGAGTTCCTTTTAAGCTTTGTAGTCAATCCGGGATCATGACCAACTATCATCACATCATCCACATAGATCAATAGTATAATGAACCTGCCATTGGGAAGATGTTGAACGTACACACATGGATCTGTTGTAGTCCTCTTGCAGTTTTGATTCATCATGAAAGCGCCAAACTTCAAGTACCACTGTCTAGGGCTTGCTTCAAGCCATAGAGACTCTTTCTCAGTTTGCAAACCATGTGCTCTTTCCCTTTCTCCTGGTATCCACGTGGTTGCTCCATGTAGATCTCTTCCTTCAGGTCACCGTGAAGAAAAGTTGTCTTCACATCCATCTGCTCTAGCTCAAGGTCTAGGCTTGCAACAAGGCCTAGCACCACTCTCGCAGAATTCATCTTCACAATTGGTGAGAAGATGTCATCATAGTCCATGTCCTCTTTTTTGATTGAATCCCTTCACAACCAATCTGGCCTTGTATTTTAGTTGCTTGTCACCATCATTTGTCTTTTGGCTTGTAGACCCATTTGTTCTTCAGTGCTCTCCTGCCTACAGGAAGCTCAACAAGATCATAGGTATGATTTTTCTTCAGAAACTGCATCTCTTCATTCATTGAAATTTGCCAATGATCTCTCTCATTATGTTCTTTTCCCCCTCAAAAGTGCATGGCTCATCATGATCAGTCAACATTACGTACTGGGAAGTAGGATAGCGAGATAATGACTGATGTGCCCTCCCAGATCTCCTGACCCGAGGCTCTGTTGCATCTGCTTCTTGATGAGGTTGCTCCCCTTACCTAGGATCCCCTGGACCTACAGCAATGGAGTTTGCATCTAGCTCATGTTGTTCTGGTTGTGCATCTTCTCCATCTGTACCTGGTACTTGAGAAGGATCTGAGTTCTCATCATTGTCATCATCCATAACAATCCCATCGGAGTCACCATCCTCAGCCAAAGTCTGGTTCTCATAGAAAATCACATTTTTATTCCTGGTCATGGTCTTATTCCTTGGATCCCAAAGTCGGTATCAAACTCCCGATATCCATAGCCAATGAAAATTTAGGGCACTGCCTTGTCATCAAGCTTCTTCCAGTGTTCCTTTGGTATAAATGCATAAGCTTTGCATCCGAACACGCTCATGTGAGAAAATGAGGGATCTTTCCCAGACCAAATGCATTCAGGGACCTGAAAATTCAAGGGAAAATATGGAGATTGACTAGTCAAGTAGCAGGCAGTCCGAACCGCCACAACCAAAAAGGTCTTTGGCAGCTTTGCTGTCTTCAACATGCATCGAACTCTCTCCACAATGGTCTGATTCATCCTTTCAGCGACACCATTGTGTTTGGTGTGCGGGGCTCTGTCCTTTCATGCCTGATCCCGTGCTCTGTACAGTAGCTCTGGAAGCTATGAGAGGTGTACACCCCTCCATTGTTCGTGCTCAGACACTTCAACACTTTGCTTTTCTCGCGCTCCACCATCGCATGAAATTTCCCGAAGCAATCAAAGACTTGATCCTTCGTCTGCAACATATAAACCCACACCTTCCTTGATGCATCATCAATGAAGATAATAAAATACTTGTTTCCACCCAAAGACGCTATGTCCATGGGACCATACACTTCGTAGTGAATCAACTGCAGAAGGTGTTCCATCACCTTTGATCTGGTCTTGAAAGGTGTACCTTGTTCATTCCAACCTCACATGAATTACAAGGTGACATTGTTATGTCAGTGTGACATGATATCAACTCCTTCCTGCTCAAAAGTTGTAAGCCCTTTTGGCTCATGTGTCTGAGCCGACGATGCTAGAGATCTAAGTGTCAACCTCACTAGCATGTAGGTTGCCATCCATGACCTTCACCCGAGTCTTGTAGAGCATGCAACACAACCTGCCTCTGGCCATGATAAGAGAGCCATTATTGATCTTACATCTGTTATTGCCAAACGTCAGATGGTAGCCCTTCCTATCTAGTTGAGATCCGTATATGATGCTAAGACGCAAGTCAAGAATGTGCCTGACATCCTGCAGAGTCATTGCACATCCAATATCAGTCTGATCTGAGATGATGCCTATGCCAATGATCTTGGAGTAACTCGTGTTCCCCATATTGACTCTCCCGAAATCTCCCTCTGTATAGGAAGTGAAGAACTCCCTGTGTGGAGTCACATGGTAGGAGGCGGTCGTATCAACGATCAACTCGGAGTCATCCATTGCATGTAGACGTTGCTCCTGAATAGTTAGAACTAACCGAGCATAGTCGTCACCGGCAACTGCTACAACAATGTTCTCATCTTCATCTTTCTTCTGATCCTTTTTGGCTTCTGTTTTGATGAATCTAAAATTCTCATTCTTTATTCTTTTAGTTTAGCTTTATCTTTTATCAAAACTACTTGTAATTATGTGTAAATACAATAATTTACCATTGTACATGTCTGTGTTAATAGTACATAATTAACACATATTTTCCAAAAATAAAAGAATAAAGAGGAAAGAAAAAGAAAGTTGTATTTAGAATAGATACAGATTGACCAAATCCCAGAGAGAAGGTCAAACCTTATCCTGATCGATAAGAAATAAGTAGAGAGAGATAGGGTACACTGTATATTGTACATAACACCTACACATGTACAAATAAATATTCATTATCATTTTACCTTGTGTGAACACCATATTATTTTTTTGAATGTTTGTATATAGATCTAATAATAAAATAAAAATAAATTAAAATAAAAATATACCAAATAAAATAAAAATAGAATCCACAAATTCATTGTACAAAAGCCATATTTACATACATAGAATACCTATTTATTTAACACTCTCAATTATTTATAAAAATAAAATAAAAATCATTTTATATCCGTATAATTATTTTGTAAATAATTAAAATATAAAATAAAATTTATTTTTGTAAAAATAATAAATAATATATAGGTACCTATACATAATATTATATATCGTATGCACCATAATAATTTAATTTATAAAAATAATTAAAAATCATAAAAAAATAGATTGAAAAATAATATGCATTTTTCATTTTTATCATTATTTATTTTAAAATCATTTACTATTGTATATGTAATATTCTTTTATTTTTGTAAATCTTACACTCTGATTGGTCCACGTCAGAAGGTTGACCTCGGTCAACCTTCTCCCCCAGCTGACCCGACCTGCTTCGACTTCATCGAACCCGTTTTCTCCCCCTTTTCCCGATTGGGTCAGGTCTCCATTTACCTTGATCCTTATGCCCGATTACGTTCCGAGGATTCATAATCCTTGCAGATCCCTTCCCTAGGCGTAGTCGGATCTGCCTAGGATTTCGAACGCCACTCCGATCTTTCTAGAACCCTACACATCTCTATAAATTATCTCCTCTACCTCCCGAGCCCGGTAGCTCGTTCTTCACCTCTTCCTTCTTCCGTAGACACCTCAAGTAGATTGACAACAACCCGGAGGAGTCTTCAGAGTGAAGCTTGGTGGCTTCTTGGCCGTAGCTCACTAACGTGGTCGGAGTTCCGCCACGTCTAGCCTCCCCAGTCCATCGCAGCCCGATTGAGTCCAAAACCCTCACCTCTGCCTCACCTGACATTGTTGATTCTATGAGGAGCCTCATGTAGCTTTTTCCTCATTTCATTTCATATTTCCATTTGATTTCGTTCCTCTACATCATCGCATGTTCATCTGCTCCGACCACTGGGTCGCTTCGTCACCCACCTTTACTCATGCAGATAGAATGCCCGACTCATCCTTCATCTCTTAACACACCCTGACCCCCTTGAGTCTTGCTCACTGGAGCAAGATCAAGCCTAGATCTCCTTCCCTCATGTATGCCAGAGGTCCAACCCGCTCCCCCATCGCTTATATTCACTAATCCAAGCAATAACGTCATCGGAGTTATGTCTCCAAGTCTGCCTTCTCTTTGTAGGTACCCTCACATTCGAAGACACCTGATTTGAGCTTCATCTTGGGTGGCGGAGCATCTTTAGGTGATGCTCCACTGAGTCGACCATCTGACCGATCATTGTTCCATCTGAGCCAGCCACTCGATGCGGTTCACCTTCATGATACTGCTAGACCTCTTAGTGGCTTCATTGGAGCCATGGGTCACCTTCCACGCTCGGGCGAAGTTCGCCCGACACCTGTTCTTCTAGCCACTTCTACAGCCGCTTGATCGAAAGTGGTCCCTTATCAGGATCATACGAGCACACCCACATTCTAATGGTTCGATTAGATTCTGGGGAGAATCTAACACGCACATTCAACTGCTTTTCAGAGCTGTCAGATCCTCAGATAATGGTTGATTGGAGCCATACGCACATGCCTTGACCTTAGCCGTCAGATCCTTTTGTTGAGGCACATTAGAGCCGCCAGCTCATCCCACACGCAACTCATGTGCCCACTGGGTATATTTCCTTGGTACCCATGCATGTTTTCTTATTTCACTTAAGTCCAGTAAATAAAATATGTAGTTTTGCACTAAGGACCTTCTAGTTTTTTGTATTTGCACTTTAGTCCAATCGAGTCAGAGTCGCGTGCACTCGCATGCTTATTTTAGGATTTTTGCATTATTTGATCTGAACTACATGCTGGTTATGGAATGAACTTTATGTTTTTATATTTGCACTTATACCCCTACCTGTCTAGATCACATGTAGCGCACGATTTATGTGGATAAAAATTGCATCTCTAGCCCTTGAACTTCTATTACGTATTATGCTTTGGCCTCGAAATTGAAAATATTCGCAACCAGGTCCCTATTGCACTATTTTTAATTCGTGTCTTTTATTTAATGCAATGAATAACAAATAGGCCCTTAAAATTCTATAAAAATACATGTTAGCTCCTTGAACTCCTTGGCCCTTGAACTCTTGTTTGCTTGTTATTTATGTAGTAAGTTTGGTTTTCCAAATTGATTTTATTTTATATTATTAAAAATTCAAAAACCCCTAAAAAGTGTCATGTCTGTCTTATAAAAATCATAAAAATTTGAAAAATCATCTAAAGATTCTATAAGATAGTTTTCGTTTGTTGCCTTCTATTTCCAGTATTAATTTTGTCCGAAAAACCTTATAGAAACCCTAAAAATTGAAAAATGCCTAAAAACATATAAAAATTATATAAAATTATAGAAAAATTCAAAAATATTGATTTCAGTCTCTGTTTGTATATATTCCCTTATATTTTATCATAAAAATATCATCCAAGAGTTTTGGACATTTGGGTATTTTTAACTTGCAAATTACTCCTAGTTGTGCAATGTTTACCATTTTGCCATTATTTGATTTTTAGAAAAATCCCAAAATAATTAAAAATCCCATCAAAATTACCAAAAATAGTATAAAACCTATAAAAACCAAAAATATTTTTATTGCACGTTTCTGATTATTTTGGTAAATTAGAAAAATACAAAAAAGTAGTGAGTCCTTTTATTCCTTGTGATTATTTCCTTTATTTGGAAAACTAAAAATTTTCAAAACTTAAAAATCGCTAAAAATATTTGTATTCCCGAAATCCGACTACTATGTTTTAAATCATGCTCCTTGTGTTTGACCAAGGTCGCTATACCAGGTAATAAAATAGCGGAACCGCTTACATTGATTGCCTTATCTTAGAGTGGTTTGAATTTCTTGTTGACCGATTTGATTGATTGAGGACAACGACACTTGATTTATTTATTCCACCTTAGTCCATCTCGAAATACGTGTCATCATGCTTGCTCTCTTTTCAAGACTCTACAGTCTCTCTTCTAGTGACCAGTCTTGTTGTAATTATGGTACTTTCCTCTATCCTTGGACGTCTCCTTGGGTCTCTCTCGTGATTTTTCCTACAGCTTGGCATGCATCTTCTTTCAACAGCGTACACATATGAAGAAGAGGACTCTCCAGATGCTTGTCGTCTGATTTCTTCATTTAAGAGACTGCTATTGACCATAGGGATGGTCAACTTACCGTCTGTAGTGGAGTTGCTCGTGGTAATCACCAAGGTTTCCCAACTGTATGACAGGGAACCCACTAGAAGAAGCGCCTACAATTCATCATCTAGTGTCATGTTCATAGTACTCAGTTGATTGATGAGACTCTGAAACTCATTTAAGTGCTCAGTAACTTTCATCATGTTCTTATACTTTAGATCACCAATTTCCGAATCAAGAATGCCTTGTTGGTGGTTGCCTTCTACTCATAGAGCTCCGCCAGTTTCTCCCATAGTTTCTTCGCATCTGTCTCTTCTACGACATTGTGGAATACCGATAAGTCCATCCAGTCCGGATGGTGCTGACTTCTTTCCTATTCAGCTTTGTCCAGTCACCTATGGACATGCCCTCGGGCTTGGCTGTTTCTCCTTCCACGGGATCATGGAGGTCCTTGCAATACAAGATGTCCTCCATCTTGGCCTTCCATATTTGACAGTTTGTGCTCGTCAGCTTGATCATCGTGCCTTCATCATCCTTCCCCATCTCAACAACATGAGCTCTGATACCATTTTAGGGGAAATCGAGGGGTTCCCTTGACCTTGTAATTGGAGAACACGATACCATTGCTTCTCTTCATCACGTGATGCCCCTCCTTGAGAACGGACCTCCCTGGCAGCTGCTCCTCACGCCTCTCGCTCAGATGCTCCTCACGGATGTGACTTCTCTTCACACCCCTACGCGGTAACTCTTCGCACCTTATGCGAACTTGCTCCTCACGCCTTGTGTGGGCTACTTCTCTCCTTTCTTGGGGAGAGAGAACTAAGAGAGAAGAGAGGGAGAGATGCTTGAGTTGGGATGATATCCAATGCCATGCATGGGTTCTTATTTATACTACTCTTGCCTCCTCTTTCTTATCCTAGTCCATTTGGGAATGGGAAACACAAGTCCTACTCCTATTGGAAATAGAAACCCAAGAGGATAATTGTTCAACAACCTCCATCCCTTTTTTCCTTTATTTTTGGCAATGGCTAATAACCAACACCTAATTGCAATTGCATGATATCTTTAACCTCACGGAGATGTGTGGAGAAAGGTTGATAATTCATGCTTTATAATTTTTTCATAGAGTGTATCAAAAATGCATCGATCCCATTCACACCAAACCAAGACATTCATTTGTCAAGGTGCATGATCCTCTCCTTGAGTAACAGATTCAAGCTTTATCAACATACCTCAACCACTTCTACCATCCACATGTTTAAGACGATATATACAAGATCAAACAATTATTAAAAAAAACATACGCATTTCGTGTGCAAGCTTCAAATATAGTTATAAATATAATATCATGCATCACAATGATCACAACCACAAAAATGTGTTATACCTGTAATAATCTTTATCATCACAATTTATTTTTCTCATTACTTTTCTTTAGTAATAATTAATACTAACTTTGATAATAAAGGTAACGTATAATCGTTGTTATAGGAATCATCATCAGCAAAATAGCAACGATATTACGTTCATTACTAATTCAAGTGCAAATTGTGATTTTAAGATAGATAATATTCGTTGCTATATTTAAATGACAAATGATATAATGATGTTTTTCAAGAATATGTTTCATTATATTTTGTTGAATTCAATCTTTGAATTCACATTGTAAGCATGTAATCTTGCACTGTTGAATCAACACACATATTTGTACACTCGCTCTAATGTTCTTTTTGTTTAGGCCATTTTTCGTTCTTTGAATATGATTTATGTCGGAGGATGTTGCCTTTTAGTGAAAGTCACATGTTCTCACTTATACTTGCTATAAGTATAATGCTCATTTGATTATATCGATTTTTCAATTATCTTTATCGTACATCAACAAGACAAAAAATTTCACTAACTTGACCATCTATGAGTTAATATAATGAAAAGAGATTTTAGCCCTTGTGCCATTCCGATTCTTTGTTGTTCTCTTTGATAGTAATGGATTCAAGAAAGATGGAGGGTGAATGGCCCTTTTATATGATGGAAGGAGCTTTGATCGATCGAGGATTGCATGAGATAGAGAAAAAATGGATAGTGCAGAAGGTGGAGATGGTTTTGGTTTAGAATAGAAGAATGGTGAATAGAATATATAGTGGAAGTAGTAGAAGAAATAAGAACAAGCACGAAAATAAAAGAAGGAGATGAAGATGAGGAGAATGAGAATGAGAAGATTAAGGATTGAGAATGGATACCTCTATATGTGTTGCTTATTAGAGTGGAAGGAGCTCAAGAAGCTCCAGATCCTCACTCAAAGCCTTGTCTATGATGTTGAGCTCGAGTAGCAGCAAAAGGATACTGAGCTCGGGTGGCAACAAAAGATGGCTGTGACAACGAAGAACGCTCATCGTATCATGCCTTGAAGCACTAATCATCATCAACTCAGAGTCCAACTTATTGTCGGAGTTGGAAAAGGAGTTCGAGTAGTGATTAATCTATGATTCTCATTCTTTATTCTTATATTTTTGCTCTTTCTTTTAGCAAAATCATCTATAAATGCCTGTAAATACAATAAATTAACTTTATGCATGTCATTGTTAATATCTCAAAACTAACACCTATTTTCTAAAAATAAAAGAATAAAGAGAAAAAAAGAAGGATGTATTTCGAATAAATACAGAGTGACCTAAACCCCAAGAGAAGATTAAGACTTGACCTGATCGTAAAGAAAAGAAATAGAGAGAGATAAGGGTACACTATGTATTGTACATACCACCTATACTTGTACAAGATAATTATTTATTTATTTTGACAAAATATAAATATCTTATTATTTTTACACACTTGTATATATCCCTAGAAATAATATAAAAAATAAAATCAGAAAAACGAAAAAAAATAAAATCCACAATTCATTGTAGAAAAGACACTTATATATATACAACACCTATTTACTTAATGCCGTTACATAAATTAAAAAAATAAGATAAAAATCGTTTTATACACCTAAAATTATTGTGTAAATAAATAAAATATAACATAAAAAGTATCTTTGTTAAAATAATAAAATAAAAATATTTGTACATAATACGTAGGTATAATATACATGTACATAACACATTATACTGTATATACCTTATTTTATTTTCATAAAAAAAATAAAAAAACATAGAAAATTAACTTAAAAAATAAAACCATTTTTTATTTTTTATACTTTTTATTTTAAAATCGTTTACTATTTTTTATTTAATATTCTCGTATTTTTGTAAATACTTAATTCTCATTGGTCCACATCTGATTGTTGACTTCGGTCAACTGTCTCCCCTAGCCTGGTCGGGTTTGCAGTTGCCTCGTTGAAGCTTCTTCTCCCATTTTTAGCACCTGACTCTGATGCCCTTTCACCTTGATTTCAGATCTCAATTCCTCCCCTAGAATCTATGATCCTTGCGGATCCCTAAGAAGGGTCAGATCTACCTAGGGTTCCCCCCATCGACCGATTTTTTTGGACCCTTGAGCATTCCTATAAATATGCACGTTCCTCACCACCTATTCCCCCCTAGCCATCTCTATTGAGTGACAACTGCCTGGAGCGACCTTCGGAGCACGGATTGAAGCAGGATCAACGATGCTCAAGCGACGTGGCCGGACCTCCGTCACATTTAGCCTTCTTGGCCCGTCGCAACCCGGTTGAGGCCAAAACCTCCACCACTGCCTCGCCTGACATTGTTGATGAAGGATATGGTAAGATCCTGAAGCGCATCACAGAAGCGTGATGATCGCATCGTATGCTATCGGGAGCGACTAGTCGCACTAGTTGCTCGAGGCAGCGGAATTTAAAAAATTTCATGCGATGAAACCACATTATCCAAGAATACTTCTCAGATCGTTTCATCTAAACCACAAACAAGTATTAGGGTTACTGATGACTGGGGTTACGCTACTCGGGATAAGGAATAAATACAGTCATTGTAACCGAACCACCAAGCGCAGTCAATAAGAAAAGAAGACCACCAAAATAAAAAATCAATCAAATCAAGAGAGCGGTCTCGCTAATTTATTTTACAAGGTATAGCTGACAGGGTCGAACATAAGGAGCACGTGATGCGAACACTATGAAGTAGTCAAAAATCCATGGAAAGCAAAGAAATGATGGTTTTTATATTTTTCGATTTTTTATGATTTTTAAAATAAGAAAAAGGATAAAAGGAAATAAAAAATAAACACTTAAACAATTATTTAAAGACTCAAAGATACTTAAAAATTCCAAATAAAAATATTTTTGTGTTTTTAAAATATTCATATCTTTTTGTTGATTTTATGTGATTTTTCTGATTTTTAATTAATTTTCTAAAAATGAAGTAAAATAAAAAACAATGACCAATGTCCAGCTGGGATCTAAAGGCAAGTTAAAATTACTTAAAATGCCAATAAAATCCCAATAGTATTTTTATGATAAAATATAAAATAAAAACTAACTACAACAAGTGAAAACACATTTTTTTGATTTTTTTGAATTTCTACCGATTTTCTAAGATTTTTACTCTTTTTTAATTTTTAAGGTTTTTATAAATGGAAATACAACAAAAATTAACACACAAAAAGGAATTTTTTTAGAATTTTTCAACGCTTTTATTTTTAGTTGGTTTTCTAAAGCAAACAGAAACAATTTCTAAGGTTTTTGAATTTTTAACAATACCAAACAAAAACAAAACCAAAAATTCACCACAATTCCTACACAGTGCAAGGGCCATGTGTCAAAATTTCGTGAATTTTGGAGCTAAAATGATATTTATTTAATCAAAAATCAAATACACAGCATACAGGGAACAAAATTCAAAGAAAACATGTCTCTGGACCAAATAATAACACGCACATAAAGTTTAGGGTCTGTTCTGTAATTTTTACATCAAATTCAGCACATATTGGAAAACATCATTCGCAGGGGCATATTTGCAAATATAGGAAACAAAACATCAATTCATAACAGATAATAACTCTAGGACAAACAACGCAAATATCCCAGAATCCCACGTGACGAAGCACATGAGTCCATACAAACAGGACTGAAAAGCAAATATGGAAAATGCAGGGGAAAGAGTGCAAAATGTCCTAACTGTATACTTTGTTTTACAAACTAAACGACAAACTAAAATAAATGCAAGGTGGGCTGAGCAAATTGCCCATGCAGCACGTGAGCTGTGTGTGGGGTGGATAGGTGCCCGACGCTGAGTGGATGCGAACATGCGGCTCTGGAGCGGTCAGTTGTCAGATCCAATGGTCGTCAGATGTCGGGGACATGGGAGGTACGGGGGCCGTTATATCTGGCATCTAACGGCCTGACAGCTGTTGGAGATGGACGACATCAATGGTATCTGGGCGAGGGGGCCAATCCGACGGTAGTGGGAGGCTCTAGAAGAACTCCGCCTTGGGCGAGTTTCACCAGAGCACCGGCGAGGATCCAGAGCTCCGATTAATGATTGTCCAGTGCCAAAAGAAACGTGAGGCCCTTCCGCATCGGGTGAACAGCTCGGATGGAGTCACCAATGGTCGGATCTCTGTGAGGATGACTGGGACCTGGGCGAGCTCCAGCGAGGATGGTCGAAGGCAAACTGGGGTGGCTCTACTCACGCTAAAGCCTGCAAAAGGAAGCTTAGACTCAGAGCAAGGCTCCGGTCAGGGTGATTTGACCTAAGATAAAGACAAGTGGTGGCGAATGGAAGGGGGGTCTCCGACGAAGCGATAGGGAAGACCGATTGCCTAATCCTGGCAATCCAAGCCAAGATTAGGATGATCAGATGGCGTGAGAAGATGAAGGGTGAGCTAGGTTGTTGATAGAATTGGATAGGTGTAGGGGGGCGAGGCTCCGACCGGTTGGTCGGAGCTGGCGGAGGTGCGGTGGACGACAAATGAAAGATTGAATGAATGGAGAAGCTAGAAGCTATGGAAAGATTACCAGACGATCCTAGGAGAATCCTGAGCACCAGGGGGTGCAGACGGCGGGGGTCGTTGCCTCAACTTCACTGCGGCTGGCGGAGGAGGCTCGTCACGGAGGTGCTCCGGCCACGATATGCGAGCTACGACTGCACAGCTCCTCTCCGATGACCAAAGGCGGCCTCCTGTTGCTGTCACCAAGGGGAATATTTCTAGGTATTAAAAGGATGTGCAACATGAGCTGTTGAGTAGGGGAGGTGATGGAAGAATATATAGCATGTCACAGGTGGCCGGATAGAATCGGATCGAGCGCGCGAACCGAGGGCAATCCGCGACTCCCTAGGGATCCGTGAGGATCATAGATCTATTAGGGAGATGCGGGAACAAAATCGGAGCAAGAGGGAGAGGGATCCGGTCGCAAAAACTAGGAGAAACGGGTGAAGGAATCGGATCCGCGCGCGAGGAGGTCTGGGAGGGGTAGTTGACCAGGGTCAACAATCCTCCGGGACCAATCAGAAAATAGTTGGTCAAAAATAATTGTAAAATCAATTAAAAATAGAAAATTATTTTAAATTAAAAAGTATTCAAAATGAAAAATATTTATTATTTTCTAAACTTTTTTCTGTGATTTTTATTTATTTTTATGAAAAATAATTTATGGTATATACAAGATAGTATATTAAATACATGTATAAAATACCTATGAATTTTGTACAATTATTTTTATTTTCTTATTTTTACATAAATACTCCAATTTTGTATTTTATTTATTTACAACATAATTTTTGGAGTATAAAATAATTTCTATTTTATTTTTATTATTTATTAACAAATATAAAATAAATGGGAAGTAATACATATTTACATGTATTATGTACAAGGTGAGAGAGAGTTTTATTTTATTTTGTTTCATTTTTCAAATTTTTGTTTGATTTTGAGAAATATACACAAGGAAAATAGAAACACCTTTTTATTTTTATTTTTGTAAAAATAAATAAAAGAGTGTATGTACAAGGTAGAGTGGCCTTATCTCTCTACTTATTTTATTTGGCGATCAGGCCCACTCTGGACCCTCTCTTGGGTTTAGGTCACTCAATATTTATTCTAAATATTCCTTCTTTTTCATTTATTTTTTACTCTTTTATTTTTACACAAATACATGGTAATTATTAAATATTAACAAATGCATGCTTATTGCTAATTGATAGTATTTATAACTATATACATGATGCTTTGCCAAGATAATTAGCTAAAATAAAAGAATAGAGAGTGATGAATGAGGATTAATCACCCCCAATACTTTACTTTTGCTAGTCCCTTAGAAAACACTTATTTGAAAAAGAAGTGAAAAGAGAAATGAAAAGAAAAAGAAGTGGAATCATGGTTGATTATTAAACTTGCCTTCATTAAATATAAATATGGAGCTCAGTCAGACCTTTGGATTATTAGTTTGTCGGAACCTTATTTGGACTTGGGTCTAAAACTTAATAGCCTCTAAGTTACAAATATCTATGGTCAAGACTCCTCAAAAATCCAGATCAAAACAAGTCTACATACACAAACTCTAATGACCATGAATCTTTCCTTGTACTATGTAAGTGATATGTAGCTCCCCACCTCAGAAATGGCAAAGTGACAACCCCCCTCAACAAGGTAACTCTAATGCCCTAGTCTGGCAACTCTTTCCTCAAGGAGCAGGGTATTCCATTCTAAGTTCAAGTACAACCGGCTCAAGAATAGGAGGAAAAAGAGAATGGACCATGGCCAGTTGAGCCATGTATCCTAGGGAGCCCAACCAATATAGCTAAGTCTCCCTGCTGCAAGCTTCATGAGATGGGCATGGGTAACATAAGCTTTGCTTTATTTGGCTATATACACTGGTGGGTATTTCATTTTCTATCAGACCCGCCACTTTTTTTGGAGTTTTTCTTTCTTTAGCACATTTTTTTTGATGTGCATATGTACAACATATCTGCATGGTACAAAATATATACATAAGGAGTTTTTCCTCTTGAGCCAGTAGACTATCCCTCTTTTGAAGTATTATTGCAACCTACAACTCCTATCTTTAGACCTCAATGCTGCCAGACCAAGTTGAGACGCAGTTCCTTCACTAAAAGAAGACGAGAGGTTCTGCCTAGAAGTACTACCCTCGTATGCTACCCCAAGCCAAAGAAGACTGCCTCCTTACCACCTCATCCGTAGAGAGATTTGTGTAAGGTGCTAGTGCAAGTAAAGCAATTATCTGTGAGAGTCATGTGTGTTGTTAAGTGTTCTACTTAGGCTTATCAAGATGATATATGATCATAGCCTAGTGGAATCAAAGACTTAAGTCACCATAGACCTGAAAAGTCTTAACCCTAAGCCATATAAGGTTCCTGTTAGAATTAGGTGGATTAAGGTCTTAACCAAGCTCTATTTTCCAATTTAATTCCAGGCTAGTTTAAATGCCAACTATGATTCAGAAAAACTATACAAGTATATAGAAAAATGTTTTTATGCAAGTTTTGAAAATGTGCAAAATTTTTAAAAAATGTTTAAATGCATGAATGCATGGATGCAGGAGTTTTGCAAAATATTTACACATTTACATAAGGGTTATTGCGAACTTTTTATTTTCCAATCATTATATAAAAATTTTGTACTATATACATAATTTTAATCTCAAAATATTTACAAACTCTTCACACAAAATATTTTTACAGACATTTGTACAGAAATAATTTTATAAATAGCTATGTATGTGCAATAAAAAATTTTATGTACAAGAAAAATTTTTAATTTTTAAGGATTTTGAATATAGGATTTTAGACACTTTATTTATGAACATACTCACACAAAGTACGAGTTATGGCTAAACTATATATGAAATATAAATGACACCCCCCCATAGTTAGCTCGAACGATGTCCTCGGAGTGAATCAAGAGCGATGAAGAAGACATAATTCCTGCTTAGTATATGGAAGTGAAAAGGAAAACTATACTACAACGACGAATGAAAGAATAGAATGGAAAAGAAACTCAGTGTTTTCCCCCTATACTTAGGATCAAATTATCCTAAGTATAGCAGACTGTATACAAAGGGAAATCCGAGTGGAAGAATGTACAGGGTCTACCTCCCCTATACTTAGGGTAAAATATCCCTAAGTATAGGAAGCAAGACAGAGGTAGAATGAATCAAAAGAAAATCAAAAGTCTCACACCCTCCTATACTTACAATAAAGTACACCTTATGTATAACATAATCAAAGAAGCAAATGGGGTGTTGGACTGAAGAATGGTATGACATGGACATCTGCATCTATACAAAGCGGAAGACAGTGATAATCAGGCATGAGATGCAATAGATGTGAGTTAAAGACCACACCTCATGCAAAATGAATAGGGCAACGTCAACGACCAGTGGCTCATGATCTAGATATGGTTTGAGCCGCTTCCCGTTAACACGAAAGGTAGACTCAGATGACATCTGAGATATGCCAATGCTTTCATTGTCATGTACCTTTCGGACCAGGTATGGTCCCTTCCACTTGCTTTGTAACTTCCCTGGAAATAATCTAAGCCTGGCATCGAACAACAATACTCTCTGATCTGGCTCAAACTGCTTGTGGGTGATATGAGAATCATGCCACTCCTTCACTCTCTCCTTGTACTGTAGGCTGCACGAAAAGGCTGCATTTCTAAGCTCCTCCAGGGCTGCCAATTCAACGTTCCTCTGGTCTCCTACACTCACTGGATCCAAAAGTATGTCTGTGACAGCTCAAAGTGACTTATGCCTAAGCTCAACAGGTAAATGGCAGGGCTTTCCATAAATGAGGCGAAAGGGAGATGTACCCAAAGGTGTCTTGAAGGAGGTCCGATATGCCCACAAGATCGATTCTAAAAGCTGTGACCAATCCTTTCGGTCAGGGTGGATGAACTTCTGCAATATAGTCTTGATCTCCCTGCTCGACACTTCAGCAAGACCATTGGTATGAGGATGATATGGAGTGGCTATTCGATAGTCAATGCTGAACTCACTAGCAAGGGCCTTTACCTTGATGTTGACGAAATGAGACCCCCCATCAGGTATCGACACTCTAGGCACCTCGAACCGTGAAATGATATTCTTCCTCAAGAATCTGCATACAATCTTAGCATCTGCGGTTCGGGCGGGGATGGCCTCAACCCAACGACTCACATAATCAACGGCCAACAGAATGTACTCAAATCCCTACCTCTTAGGGAATGGACCCTTGAAATCGATGCCCCATGCGTCAAAAACCTCAAAGAAATGAATGGGATGCATCAACATCATATCACACTATCCACAAGTACCCATCCTCTGACAGTCAGTACACCTCTTTACGATTTCATTAGAATCCTTGAAGAGGGTAGGCCACCATAGGCCGGATTGTAGAACTTTCTGTGCCGTTCTCCTCCCAAAGTGATGTCCCCCTGCCTCAAGCTTGTGACAGTAAGTGAGGACGGTATGGTGCTCCTCCTGAGGAATGCATCGATGCCAGACGTTATCCCCTCCCTCATGATAAAGGACTGGATCCTCCCAATGGTCAAACTTGGCCTTCTCGAGGAAGGTCTCAAGTCACTGCCTGGGCCAACCTTGTGGAACTTTCTTGGAAACAAGATAGTTCACAATGCCGGCGTACCATGGGAGCGAGGAGATAGCAAGGATCACCTCATATGGGAAGGTCTCAGATATAGGATCAATCTGCTTAGAATCCACAAGATGATCTAATCAAGAGAGATGATCCTCCACCACATTCTTGACTCAAGGCTTATCCTTAATCTCAATATCAAACTCCTGGAGTAGAAGGATCCATCTAGTCAGTCTCCCTTTGGCATCCTTCTTTGCCATGAGGTACCTTATGGCGGTATGGTCTGTGAAGATAGTCACCTTAGATCCAATGATGTATGATCTAAACTTATCTATGGCAAAGACTACGGCTAGCATCTCTTTCTCAGTGACAGTGTAGTTCCGCTAGGCATAATCCAATGTACGGCTAGCGTAGTGAACGGCAAATGGTACTCCATGCCTCCTCTGTCCCAGCACGGCCCCTACAGCAAAATCGAAGGCATCCGTCATGATCTCGAATGGGAGAGACCAATCAGACGGCTCGAGCACAGGAGCGTCTACAACTAGACTCTTGAGGGTCTCGAATGACGCAAGACACTTATCATGCACAATGAACTCGGTGTCTTTGGTTAGCAAATCAGTCAACGCCCGGGCAATCCAGCTGAAATCATGAATGAAGCATCAGTAGAAACCGACGTGCCCCAGAAAAGATCGTAACTGTCGCAAGTTGGAAAGTGGACTGAGTTTCCTAATGATATCCACCTTGGCCGGATCAACCTCCATGCCCCTATTGGAGATGATATGACCAAGCACCATCCCTTGAGTCACCATGAAGTGACTCTTCTCCCAAGATAGCACAAGATGGACCTCGATGCATCACCTAAGGATGCGGTCTAGGCAGTCAAGACAAGCATCAAACCCATCGCCATAGACCAAAAAGTCGTCCATGAAGACCTCCAAGCACTCACCCACCATGTCCGAAAAGATGGATAACATGCACCTTTGGAATGTCACTGGAGAATTAGATAGACTAAAGGAAATCCGTCTGAAAGCATATGTCCCAAAGGGACAGGTGAATGTGGTCTTGTCCTGGTCTTCGGGTGCAATGGCCACTTGATTGTATCCGGAGTACCCGTCAAGAAAGTAGTAGTGACTCTTCCCATCTAGCCTCTCTATAATCTGATCAATAAAAGGCAGCGAGAAATGATCCTTCTTGGTGGCCCAATTCAATCGTCTATAGTCCACACACTCCCTCCAAGAAGTGGGTACCCGGGTAGCGATCTCCTCTCCAAACTCACTCACAACTGTAGTGATGCCCGTCTTCTCGGGCACCACATGAAATGGACTAACCCACTTGGAGTTGGAGATGGGGTAGATAAAATCGGTGCTCCACCATTTTGAGATTTACTTCATTACAACCTCTCGAAGATTCGGGTTCAGTCGTCACTAGAACTCACGCGACGGCTTGGCGTCCTCTTTGAGATATATATGGTGGGAGCATAGGGTCGGACTTATCCCCTGGAGATCGGTTACGCTCCATCCTATCACCTTGCGGTTCTTTTCAAGAACCTCCATCAAATAAGATTCTTTCTCTCCAGTCAAATCCGCTGAGATAATGACTGGGTCCATCTCATGCTCTCCCGCAAGGAACCTGTACTTCAGCGATTGTGGCATGGGCTTCATCCCTGGACAACTGGGAGCTGGAGGATCTGGCCTCTAAAAGGTCTAAGTGAAAGCGACCATATCTGCATGGGAGAACTCTCACTGAACATGGAATTCTGGTGAAGACTGCTCTGCTAGTGTATCTGTACTCTGAATGCGAACAATCTCCACCCTAGCTGCTGGCTCTGTGGGAATCAGACATGGAATCAAGTCATCAAACTCTGCCCAATCAATATCCGACTCCGGGGGATCTGAATCTGAATCAAAAGAAACATCAACTGCCTCGCTCTCCTTAATACGATCTGCTGCCTGAAAGGTGTCCTCTACCAAGAATGCGCTCTCCAAGCTCTCCTCTAATTTAATATGTGCATCAGCGAGATCTGAAGGTGAGAGGATGGCTCGTGAAATGGGGTCTGACCAAGCTGCTTCATCGTCTGTGATCACAAAATCACACTCCCGGTGGACATCTCCCTCTACCTCTGTCATCCGCTCTGAATCGGTTAGAGGCTCTAAGCAAGCTGAATCTCGCGCTCTAGTCTCATCGATCGTCTCTATTTGTATACTCTCTCCCTCAATGCGAAAGTATAACTTCCCGCTATCATGATCGAATACTGCCTTGGCTGTGGCCAAGAACGGGCGTCCTAAAATAATGGGGGTATCGGTCACAGACTCAAGGATCTCCATATCTAACACAACAAAGTCCATGGGGAGTTTCAGGCCCTGAATTGTGATGGCCACGTCCTTTAGCAATCCCTTCGGCCTCTTGATAGATTGATCAGCAAACTGAAGGACTGTCCAGCTCTGTCGGAGAGGGCCAAACTCGAATCGGTTAAGTAAGGATACCAGGAGTAGGTTGATAGAAGAACCGCTGTGTAATAGAGTCCGATCGAACCTCTACTCATGTATGTGGCATCTGACATAGGGAGCTCCTGCATCTGGCCTCTTGGCTGGCAGGTGGTTCTGGATGACGATAAAGGTGGCACGAGTAAGCACATGGATCTCTGAGTGGTGGTTCCTTCTCTTCCTTCGAATAGTGGTCTTCTCTCTAAGATTCCTCTGAAAGAGAGGGATGTTCTCCAAGGCCTCCTGTAGAGTCAGTTGTATCTGGAATCTATCTATCATCTGCTGGCTGAACTCTAGATGTTGGGATTTTTTTGGATTTCCTTTTTTGGTCCCCTTCGCCAGGTGAAGTGCTTGGGGAAGGGGATGGATGGGCCCTCCTCAGATGGAGGGCTAGGATCGGGTCCCTGCTGTTGTGGCAAATTCGAATCCATACAAACATTTCCATGCATCACAGATGGACTACAAATGAAGAACCCTTTCCTATATGACATTTTCAGAATAGTCCTGAGATAAAATGACAGAAGGAAATGCAACAGGAATAGGAATGGTGGCCTCAGTACCACCCACGGCATCTGGACTTGCGGCATCAGCACCGCACTCTGGCTCATCATCATCTCTGGTGGCATCAGCACCACCTCCTGCATCGGGTGAAGTGATAGCCTCAGTACCATCAGTTGGATCAACATCCTTAGCTGCGTCAGCACCACCACCATCGTCGTCATCACGAGCGACGTAAGCACCGCTCTCCTCCTTATCTAGTGCTCCTGAGTCTGCATGTGGTCGTCGCTCAGACGAGGCGCCGCTGGCTGGCATCCTACCGCTCCTAAATATAACAAAGTTAGCATCAAAAGTATATGTAGAAATATCACCAAGTGAATCACTAGGAGTGGTAACCTCCGTAAACTCTACCTGCTCAGATTTCCTCTTAAGGTTGTTCGGGTTCGGCTCAATCTGGGTGGGTATGGCGGCCTTGCCCTTCACTATCTGTCTCATCTCTTGACAGAACTCATCCATCTCCCGTCTGAAGGTAGCCTGCTGCTCGAAGATGAGGCAGGCTAGATCATCTAAAGCTGGGTTCTCATAGGCGGGCCCATGAGGACCAGACGGGTGGCCTCTGAAAGTAAAGCTGCTGCTGCTGAGGGTGAGAGGGATACTGGAGATGAAACTATTGAGGCTATTACTGCTGCCTCCACGATTGTCCCTGTTTATAGGGACGAGGACCATGCCGCTGGTAAGGTGGATGTGGTTGTGGCTGTGGGAACTGGGGCTGCTGCTACTGGTGCTGAATGATCTGGCCACCCTGAACTAGAGGCTGCTGCTGGGAAGAGGTACCTTCGTTCGACCAACAAAATCCGGGATGGTCTCATCGTATCCTAGGCTGAGGTCGGTCATACTAAATCCTGTTCACATCCATCAACGGCTCCTGCTCGTAAGTGGGTGAGGGCAGAAGTGTCAGGGGCTGATCTGGCTGGTATACCACCATCTGGCTGTCCTGAGATGGTGGTGGATGGACATATTGCTGCTGTTGCTACTGGAACGGCTCCGCTTATATGTGATGCTCCTGTCGGTAGTGGGCGGAGGGTTGTGTCGAGCCACTGCTGCTGGGATCTGCCCGTGACCTGAGACGGGGCTGAGAAGCTATCTGTGCCTCCTGGAGACACATGATCTGGGTCTTCAGGTCACTAAGCATCAGTGCCATCTGATCTATCTGAGACATGCCCTGGCACTACTTCTTCTCAATAAGCTCGATGCCGTCCAATTTATTGCTAATATCCCCCATATCAATGGCTGTCGACTCTGCCTGTGCTGCGGCTGTTGATGATGTAGATGGACCGGCAACGACCCGTGCTATCCTCTGATAGGACACGACCTATGGTGTGGGCTTCCCTTGTGTATATAATCGGGTCTGGGACATAACCGTGTAGTTCTCCACCATCTCCTCGTAGATGGCCCAGACCTGATCCTCATCCTTGGTGAAATAGGAACCCCCACAGGATGCATTGACTAGCCCCTGCAACTCCGGTGTAAGCCCGCAGAAGAAACTCTGGACAAGATTGGGCTTGGATATATCATGATGAGGGCACCGGTCTGTGAGCTCCCTGAACCTGTCCCATGCCTCATGAAATTGCTCATTGGGGAGCATGGAAAAGTTGCTGACCAGGGCCCTGGCTGCATTCGTTCGGCCGAGTGGATAGTACTTGTTCAAGTATTCATTCCGTAGATGTTCCCATGGTGTGACGAATCTCCCTAAGTGCTTCATCCAGTTGGCTGCTCTGTCTACGAGGGAGAATGGGAAGGCCATCATCCTGATGGTATCCTTGTCCACGAGTCGATCGTGGACAATACTGCAGATCATATCGAATTCTTGGAGATGGAGGTGTAGCTCCTTTGTGGCAAGCCTGTGGAATCGGGTTACAAGCTGAATGGTCTAAGGCAGAAGCTTGAAATCTCCCAAAATGGCTGGCAGTTGTATCCATCTATAGGTCAGAGTTGCACCAGGGTTGTGCAACTCCCTCATCGGTCGTGAATGTGCTGCTGGATATGCTGGCTCCTCAAGCTCTCCATCAGGGTTGTTTCCTTCTCCACCGGGTCTGCGCTGCTCTCTGTCGGCTCTTATCTGCTCCATTTCTCGACGCCTGTCCACCATGAAAGCCCCCTGGTCTCTAATCTGACGATGCATGGTCTCCAGAGAGGCTAACAGGGTGTTGTTGATGGCACCCTGATCCAATACGTAAGTCTGGTTCTGAGTCCATCGGTGCGCTCCTTACTACCGGCCATGATCTCTGCAAAGGCAAAAGTCCCAAACTCAGTTGCCGATAAATCATCAACTGTCTATTGCGGTCTCTGCTTGGGCACCTCAATACTCATAGAAGGGTGGTCGAGGGGGAATAGGGAAGAATCAAACTCGGGTTCAGAGAGCGGGTCTCGGCTCTCGTGAACTAACCTAGATGAACAGACCGGAGTGCTCTAAAGCAGTGCAGCCAAAGGCTGCATAAGCGACCTCCAGCCCATCATCTTGATGTGGCGAGTGAAGGAGGATGAGATCTAGAAAAGCACACAAGATCGGTCAAGCAAACCCCCAATTCACCTACTCACGCAGAGCTGATGGCCGTAAAGGTTCGGTCTTTTATCTTTTCAATTTATTAGGTGATCAAACAGTTTTCAGAGTGATTAAGCAAGCTCTTGGGAATCCAACACTCCCAGGAGACTGTCCTGATCACAAGGCTAGATCTTTCCTAGTCAGTAAAAGTCACGGACCGTTTACCATCTACCCAATCAACTCGCTCTGTTAAGGATATCACGACCCGCTTTACCGGAAACCAGAGCGATCCTCAATGGAGAACGACTAACCTGAAACTTGTATTCTGAGGAGAGGTCAGATGTGGCTCTAGCCTAGTGTACAGGTCACTCTATCTCTCTCATCCAACCATACAATGAATGGATTACTCTCCCAAGACAAATTTTTAGGTGAGGTGTCTTTTATGGTCAAGTGTGCTTTAGCAGTCCCAATTTTATAGTTTATCTTTTTAGGTATTTTTTTCAAATCAAGCAACGCCTAATGAATTTTTCGGTACTCCTGATTATTTTAAGTCCAAAAACAAGGGGAGAAATTGAAAAAGCCGATGCGCGATCAAACACTATGATGCATACAGAGTAAAAATGTGTACCTAACTCCAGCTCTCTAGATGCAGAGTGATCGACATATAAATTAAACGATTCAATTAAACCTATCTATATGATGCAAGAAGAAATTGACCTTAATCAAATAATTTCTACTCGTGAAGAACGGTAGCGAACGGGTCAACAATAGGGGTCGGGGTCCGGTCTCTAATGCCGATCGGTGTCTGCCACAATGGATCCTTCCAGCGATGTATACGGCCTCTAGCGGTAAATGACCCCTCAGGTGACCGAGTTAATTTTTTCTTTGTGAATTAATTTATAAGGTCCAATTAACGATCTATAGGAACAGATGTGCAATTAGGGTTGGGCCTTAAGTAACTACATCACAAGCACGCAAAAATCCTATGTCTAACGGCCCAAACCTTTGAGAATAAAAAATAAAAGAAAATGCGGTCAAAAATAAAACCGGTGAAAATCCGTGGTGAGGTCCTCTGAACACACCGGTGCTCGGCGAAACAGACCCCGAAATAACACCAAGTCTGAGTCCAGAGTCTGTCATGTATTATTACAACAATAATGGCCAAAATAAATCTAAGTCTAAGCTAAAGCTAAACTACTCTCCCAAGGTTCTGCTCCTCTCCTACGCTCTCCTGCGGCTCGATGCAGAAACGAGCTGCCTCCAAGTCACGTGGGTGCCTCGGCTCTCCGAAGATCGTCGCCCTCACTCGTTGGGCCCTCGCAAAAAAGGCAGAACAGAAAATATGTCATGCCACAGTTATTAAAAATAAAAATGGAAGATAAACTAAAAAATAAAATAAAATAAAAGGAAAATAAATGCAAAGTAAAAACAAAGGAAATAAAATAAAAAGAAATAAAACAAAACACAAACAAAAATAAGAAAACAAACAAAAGAAAATAAGAAGAAAAAAATAAAGCCGAAAAAGGGAAAACCGACTACTAAGCCGTGCTCCCTGCCAACGGCGCCATTCTGATTACTGGGGTTTCACTACTCGGGTTAAGGAATAAATACGGTCGTTGCGACCCGAACCGCGACGCGCAGTCAACAAGAAAAGAAGACCATCAACACAAAAATCAATCAATCAAACCAAGAGAGCGGTCTCGTTAATTTATTTTACCTAGTATAGCTACTTGGGTTGAACACAAGGAGCACGTGATGCGAACACTACGAAGTAGTTAGAAATCCAAGAAAATAAAAGAAATGGTGGTTTTTCAGTTTTTCAAAATTTTTTTATGATTTTTAAAATAAGAAAAAGGATAAAAGGAAATCAAAAATCAATACTTAAACAATTATTTAAAGACCAAAAATACTCAAAAATTCCAAAAAAAATATTTTTGTGTTTTTAAAATATTCAAATGTTTTTTGTAGATTTTATGAGATTTTTATTTAATTTTCTAAAACTGAAATAAAATCAAAAACAGTGACCAATGTCCAGCTGGGATCTAAAGGCAAGTTAAAATTACTTAAAATGCCTATAAAATCCCAACAGTAATTTTATATAAAATATAAAATAAAAATTAACTACAGCAACTGAAAACACATTTTTTTATTTTTAGTGAATTTTTACTGATTTTTCTAAGATTTTTACTCTTTTTTATTTTTATGCTTTTTATAAATGGATATAAAACAAAAATTGGAAAGAAACTTAAACACAACAATACACACAACAAGGATTTTTTTTAGAATTATTCAAGGCTTTTTAATATTTTTAGTTGATTTTCTAAAGCAAGCAGGAACAATTTCTAAGGTTTTTGAATTTTAAAAAAATACCAAACAAAAACAAAACCAAAACCAAAAATTCACCACAATTCCTACACAGCATGAATTTTGGATCTAAAATGATATTTATTTAATCAAAAATCAAATACACAGCATACATGGACCAAAATGCAAAGAAAACATGTCTTTGGACCAAATAATAACACACACATAAAGTTTAAGGTCCGTTCTGCAATTTTTACATCAAATTTGGCACATGCTGGAAAACATCATTCACAGGGGCATATTTACAAATATAGGAAATAAAACTTCAATTCATAACAGATAATAATTCTAGGACAAATAACGTAAATATCCAAGAATCTCACGTGACAAAGCACGTGGGTCCCTACAAACAAGACTGAAAAGCAAATATGGAAAACTGTAGGGGCAAGAGTGCAAAATGTCCTAACTGTATACTTTATTTTACAGACTAAACGACAAAATAAAATAAATGCAAGGTTGGCTAAGCAAATTACCCATGCAGCACGTGAGTTGCGCGTGGGGTGGACAAGTGGCGGCTGCTGAGTGGATGCAAACGTGCGGCTCTAGAGCGGTTAGCTGTCAGATACAACGGTCGTCAGATGTCAAGAACGTGGGAGGTACGGGGGTCGTTAGATCTGACAATCTAACTGCCAGACAGCTGCTGAAGATCGACGGCTGCGATGGTATTTGGGCGAGGGGGCCAATCTGACGGCAGAGGGGGTCTCTGGAAGAACTCCGCTTAGGCAAATTTCACTAGAGCATCGACGAGGATCCGAAGCTCTGATAAATTATTGGCCGGCGCCAAAAGAAGCGTGAGGCCCTTCCGCATCAGATGAACGGCTCAGATGGACACTGATGGTCGGATCTCCGTGACGATGACTGGGACCTAGGCGAGCTCCGCCGAGGATGGTCGAAGGCGAACTAGGGAGGCTCCACGCACGCTAAAGCCTGCAAAAGGAAGCTTAGACTCGGAGCAAGGCTCTGGTGAGGGTTATTTGACCTAAGATAAAGAGAAGCAGCGGGAAATGGAAGGGGGGGTCTCCGACGAAGCGATAGGGGAGATCGTTTGCATAATCCTAGCAATCTAAGCCAAGATTAGGATGATCAGATGGTGTGAGAAGATGAAGGGTGAGCTGGGTCATTGATTGAAACAAATAGTTGTAGGGGGCAAGTCTCCGACAGGCTGGTCGGAGCTGACGGAGGTGCGGTGGACGACAAATGAAAGATTGAATGAACGGAGAAGCTAGGAGCTATGGAAAGATTACCTGACGATCCTAAGAGAATCCTGAGCTCCAGGGGGTGCAGACGGCGTGGGTCGTTGCCTCAACTTGGATGCAGCTGGAGGAGGAGGCTCGTCGCGTTGGTGCTCCGGCCACGATATGCGAGCTACGGTTGTACAGCTCCTCTCCGATGACCAAAGGCGGCCTCCGATTGCTGTCACCAAGGGGAAGCTTTCTAGAGTATCAAAAGGGTGTGCGGCGCGAGCTGGTGAGCAGGGGAGGTGATGGAAGAATATATAGCACGTCACAGGTGGCCAGATAGAATCGGATAGAGCACGCAAACCGAGGGCGATCCGCGACTCCCTAGAGATCCGCGAGGATCACAGATCTACTTGGGAGATGCGGGCGCCAAAATCGGAGCAGGAGGGAATATGATCCGGTCGTGAAAATTGGGAGAAATGGGTGAAGTAACCGAATCCGCGTGCGAGGAGTTCCGGGAGGGTATTTGATCGGGGTCAACATTCCTCCTACACCAATCAGAAAATAACCGATCAAAAATAACTGTAAAATCAATTAAAAATAGAAAATGATTTTAAATTAAAAAGTGTTCAAAATGAAAAATATTTATTATTTTCTAAACTATTTTTCTGTGATTTTTATTCAATTTTTTGAAATATAATTTATGGCATATACAGGATTGTATATTATATACAGAAATAAAATACCTATGAATTTTGTATAATAATTTTTATTTTCTTATTTTTACTTAAATACTCCAATTTTGTATTTTATTTATTTACAACATAATTTTTGGAGTATAAAATAATTTTTATTTTTTATAATTTATTTACAAATATAAAATAAATGGGAAGTGATACATATTTACATGTATTATATACAAGGTGAGAGAGAGTTTTATTTTATTTCATTTTTCCAATTTTTGTTTGATTTTGAGAAATATACACAAGGAAAACAGAAACACCATTTTATTTTTATTTTTGTAAAAATAAATAAAAGGCTCTGTATGTACAAGGTAGAGTGGCACTACCTCTCTCTACTTATTTTATTTGACGATCAGGCCCATTCTGGACCTTCTCTCGGGTTTTGGTCACTCAATATTTATTCTAAATATTTCCTTCTTTTTCTTTTATTCTTCATTCTTTTATTTTTGCACAAATACATGCTAACTATTAAATATTAACAAATGCATGTTTATTGCTAATTTATTGTATTTACAACTATATACATGGTGTTTTGCCAAGATAATTAGCTAAAATAAAAGAATAAAGAGTGATGAATGAGGATTCATCACCCCCTATACTTTAATCTTGCTAGTCCCATAACAAACACTTATTTGAAAAAGAAGTGAAAAGAGAAAGGAAAAGAAAAAGAAGGGGAATCAAGGTTGATTATTAAACTTGCCTTCAATAAATTGAAGTATGGAGCTCAGTCAGACCTTTGGATTATTAGTTTGTCGGAACCTTATTTGGACTTAGGTCTAAAACTTAACAGCCTCTATATTCCAACAATCTATGGTCAAGACTCCTCAACAATCCAGATCACAACAAGTATACATACACAAACTCTAATGACCATGAATTATTCCTTGTACTGCATAAGTCATATCTAGCTCCCCACCTCAGAAATGGCATAGTGACAACCCCCTCAACAAGCTAACTCTAATGCCCTAGTCTGGCAACTCTTTCCTCGAGGTGCAGGGTATTCCCTTCTAAGTTCAAGTATAACCGGCTCAAGAAGAGGAGGAACAAGAGAATGGACCATGGCCAGTGTAGCCATGTATCCTAGGGAGCCCAACAAGTGTAGCTAAGTCTCCCTGCTGCAAGCTTCATGAGATGGGCATGGGTAACATAAGCTTTGCTTTATTTGGCTATATACACTCCGGTGGGTATTTTAATTTCTATCAGACCCACCACTTTTTTTTGGAGTTTTTCTTTCTTTTGCATATTTTTTTCGATGTGCATATGTACAACATATCTACATGGTGCAACATATATACATAAGGAGTTTTTCCTCTTGAGCCAGTAGACTATCCCTCTTTTGAAGTATTATTGCAACCCACAACTCCTGTCTTTAGACCTCAATGCCGCCAGACCAAGTTGAGACGCACTTCCTTCACTAAAAGAAGATGAGAGGTTCCTCCTAGAAGTACTACCCTCGTATGCTACCCCAAGCCAAAGAAGACTGTCTCCATGCCACCTCATCCGTAGAGAGCTATGTGTAAGGTGCTGGTGCAAGTAAAGCCATTGTCTGTGAGAGTCTTGTTTGCGTTGTTAAGTGTTCTACTTAGGCTCATAAAGATGACATATGTTCATAGCCTAGTGGACTCAATGAATTAAGTCTCCATGGACCTGAAAAGTCTTAACCCTAAGCCCTATAAGGTTCCTCTTAGAATTAGGTGGATTACGGTCTTAACCAAGCTCCATTTTCCAATTTAATTCCAGGCTAGTTTAAATGTCAACTATGGTTCAGAAAAACTGTACAAGTATATACGATAATGTTTTTAATGCAAGTTTTGAAAATGTGCAAAATTTTTGAAAGATGTCTGAATGCATGAATGCATGGATGCAGGAGTTTTGCAAAATATTTACATATTTACACAAGAGTTGTTGCAAACTTTTTGTTTTTCAAACATTTTACAAAATTTTTATACTATATACATAATTTTGATATCAAAATATTTACAAACTCTTTACACAAAACATTTTTACAAACATTTGTTCAAAAATAATTTTATAAATAGCTATGTATGTGTAATAAAAAAATTTATGTACAAGAAAAATTTTAATTTTTAAAGCATTTTGAATAAAGGATTTTAGCCACTTTATTTATTAACACACTCACACAAAGTAGAAGTTATGGCTAAAGTATATATGGAATATATACGACACCCCCCTATACTTAGCTCGAACGATGTCCTCAGAGTGAATCTAGAGCGATGAAGAAGACATAACTCGTGCTCAGTATAGGGAAGTGAAAAGGAAAACTATACTACAACGACGAATGAAAGAATAGAATGGAAAAGAATCTGTTTTTTTCCCCCTATACTTGATCAAATGATCCTAAGTATACCAGACTGTACACAAAGGGAAATCCGAGTGGAAGAATGTACAAGGTCTACCTCTCCTATACTTAGGGAAAGATATCCCTAAGTAGAGGCAACAAGACAGAGGTAGGAAGAATCAAAAGAAAATCAAAAGTCTCACACCTCACCTATACTTAGGGTAAAGTACACCCTAAGTATAGCATAATCAAAGATACAAATGGGGTGTTGGACTGAAGAATGGTATGATATGGACATCTGGATCTATACAAAGCGGATGATAGTGATAATCAGGCATGAGATGCAATAGATGTGAGTCAAAGACCATATCTCACGCAAAATGAATAGGGGCGACGTCAATGCCCAGTGGCTCATGATCTAGATATGGTTTGAGCCGCTGCCCGTTAACACGAAAGGTAGACTCAGATGACATCTTAGATATGTCAATGCTTCCATTGTCATGTACCTTTCGGACCAGGTATGGTCCTTTCCACTTGCTCTATAATTTCCCTGGAAATAATCTAAGCCTAGCATCGAACAACCATACTCTATGATCTGGCTCAAACTGCTTGTGGCTGATATGAGAATCATGCCACTCCTTCACTCTCTCCTTGTACTGTAGGCTGCTCGAAAAGGCTGCATCTCTAAGCTCCTTCAGGGCTACCAATTCTGCCCTCCTCTGGTCACCTACACTCACTGGATCCAAAAGTATGCATGTGATAGCCCAAAGTGACTTATGCCTAAGCTCAACATGTAAATGGAAGGGCTTGCCATAAATGAGGCGAAAGAGAGATGTACCTAAAGGTTTCTTGAAGGAGGTTCGATATGCCCACAAGACCGAATCCAAAAGCTGTGACTAATCCTTTCGGTCAGGGCGGACGACCTTCTGCAATATAGTATTGATCTCCCTGTTCGACACTTCAGCAAGACGATTGGTCTGAGGATGATATGGAGTGGCTACTCTATGGTCAATGCTGAACTCGCTAGCAAGGGCCTTTACCATGTTGTTGATGAAATGAGACCCCCCGTTAGATATTAACAATCTAGGAACCCTGAACCGTGAAATGATATTCTTCCTCAAGAATCTGCATACAGTCCTAGCATCTACGGTTCGGGCGGGGATGGCCTCAACCCAATGACTCACATAATCAACGACCAACAGAATCTACTCAAATCCCTGCCTCTTAGGGAATGGACCCATGAAATCGATTCCCCATGCGTCAAAAACCTCACAGAAATGAATGGGCTGCATCAACATCATATCATGTTGTCCACAAGTGCCCATCCTCTAACAGTCAGTACACCTCTTCACGAATTCATTAGAATCCTCGAAGAGGGTAGGCCACCATAGGCCGGATTGTAGCACTTTCTGTGTCGTTCTCTGCCTAGAGTGATGTCCCCCTACCTCAAGCTTGTGCAGTAAGTGAGGATGCTATGGTGCTCCTCTTGAGGAATGCACCGACGCTAGACGCTATCCCCTCCCTCATGATAAAGGACGGGATCCTCCCAATGGTAGAACTTGGCCTTCGCAAGGAAAGTCTCAAGTCACTGCCTGGGCAAACCTTGTGGAACTTTCTTAGCAACAAGATAGTTCTCAGCGTACCATGGGAGCGAGGCGATAGCAAGAATCACCTCATCTAGGAAGGTATCAAATATAGGATCAATCTGCTCAGAATACTCAAGATGATCTAATCGGGAGAGATGATCCGCCACCACATTCTTGACTCTAGGCTTATCCTTAATCTTAATACTAAACTCCTGGAGTAGAAGGATCCATCTAGTCAGTCTCGCTTTGGCATCCTTCTTTGCCATGAGGTACCTGATGGCGGTATGGTCTGTGAAGATAGTCACCTTAGATCCAAACGATGAGACCTCCTATATCAAGTCTGATCCATCAGAGGAGATGCTTGCGAGCGCGTTGATGAAACATGTGCTTCTCGCAATCCACGTTGATGATCCAAGCGACGAATCTCCTGATCGCGTCACATGAGATACGATGTATTCTTCACGAGCGAGGCACACCGAAGGAGATGGAGATCCACGAGCGAATGATCTGGCAGCATAACGGTGACGCTGCGGCGATGGCAACTCTCTCTAGGGCATCAAGGTGGATGGGCACAAGAGAGAGGGAGAGATGGTGTGTAGAGAGAAAGAGAGAGAGAGAGAGAGCTTTATGTTCTCATGTTATGTAAAAAGAAGATCAAGGGGTGCCCGTCTATTTATAATATTTTGGGAGTCCATGGATCACAATCCATAGACTACACAAAATCAACGGATGAGATTGATTTGTGTTTCTTTCTATGGCCAAGATTTTATTGTAAAAAGACAAAAATAATTAATTTAATTTAGATTAAATATATATTGGAAAATTAATACAAATAAATCCCAAACTAAATCAATCAAGCGTGGAGATTATGGAATGAAGATTGCCTCCTTCCGTAATATGGGAGTTGACGGCAATCTCATGACATCTCATGAGATTACATTATTCCATGGAAATCTCCAAGATTTACAACAACACTTGTTGTAAATTATTCTACAAAACAAATTCATAATTATTTTTTTAATATTGCCATCTTTCCATTGGAAATTTATGAATCATATTCACAACCCAAAATAAAATGTAAATTACATTTTCAATTAATTGTCCAATGTAAATCCAATTCACATCAGCATTTTATTAACAAATGTAAGTTACAATTATCTCTCTCTTATATATTATAAATCACATTTATAATATATATAATCAATATGGATAGTGCTATCCGTATTATTCATACCCACGATAATTAAATCACATTTAATCATCTTGGATCTCTATTCTCATGTGCCCAAATAATATGAATCACATTCACATTATTTACATCTATGATAATTAAATCACATTTAATTATCTTATATAAATCTCCTTATAATATGAATCAAATTCATGTAATTCACGATAATTAAATCACAATTAATTATCCATTTTCTCAATGCTTGGATACCTATATCAACAATGAAATTATCCATGAACTCTTTCAAGGATAATGAGCTTTATCCGCGAATACTTGGAGATAAGAATACGGCGATTGTATTTTTCCATGTATAGTGACTTGGATATTGAGATCACATCTCAAATCCAGATCTTGCAGACCTCCAAAGATGCTTGATTAAATCAAGGTCGTAGATCCAATATGCTCGTTGCATCTGAATCACATTCAGATCACTGTCCAACACATGGACCAAGATTATATCACTTCTCTATTGAAAGGAGTAACTAAAATCCAGACCCGTTTCATCACTCTATAGGAATGGAAGCGTGATGGTTTCACAATCGTTTATGATCACATCACACTCAAATATTTCTATTACTTGTACATCCTGCATACTAGAAGACTCGGAATAAAACCGAAGTATTAGAATAATTTTACATTGTCTACTTCATGGTTTTATCATTAATTTTCTCATTCGATCATTGGAAGTCGGTATCGATCATATGCTTTCCAAATGCATATATCATACCCAGGTGTTGATCATATACATTTCCAAAAGCATATATCAAACCTACAATTTCAGTCAAGCTTCCAAAGCGAGATGACCGTCCACAGAATTTGATTCTTCCCAATATCTCATGAGTGAGCTCATGTCTTCCATTCCAGTAATGAACTTGTATGATCCCTTTGAGAGATCGCATTACTCATATGCCCTTACATGCACACCAGCGCACCGGCATATAGACCTTGGTTAGGTCATCAGCCTATTGGTTTGCCAAATGTACATACTCAGACATATAGTAACACGTTTGTCTCCTGTCAAAGGATGCATGCCTATAGCGTGACAGTATACGACATAGGACTTTGGTTATCTCGATCTCGTTAAGTCAACTCTTTGACCTAACTAATCTGACACCTCCAAATCTCTATTCCCATGTAGAGGACCTGCATCAAGAGGTCGGTCAGATATCAACCTGATGAGAAAGTATTTCCATCTCCTACCCAGGCTGGAGATCATCTCTTAATAGTTATTTGCTGGTACTTGATGAGTCCTCAATCTAACTCTTTAGATATTCATCCAAGCACTAGCCTCTATGATTTAATTATTGAATCGACAACTATAAGATCATTAAGATGGCCATGGTACACAACCCTAATTGTACTAAGGAACCTAATATGCAAATAAATTATTCTTCATTTCAAATCAGGGAATGATATTTGCAATGACATTTATTGCATGGCTCGTCGTGGGCTCGCATGTCCAACAATCTCCCACTAGCCCAAAGAGCCATTAGAGGGCTAATCTTTAAACCCACACCCATCTAACAATCATAGGCTATTTATAAAAATAGCTAGGTAAGCTGATCAATCACTCTGCTCCCTAGAGACCACGCCAACTTGCATATCTCCTAGTAACTGTGCTCGCATCCAATATGAATGTTGCATCTTATGCAACCAATACTCAATATTGCCAGTTATAGTGTCCTTGACACTACAGCTCAATTATTATCGTAACCAGTATTTCCATTATCTTTCTTAGAATACCCTTATTTCCGGAGATCTTTATCTCCTAAGGTATCTGCAGTTAAGACCTTTTCGATCTCCATCTATAAAATATTGAGCTCTTGAAGATAAGACTTAGGTATCATTATCTCTAAAGTCTTGTCATCTTTGAAGATTTTGTTATTACTGGAACTAAGTGTTTTATCACCATAGTAGGATTAGTAACAGTTTACTACTCCCATTGCATGGAAGACATGTGGCCTTTGTACACATTTAGCATACACTCGACTTCTCGTAACTGATGCACAATGACAAGCAATTCCAACATTCACTTCCTCAACTCTTTGAGGTGTTATCCCTTCAGATATGTCAGTACCATATCTTAAGGGAATGAAGCCTTTCGTGAAATTTTCCAGAAAATGGAAATGTACAAGGGGTACCACTAATGTGACGGTCCCGATACCCTCTTCTCTTTGCTTCTGAGCACCTTCAGAACTAAGATTTTAAGAGGTATCCTAGAGATCATATCTCATGGTATGGAATAACCTGTCTATAAAATACTTATTATTATCCTTATATCATTCCAAATGATAAGGATCTTATCTACATTTAGCACAATGAATACAATGGCACTCCCACTAAGCTTCACACAGTTCATCAAGATTCTATCTAAAATCATAACATTTATGATTTCATCAAATCCAATGTTCCAACTACAAGAAGCTTATTTGAGTCCATAGATGGAATTCCTCAGCTTGCACACCTTGTATTCCTCATCCATGAAGTTATGGGGCTACTTCATATGAATATTCTAGGAGAGGTATTCATAGAGGAATGCAATATTGAATCATATCTTGAAGATGTCATAGTCAAGTTGTGTAGCTAAAGTTAGCAATAAGCATGGTTACTGAAGAGAAAGTCTCATCGCAAGCAATGTCTTCTCTTCGATGTGTAGCTCATGGCTACGATTCATGCTTTGAAGGTCTCTACCTTCTCATCAGGTTCCCTCTTTCTCTTTAAGATCCATTTACACCTAACACGTTTTTACCCTTATAGGTGGATCCTCGAAGGGTCCATATACAACACTTGTATATGAAGTGTACTTTAGATTTATCGCTACATCCATCTTTCCATGTCATGATCTTTAGAAGCTTCATATCATGGAATTCGATCATTGTCAAACTTAACTGACACATGGAATCCATCCTCAAACTCATTTGAATATATATGTGTGTTTTATCTTTAATTTTCCATTTAGTTACCAATTTAAGGAGCCTCATTATCTTCCAAAGATTAAATGAGGTCCTTTACTTCATTTTCATCTTTATTTTTAAGAGTCTCATCCTCTAAGAATCGCATTCGAAGATATGAAATCTTTTAAGAATCTCAAGGTCATAAATTAGGTATCCAATACCATCCTTTATTTTCCTAATGAAGTAGCACTCTCTAGTGAAAGATTCCAACTTACTTGCATGGAACCTTATTAAGGATATATATTGTATTCTCTACTACATATATACATGGAAACTAATAGGTAATTATGCTAAAATTCATCATTGATCAAATCATGTCATACCTGATCCAATTATTTCTCCTTATAACTCCATTGAGTTTAGGTTTATTAGGAGGAGTGAGATAAGAATGATATTCATATCTCCATAATGTGTTCCATGAATTCATCTAGATCGAATTCATTTTCATCTTCCTTCAAAATTTGGTTCTAAACCAAAATAATGAAATCTTTGAACATTTCAAAGGTTTCTAGGGTGAAGGAAAGAAATATCATATCACAAATAATCATTAATAGATATCACATATCATTAATGTTTATTATGATAGATGATCCACATACATCAATATGTATGAGATCTTGAATACCTTGACATCTAACACCATTCCCAGAGAAGGGTGCTTTGGACATTTTCTACTTTGAATACAACATTCATAATTATGTACGATTTGAAATTTTAGACATTCTAAAGTCTCATTTCTCACTAGTCTATTGATCACATCAACAGACATATGTCCAAGGCTTGATGCTAGAGCATTTGATAAATGATCTTCGTCCTTCTATTGATCTTGTTAAGGTTTAATTTTCAGTATTAGAAATGTTAATGAACCATTCAATAATCTCTAATTTAGTAGAGTCCTAAAGATGTCAGAGTACTACCTGAAATATATCCATTATAACTCTTTATGATTGGTCTAATCCAGAATTCATGTTTATTCCCAGCATGTAGAAATAAACAATGAGTGTATTCTAATATCAAGGTCATAGAGACATTCTCTATGACTAAGGACTCTCCCACTGAAATAATGAAGTTCATCTAGCTAATGGAGATTATTGCAATAATTTCATCAATTCCCATGTAGATGATTATTAAACCTTAAGATTAAATTTTCCAATCTTCTAATGCATACTCAACCAATTAAAAGTGTTATTAGAAGAATGAGAGATAATTATTAGACTTTGATAAGATCAAATAAGAAAGTCAATTTCAATGATTAAATGTAGACATAGATTATCCCAATGCACTATCTGGGTCCTTCTCTATGGATCCTAGATAGACTTGATAGTTATACTATCAATACATCGGCTTGTTGCAGTATTGGCATTCATCCAACTCTTGGATGTCATATAGAAGTCACAGAAGTACAATTAACTCTTTAACTTTCCTTCTTACTTGGGTTTGACCCATTCTTCCACTGCGCTCCTTTCATCTATAAACAACCATTGCTTAATACAAAGGATCTCTTAGGTTAAATTCAAAAGATTCCAATATAAGAGTATTTCAACATTTATACATGCTTCATTTAGTTCATACAATATGAATATTATGAAGTTTCATGAATGACTAGAGTATAGGTAGTAGAATGATGACACTCATCATATCTACATACATCGTAACTACAAAAGACTTTGGTTCAGGTAGGTACTCAAACATTTTGAATAAATCATCTCTTATCGAGCCACCATTATGCATAATGCAGTGAACAAAGTCATTCATGATGAAATGTTGATAGCACATATGTATGCCAGAAACATCTTATTAGAGTTTATAAGGATTGTTTGACAATTACGATCATCATTGATATGTCACTTCCAAAGTACATTTGATGAGAGATCAAGACTATAGAGACAGACAAACGCTAGGGTTGTAGTCCTATTGCCTATGTAATTGTCACTCTTCATTATTATGAGGAAACTTGCACATCGCAACCACATACATTATGTGTCCAACTACAAGTACAATATCTCGATTATGGATCCAATCCATGATATTTTACTGGTTATTATTGAGTATAGTATTGAGTGGGTTTAATGAAGGACTATGTGAAATATAAAATTTGCTTAAATGTATATAAATATATACTTTACTTTGATTTAGGAATTTTTATATCAAAGTTGTCTTGCCTTGTCAACATTGAAAGTTCATTCCCTTAATCACTTTCAATGTAAGGGATATACTTACCATTATATCTCAAGCAAGATCTGGGATCTCCTTTCTTATCTTTGTCACATCCCAATAATATGAGAAATTGTAACTCTGATAAAAAGAAGAGGGAACACATTCTGCCTTGCAAGTCCAACTTGCATTCCCAATTCGGTCTTTAACACCTGGGCCCATCACCCCTAAGGTGATGTTGACCCATCATTAATTGAACCAACTGTCAACAGGATTAGAACTTGCTATGTGCAATCCAATATTGCCCCAACAATATGAGGACCCGATATTGGGGTCACTACACATACGGCCTTACTCTTTCGAGAAGCAAAGAGCCTGATCCATGCGCTTGTATGCTGGAGCTGTCACTTCAGACATGCATCTCCTACATACAATCCGTGGTGACGGAACCCTTCGCCATGACAGGAGACCATGGATGTCACTTATGTGATCCTCCATATCATGTTAAAATTCTAATTAATTATTATGAATCATAGTCATTACGATTAATTCTACAAAGGGAAATACAACTCTATTCATAAAAGAGTGTTTTAATTTTAATTGGATTCCAATTAATCTAATCATATTAAATTAATGATCCAATCAATTTCCAACAAACAATCTTAATTGTTACTTGAAATATGGTATTATCTCAAATACGTATTAAATCGAATTTTAGTTATTAGAAAAATAAATCTTGATCTCTCTAGTATTATCCCATCCCTACCCATTGTCATGGTCAGTACCGACGAGAGTGGGACAAACTGCACATGGTGCATCCTGCTACCCCAAAGCTCCCCGACTAGACAATGTATCCACTCGAGAAAGCATCATGCCAAATTAATCATTATATACTTGAGATGATGATCGTTTTTTCAACCGAAGTTATACCATATAGTACTAATCAAAAGAGTTTTTATTATAAGGAAATTTGATAAACAAATTCCCAATCCTATTGAAGCAAGTTTGTTTGTTGGTAAGAAGATCACGTAACCAATTGTGATCTAGATCATATCGAATCAATTATTGGTTAATACAATGTCATTTAAGGAAATAATCATCATCAAATATTTCAAAAATATTTATCCATAATTATTCTAGGAAATTAAATCATTTAATTTCACTAATTGATTAAATGACAATCACATGGTTCTTGATTAGGAAAGTAATTTCCCGTAGTGACCCCCACTTACTAAAATTGGCATAACTCAATCATTTTAAATCCAAATAATGTAAAATAAGTTTCCAAAGTTTACTAATTTGATTTTCAACTAAGTGATTTACACGCATTTCTAGGCATTTCAAATCAGTAATTAACGCCTTAATTACGTCAAGATTTACAATCCCCGAAATAGTGGACATATGTTCATTAAAATGATCATAACTTGAGCAATCGGATTCGAAATCATGCAAAGTAAAATCCCACAATTTCCTTATTTAATTGAGAACATAATCCAAGTGATAATTTCATGGTTAAAAAATTTAAACAAAGCCGACAATATTCACAAAATAGGGCTGTGTGAATAAAATGCGACAACATTTTTGCAATCCTAACGAGCCAAGTCATCCTAGGTTTAAGGATCGTATCTGAAACCTCCGACTTATGGCTCTGATACCACTTCAAGGATATGGTAAGATCCTTAAGCGCATCACACAAGCATGAGGATTGCATCGTATGCGATCGGGAGAGACTAGTCGCACTAGTTGCTCGAGGCATCAGAATTTAAAAATTTTCATGCGATGAAACCACATGATTCTAGAACACTTCTCGGATCATTTCATATAAACCACAAACAAGTATTAGGGTTACCTCTTGAAGCATGGTTGCGATTGAGTCTCTAAACAAAGAGACCTCCTCTCTCAAGTCCCATCCGACGGAGGTGACGCTTACGAGCACGTTGATGAAACGTGTGCTTCTCGCAATCCAAATTGATGATCCAAGCGAAGAATCTCCTGATCTCGTCACATGTGATACGATGTCTTCTTCACGAGTGAGGCACATTGAAAGAGAGGAGATCCATGAATGAATGATCCAGTAGCATAACAACGACGATGCGGTGATGGTGACGCTCTCTAGGGCATCAAGGTGGACAACCACAAGAGAGAGAGGGAGAGATGGCGTGCAGAGATAGAGAGAGAGAGAGAGCTTTATGTTATCATGTTGTGTAACATGAAGATCAAGGGGTGCCCTTCTGTTTATAATATTTTGGGAGTCCATGGATCACAATCCATGGACTACACAAAATCAATGGACGAGATTGATTTGTGTTTCTTTCAATGGGTAAGATTTTGTTGTAGAAAGACAACAGTAATTAATTTAATTTAGATTAAATATATATTGAAAAGTCAATACAAATTAATCTGAAATTAAATCAATCAGGCATGCAGATTATGGAATGAAGATTATCTCCTTCCATAATATGGGAGTTGGTGGCAATCTCAAGTAATCTCATGAGATCTCATGAGATTACATTATTCCATGGAAATCTCAAAGATATACAACAACACTTGTTGTAAATTTTTCAACAAAAATAATTCATAATTATTTTGTCAATATTGCAATCTTGCCATTGGAAATTTGCGAATCACATTCACAACCCAAAATGAAATGTAAATTACATTTTCAATTAATTGTCCAATGTGAATCAAATGCACATCAACATTTTATTAACAAATGTAAGTTACAATTATCTCTCTCTTATATATTATAAATCACATTTATAATATATATGATTAATATGGATAGTGCTATATACATTATTCATATCCATGATAATTAAATCACATTTTATCATCTTGGATCTCTATTCTCATGTGCCCAAATAATATGAATCACATTCACATTATTTACATATAATTAAACCACATTTAGTTATCTTAGATAACTCTCCATATAATATTAAACAAAATCATATTATTCATGATAATTAAATCACATTTAATTATCCATTTTCTCAATGCTCAAATACATATATCAACAATGAAATTATCCATGATATCTTTCAAAGATAATGCGCTTTCTCCGCGAATACTTGGAGATAAAGACATGGAGATTGTATTGTTCCACGTATAGTGACTTGGATATTGAGATCACATCTCAAATCCTGATTTTGCGGACCTTCCAAAGATGCTTTATTAAATCAAGGTCGTAGATCCAATATTCTCGTTGCATCTGAATCACATTCAGATCATTGTCCAACACTTGGACCAAGATTATATCACTTCTCTATTAAAATGAGTCACTAAAATCAAGACCCGTTTCATCACTTCCTACGAATGGAAGCGTCATGGTTATACAATCGTTTGTGATCACATCAGTCTCAGGTATTCCTAATACCAGTACATCCTGCATACTGGAAGACCCAGAATAAACCTGAAGTATTAAATTAATTTTTCACTATCTACTTCACAATTTTATCGTTAAGTTTCTCATTCGATCATTGGGAGTCAGTATCAATTATATACTTTCCAAAAACATATATCATACCCAGGTGTTGATCATGTACTTTTCCAAAAGTATATATCAAACCTATAAATTCACTCAAGCTTCCAAAGCAAGATGACCATGCACAGAATTTGATTCTTCCCAATATCTCATGAGTGAGCTTATGTCTTCCGGTTCAGTAATGAACCTGTATGATCCCTTTGAGAGATCGCATTACTCATATGCCCTTACATGACACCAACACGTCGGTGTATAGATCTTGGTTAGGTCATCAATCTATTGGTCTGCCAAATGTACATACTCAGATATATAGTAATACATCTGTCTCCGGTTAGAGGATGTGTGCCTATATTGTGATAGTATACGACATAGGACTTTGGTTATCTCGATCTCGTTAAGTCAACTCTTTGACCTAACTAATCTGATACCTTCGAATCTCTATTCCCATGTAGAGAACCTGCATCAAGAGGCCGATCAGATATCAACCTAATGAGAAAGGATTTCCATCTCCTACTTAGGCTGGAGATCCTCTCTTAATAATCATTTGATGGTGCTTGATGAGTCCTCAATCTAAACCTTTAGATATTCATCCAAGCACTAGCCTCTATGATTCAATTATTGAATCAATAGTTGTATGATCATTAAGATGGCCATGGTACAAAACCCTAATTGTACTAAGGAACCTAATATGCAAATTAAATATTCTTCATTTCATATCAGGGAATGATATTTGCAATAACATTTATTGCATAATTGCTCGCCGTGGGCTCGCATGTCCAACAGTTGATCCCTTCAGGAGCACCAGTTATCACCCATATCACACACACTTTCTCATTCGATTCGAACTTTCCATTTCCATAATCGCCGGTTCCTTTGCTCTGACCACCGGGTCTTGAGCCTCCACCTACACCTTTCACCACACCGATCGACTTCATGCTTCACCACCCACTTCCTCTCGCGACCTGACCATCTTAGATTCACTCATCGAAGTGAGATTAAGGCCGAGACATCCTTCCTCTATTCCCTCCATAGGTCGATCCTCATTCCCCATCGCTTCTCTTTATTTTGCTATGAAATAACACGATCGGAGAGAACCCTCCAAGTCCCTTTACCCTTTGCAGCAGCAGGCGCGCGCTAGGAGACCGGATAAGTTCCTTTCTCGCTCATCCAGAGCAGCCCCAGGTGGTAGAGCACCGCCATGCCAATCTAACCGTCCGCCTTCACATTAGTGCCACCAGATGCAGAGGAACTTCACAAAGGTGTTGAACCTCGCTGTGAGCCAATCAGGTGCCCATACTGCAAGATCTTCTCGATCGAAGCTCGCTGGCTGCAGTTCTTCCAGCACCCTCCAGAGTCATTCGATACCCTCTCGCGTCCACTTCTAATCAGAACCGTCCATTCACGCCCACCTGATGACGGTTCGATCAAACCTTTTCCAGATCTGAGCTGCCCAACAAGGTAGTTGTCTAGGTCGTTAGATCAGACCTGACACGTAAGATCTTACTTCATGTCCTCGACATATCTCCAGGCCATCAGATCCTTTTCCAGAGCACATCAGAGCCGTCAGCGTCCACCTCCTCATGTGTGCCACATGCCCCTCCACTAAATGGTTGGACCTCGCTGCGAGTCGATCAGGTCCCCATACTGCTAGATCTTCTCAATCAAAGCTCGTCGGGCTGCAGTTCTTCCAGCACCCTCCGGAGCCATCTGAAACCCTCTTGCATCCAGTTCTGATCAGAACCGTCCATCTCCGCCCACCTGATGGCGGTTCAATCAGACCTTTTCCAGATTCTATCTGCCCAACAAGGCAGTTTTCTAGGCTGTTAAATCAGACCCAACACGTCAGATCTGACCATAAGTCCTCAACATATCTCCATGCTGTTAGATCCTTTTCTAGAGCACATCAGAGATGTCAGCATCTACCTCCTCGTGCCCATGTCATGTGCCCCTCCATTGGGTATATTTCATTTTTTCCCTACATGTTGTCATATTTAGCTTTAGTTCATTAAACAAAATGTGTAGTTAAGAACATTTATGGTTTGGACCCTCTAGCCTTCGTATTTGCATTTCTGTCCAATTGAGTTTGTGTTACGTGTGTCCCCATGTGTTTGCTGGGTTATTTGCAACATTTATTCTGAAATTTCTTGATCTTTTGAAACGAATGTTAAGTTTTGATAATTACAGTTATACCCCTGCATGTCTGGATCATGTGTAGTGCACATTTTGTTTGGAAGAATTGCATGTTTGGCCCTAAGCTTTGAGTATTCTGTTATTATTTGGTCCTAGAAAGTAAAGTATTTACATTTGGGTCCCTGTAAACTATTTTTAACTCCTAGACTTTATTAGATGAAATAAATTGAAAATTGGCTCTAAAATTACAAATAGCTCCTACTATTATGTAATATTTATGGTGATTTTTATGTGTTAATTTGCATGCATTTTCTATTATCAGAAATTCAAAAATCACTAAAAAGTGTTCTGTTTACGTTGAGATAATTATAAAAAATTAAAAAATGTACAAAAAATTCCACAAAAATATATATAGGTATACTTTGTTGTGATTTATCTCCAATTCCATTTTTGCTTGAAAAACCTTTATAAAAACCCTAAAAATTATAAAATACTTCAAATCTTAAAAAAATGTATAAATTTAAAGAAAAATCCAAAAATAGTGTTTTCAATTTCTGTTTGTAGATTTACTTATTTTTTCATAACAATATCATCAAAAAATTTTAAGCATTTTAAATTATTTCCATTTGCAAATTATTCCTGGTTATGCACTATTTTGTATTTTTATCCAATTTTGATTTTTAGAAAATCACAAAAACATCTGAAAAAGCAACTAAACTTACCAAAACCAATTTAAAACATACAAAATCTAAAAAATATTTTTACTATAATTTTTGGAGCAGTTTTGTTTATTTAAAAAAATAAAAAAAAGTGTGGGGTGTGTTTTTTATTCCTTGTGCTTGTTCTTGTTTTATTAAAACTTAAAAATTTGAAACATTAAAAACCACCAAAAATATTTGTTTTCTCAAAATTCGACTACTTAGTTTTTCAATCGTGCTCCTTATGTTTGACCTTGGTCGCTATACCGGGTAAATAAAATAGAGAGACCGCTTACATTGATTGATTGATTGATTTTATGAGTTGTTTATTTTTCTCATTGATTATGCTTAATAACTTGGGTCACAATGACATTAGATTAATTTCATACTTAACCCGAGCCAATCTATGTGTCATCAGAATGACATCGTTGCCGGGGAGCACGACTTAGTAGTTTGATTTCATTTTGCTTATTTTTGTATTGTAATTAGTTTCTGACCATCGTCTGTTTCACTTTTTGTGCAAGGAACCACACGAGGGACAAGTTGGTTCGCATTTGGAGGAGCCCGCATCTGTAGAGAAGCAGAGGAGGAGAGGATATAGTTATAGTAGATAAATTGATTTATTTGTTTTTGCAAAACTATTATTGTAATAACTTAGACTCTTGAGACTTTCCTGGACACTTAGATTATCCGGGGTCTGTTTCGCTGAGTGCTAGTGCACTCGGGGGATCTCACCGTGGTTTTTTGAGATTTTTGCATTTATTTTCTATTTGATTTCTGAGGATTTGGCCCCTAGATTTATGATTTTTATTTTCTTGAGGTCGTAATTAGTTAGGTACAAACACCTTAATATATATTATATGTTCCTATAAAACGTAATTGGACTTAGTAAAATAAACATAAAAAGCTAACTTAATTAGTTAAGAGACCATGTGCCAAGAGAGGCTGTATACAGCACTGGCAGGACTCATTGTGGTGGGCATAGATCGACATCTAAGATCGGACTCAGGTCTCTTTTCTGATTAGTTAACTACCAGGTCTTCCTATTACTAGAAGTTTCTCATCTTAGGGGTGATTTCCTCTTCCTCTTGTCTTACTTGATTGAAGGTTATAGCTGATGGAGGACTATCTATATTAGCTCTTTATCCTCATAGATAAGGGGCCTTCCCCCGTCAGTCAAGCATGGAATGAGAGAGTGCATAGTAAAAACGATGCAAAGTAAAGTAGTTGATTGACTTGCTTCCGGCGTGTCCGTTACCACTACGTTCAGTTCCCTGGAAGAAAGAGGCCCAGGATATATAGTTGAAGCTTTTCATAGGTCTCATCCTAGGATGATACCTGAAAGCGCCAATGGATCAATGCCTTTTCTGCCCAAAATTCTATATATAAATGCCAATCTATACTTGATTCAAAAAGTAATTCTTTACGAACTTTTATAAGTAGTTTTATTTCTGTCTTTTATTTTATGCGCAGATCACCTTGCATGTAGAGTGCTGGAGAAAGGAATGCATTTCTATCTTTGCATGCATCATAATGTTTGATCGTGCACCGGCTTTTCCGTCTTCCTCTCAGAGTTTTCTTGGACTTAAATAAACAAGGAAATCAGAAAATTTGTTAGGCATTGTATTCTTTCAATATATATATAAAGTGATAAACAATAAAATTTGGGGCTGTTAAAGAAAACTTGGCCTAAAATCGAACTTCACCTAAAAATCTTTGTTTTGGAGAGAGTCACCCCTCATTGTTTGATTATCTGACACAAGAGAGCGACCAACACACCAGGATAAAGCCATGCCTAAACTCTCTTCAGACTAATGGTTCTTGTGATTGGTTGTTCTCCAGTGAGGATTTCACCGGGTAGCCAGTAATCAGTCTGGGACTTCCTTAGCAGAGTGGGTAGATCGGTAGCTGGTAAACGGTCAACAACCCATACTGGCTGGGAAAACTTTGGTTGTGAGAATCCAAAACAACCTCTTAGGAGCATTGGGCTCCTAACAGCTCTCTTAATCACTCTAATAGATTGAATTATATCATAAATAAAATTTGATAAGATTAAGGATCGAACTTTCACGGTCATTAGCTCGCGTTACGTAGGTGAATTGGGGTTTGTTTGCATCTCAGATCCAATCTTCATAAATCCCCACATCACGATGATGGAAGGAGGTCTCTTAGGCTGCCTCTGGCAGCACCGCTTTCTAGCACTCCTCCTCGTTCATCTAGGGTGGCTTCAGAGAGCTCAGACCTACTCTCTGAACCCGAATTCGACTCCATCCTGTTCCCCGTCGACCACCCTTCTTTCACCCATGAGGTACTAGTACAGAGATCAATACATCTATATGTTCATTTGACTGCACCTGAGCTAGGGACCTTTGCCTTTGCAGAAATCGGAGACATGGCTAGTAGTGAGAGAAGGACTGATGAGCAGCCACAAGGATCAGCTTTCGTATTGGATCAGGCTGTCATCAACAACACGTTACTAGCTTCCTTGGAGACCATACAGAGACAAATTCAGGACAAAAGAGCATTCCTAATAGAGGTGAGGTGAGAGCTCATGCAGATGAGAGATGGCAGAGATGAGCCGCAGAGACCAGTTGGTGAAGACATACACAGAGCTAAGGGAGGAGACATACGCCAGGACGAGCAATAGGAGTCATCTAGACCAGCACGCTTGATGAGGCAGTTGCACAATCTTGGTGCAACCCTCACCCACAGATGGATCCAGCTGCTAGAGATCCTTGGCAACTTCGAGCTTCGCCCTCAGACCATTCAACTACTACACACGCTCATTAGGCTAGACACCGAGGAACCCCATCTCCATCTTAAGGAGTTTGAGAGGATATGCAGCACAGTCTACGATATATTTGTGGATGTAGACACAATTGAGCAGATTTCCTTCCCGTTCTCCTTGGTTGACAGAGCAACCTACTAGTTGAAGCACCTGGGGAGGGTAGTCACTACTTGGGAGCAGCTCTGGACAGAGTACTTGAATAAGTATTATCCACTTTACCAGACCAATGCAACGAGAGAGATGATTAGCAACTTCATGATGATCCCAAACGAACAGTTCCATGAAGCATGTAATCGATTCAGAGAGCTCATCAACATGTGTCCACACCACGATATCAACAAGCGTAACCTCGTACAAAGTTTCTTTTGTGGGCTTACACTGAGTTGCATGGGTTTGTGAATGCCTTGTGCAGAGGTTCTTACTTCGTCAAGGATGAAGACCAGGTCTGGACCATCTATGATGAGATGGTAGAGAACTACACGGTGATGTCCCAGACCCGAGTCTACACAAAGAAGAAGCCTCTCTTGCTGGCAGTTTCATATTAGAGGACTGCGCGTGTTGATGTCGGTCCCTCCACATCTTCTTCGACATCAGCATTAGCTGAGTCTTCAGCTGTCGACATGAACATTATCAGCCAAAAGTTGGAATGGATAGAGATTATAGAGAAGAAATAGTGCCATGGCATGGAGAAGCTTAACAAGCTTGATGAGCTAGCTCAAACCTTGAGTGACCTAAAGACCCAGATCATGTGTCTCCAAGAGGCACATACGGCTTCTCAACCCCGTATCAGGCTACGGACTGATCCAGGGAGCAACTCCACCCAGCCTTCTGCCTCATACCGCCAGGTTCACCACATCTAGGTAGAGCCAGTCCAGCAGCTCTAGCACTACCAGTAACCACCACCATTTTAACACACTCAGATGGTGGTCTACCAGTTGGATCAGCCCTTGGCAGCCCTTCCCCCGCCACTCCACCAACAACAGGAGCCGTTTATGCAAGTCAATGGATCTGGTACTCCTAGTACCATCTGCACCCCAAGATTCGTCGTGACCATCCCGGGTTCCGGTGGTCCACTAGATGCACCTCTTCCTAGCAGCAGCCTCCAGCTCAGGCAAGGCAGGGCAGCCACTCTCAGCAGCCCTAGTACTCCCACCAGTAGCAGCAACATGGCTCTCATCACCAGTATAAGGGACAATAGCGGAGGTAGCTGCAACAGCCTCAGTAGTACTCCCAACTCCCCCACTATAAGTAGTAGACCCGGCCTCATTTCCAACGAGGCAACCCGTCCAGTTCTCATGCACCAGTCTATGAGAACCTCACATTTGATGATTTTGCTCACTTGCTCTCTGATCAGCAAGCCTCCTTCTGACTAGAAATGGACGAGTTCCGGCAGGAGATGAGGGAGATAATAAAGGGCAAGGCCGCCATACCCACTCAGATTGAACCCAACTCAAACAATCTTAAGAGGAAATCTGAGCAGGTACAGTTTACAAAGACCACCACCATTCCTAGTGATGTTTTGGATGGTACTTTTTCTTCTATATTTGATGCTGATTTTGTGACACTTAGTAGCGGTAGGAATCCAGCCAACGACGACTCATCTGAGCAACGTCTTGATGGCTATTCTAAAGCATCAGACGAGGACGGCAGCGGGGCTAATGTCGCTTATCATGATGATTATGATGATGACAGTGGTGTTGACGCCAGCATGGAAATTGATCCAAACGACGGTATTGAATCCGTCGCATTTCCAGTTGCAGATGATGGTGCTGATGCCACCATGATTCCTAGTCCAGAGTGCGATGTTGATGCTGCATGTTCAGATGTTGTCGGTGGTACTGATGCCGCCAAGTTTCCTTTTGTTGTGTTGACTCACCGTGTACCTGAGGACATTTATAGAAAAATACAAAAAATGAAAAAATAACAAAAATAAAAAATATGAATAGAGGAAAGGTTTCTGTATCTCCTGTGAGTCCATCTACTTTGCATTATTATCTTTGCATGGATTCAAGTTTATTGAATGCACATGAACCTACTCTTAACCCTCATCTCTCTGGAGAAGATCCTTCCATCCCCTTCCCTCAAGCACTACGCTTAGGAAAGGGGACTAAAACAGAAAATCCAAAAAAAGAAGCACCAGATAGAGTTCAGTGAGTAGATGATATATAGATTCCAGATATAGCTAACTCTTCAGGAGGCGCTTGAGCACATCCCTCTCTTCCAGAAAAACTTGAGAGAGAAGACCACCATCCGTTAGAAGAAGAGGAACCATAATGTAGGGATTCATGTGCTCACCCATGCCGCTTGTTTTGTTATTTAGAACCGATTGCCACCCAAGAGACCAGTGTAGGAGCTCCTTATGCTAGATGCCACTATCGTGAGTAGTAATTCGATCGTACTCTATTAGACAGCGTATCTTGATTAACCTTCTCATGACTGCCTTACTCAACCGATTCGAGTTTGGCCATCTTAGATAGAGCATGACAGTCCTTTAGTTTGCTGATAGATCTATTATGAGGCTGAAAGGGTTACTAAAGGAAGTTGTCGTCATAATTCAGGTACTAAAATTCCCCATGGACTTTGTTGTACTAGACATGGAGATCCCTGAATCTGTGACTGATACCCCCATCATCTTAGGATGACCTTTCTTGGCTAAAACCAAGGCAGTGTCTGATCATGATTGCGGGAAGGTATACTTTCATGTCGAGGGAGAAAGTGTACAAATAGAGACAATCGAGGAGACTAGAGCCAGAGATTCAGCTTGCTCAGAGCATACTACCGACTTAGAGTAGATGACAGATGTAGAGCTAGATGTCCACCAGAAGTGTGATTTTGTGATTCCAAATGATGAAGCAGTTTTGGCAAATCCAACATCACGATCTCTTGTCACGCCTTCAGACATTGACGAGTTACAGATGACAACTGATGAGAGTTCGGAGAGCACACTCATGGCACAGGGCACCTTAGAGTCTGACGATTGCGATCAGGATATAAAAGCAAATTTTATTTCATGTGATTCAGATTCAGATCCCTCGGACTCAGACACTGATTTTGATTGGCAGGACTTTGATGACTATTTACCGTGTTTGATTTCCACTGAGCTGATAGCTAGAATGGAGTGCGAGCCAGTACAATTGACAGATACACCAGTAGGGTCGTCTTCATTGGATTTACAGATTCAGCGGGAGTTCGCACATACAGATCTAGTCATCTTCACGCAGACATTTCAGAAACTTGATTTGCCAGCTCCCGCTCCCACTTGTCATGGATTAAAGACTTTTCTGCAGAGCATGAAGTATAGATTCCTTGCAGGAGAGCCACATATGCTCCCAATCATCATCTCAACAGATTTGACTGAAGACCAAGAATCTCATTTGATGGAGGTTATGGAAAGAAATCGCAAGGCAATAGGATGGAGTGTAGATGATCTCTAAGGGATAAGTCTGGCCCTTCCCACAACATCTATCTTGAAGAGGACGCCAAGCCATCATGTGAGTTCCAGTGAATGATGAACCCGAATCTTCGAGATGTGGTCATGAAAGAGATATCTAAGTGGTGGAGCGCTGATTTTATCTACCCCATCTCCGACTCCAAATGGGTTAGTCCATTGCATGTGGTACCCAAGAAGACAAGTATCACCACAGTTGTGAGCGAGTCTGGAGAGGAGATAGCTACCCGAGTACCCACTTCTTGGAGGGTCTGTGTGCACTACAGATGATTGAATCAGGCTACCAAGAAGAATCATTTCTCGATGCCATTTATTGATCAGATTATTGAGAGGCTATCTGGGAAGAGTCACTACTACTTTCTTGACGGGCACTCGGGATACAATCAGGTGTCCATAGAGCCTGAAGATCAGGAGAAAATGACGTTCACATGTCTGTTCGGAATGTATGCTTTTAGACGGATGCCCTTTGATTTATGTAATACCTCGGCTACATTACAAAGGTGCATGCTTTCCATCTTCTCGGTCATGGTGTGTGAATGTTTAGAGGTCTTTATGGATGACTTTTCAGTCTATGACGAGGAGTTTAATGCTTGTCTTGACTTCCTAGACTTAGTACTTCAATGGTACATCAAGGTCAACCTTGCTCTATCTTAGGAGAAGAGTAATTTCATGATGACTCAGAGGACGGTCCTTGGCCACATTATCTCCAACAGGGGCATGGAGGTCGATTCAGCCAACGTGGATATCATCAAGAAACTCAATCTGCCGTCCAATTTGCGACAGTTAAGGTCTTTTCTGGGGTATGTTGGTTTCTACCAACGGTTTATATTGGACACCTGTCGTATTTCCCTATCACTTACTGATCTGCTAATGAAAGACACCGATTTTTATAGATGATAGGTATCTTGCATCATTTAAGACACTCAAGGAATTAGTTAAGTAGGCTCTTATCCTTCATCCACCCAATTGGTCTCTCCCATTCGAGATCATGACTGACGCTTTTGATTTTGCAATTGGGGATGTGCTTGGACAGAGGAGGGATGGATTGCGTTTTTCCATTCACTACGTTGGTCGGACTTTGGATGCTGCTCAACAGAACTACACCGTGACTGAGAAGGAGATGCTATCCATAGTTTTTGCTTTGGATAAGTTTTGATCTTACATTCTTGGATCTAGAGTGACTATCTACATAGATCAGACCTCCATCCAATACCTCATGGCAAAGAAGGATGCCAAAGCCAGATTGACCAGATGGATCCTTCTACTCTAGGAGTTTGATATAGAGATTAAGGATAAACTTGGAATCAAGAATGTGGTGGCGGATCACTTCTCCCTATTTGAGCATATTGAGGATTCAGAGCAGGCCACATCTATTACAGAGACTTTCCATACGAAACAATTCTTGCTATCAACTCTCTTCCATGGTACACTGACATTATGAACTATCTTGTTGCCAGGAAAGTTCCACAAGGTTGGCCCAGAAAGCTATTTGAGAAATTCCTTGCGAAAGCCAAGTCGTACCATTGGGAGGATCCCACCCTTTACCATGAAGGGGGGGGATACTATCTATCGTCGGTGTATTCCTCAGGAGGAGCACCATAGCATCCTCACCTATTGCCACAAGCTTGAGGTTGGAGGACATAACTCTGGGATACGGACATCACAAAAAGTTCTCCAATCCAGCCTTTGGTGTCCTACCCTCTTCAAGGATTCAGATGAATTCGTGAAGAGGTGCACTGATTATCAGAGGATGCGCACTTGTGGACAGTGTGATATGATGTCGATGCAACCCATTCGCTTCTGTGAGATTTTTGACGCATGGGGCATCGATTTCATGGGTCCATTCCCAAAGAGTCAGGGATTTGAGTACATCCAGCTTGCTATGGATTATGTTAGTCAATGGGTTGAGGCCATCCCCACCCGAGCTGTAGATGCTAAGACTGTTGCAAATTTTTGAGGAAGAATATCATTTCACGGTTCGGGGTACCTAGAGTTTTGACTTCTGACGGGGGGACTCATTTTATCAATGACAAGGTAAGGGCCCTTACTAACAAGTTCAACATTGACCATAGAGTTGCCACTCCATATCATCCACAGACTAATGATCTTGCTGAAGTATCGAGTAGGGAGATCAAGACTGTATTGCAGAAGGTTGTCCGCTCAGACCGAAAGGATTGGTCATAGCTTTTGGACTCAGTCTTGTGGGCCTATAAGACTTCCTTCAAGATACCTTTTGGCACATCTCCCTTTCGGACCGTTTATGGCAAGCCATGCCACTTACTGATTGAAATAAAGCACAAGTCACTTTGGGCAGCTACAGAGCTATTATTGGATCCCAAGAGTATAAGAGATAAGAAAAAGCAGAATTGGCAGCCCTGGAGGAGTTGAGAGACGCGACCTTCTCAAGTAGCCTACAATATAAGGATATAGTAAAGATATGACATGATGCTCACATTAGCCATAAACAGTTAGAGCCGAACCAGAGAGTATGGCTATTTGATGCCAGGTTGAGATTATTTTCAGGGAAGTTACAAATCAATTAGAAGGGACCATACTTGGTCAGAAAGATGCACGACAATGGAAGCATCGATATATATGAGTTGTCATCTGAGTCCGCCTTTCAAGTTAACGGCCAACACCTGAAGCCATATCTTGATCATGATCCGCTAATCATTAGCATTGCCCCCATTCATTTTGTATGAGATGTGGTCTTTGATTCACATCAGTTACATCTCATACTTTATTATCACTTCTTCTTCAAAGCTGTATAGATCCAGAATGCCCATATCATTGACTTTTTTCGTCTAACACCCCGTCTTCATCTTGTGATTATGCTATACTTAGGGTGCTCTTTTCCCTGTGTATAGGGGGGTATCAGACATGTGATTATTTATTTGATTCTTTTACCTCTATTTTTCTTCCTATACTTAGGGATATTTTACCCTAAGTATAGGGGAGGTAACACATGTACATCTGGTTCTTTGGTTTTCCCCTTATGTACAGACTTTTATACTTAGGATTAATTGATCCTAAGTATAGGGGGATCACCGACTGCTAGTCATTACATTCTTTCATTCGTCATTGTAGTATAGCATTCTTTTCACTTCCCCATACTCAGCACAAGTTATGTCTTTGTTCATTGCTCTTTAATCACTCTGAGGGCAACATTCGAGCTAAGTATAGGGGGATGTCGTATATGTTGTATATATGCTTTAGCCATAACTCTACTTTATGTGTGTTAATAATATGGCTAAAAATCACAAACAAAATTACAATTTTCTTTTATATAAATGTTTGTAAAAGCCTTTTATAAAAATTATTTTTGTACAAACTTTGCAAAAATGGTTTTGATTGTAAAAGTTTTGTAAATATTTTGGTGTCAAAATTATGTATATAGTACAACAATTTTAAAGAATGTTTGAAAAATAATGCCTGTAAACTTTTTTTGTAAATGTTTGTAAAAATATTTTGCAAAACTTTTCCTTCTTTCTTGAATTCAAAAAATTCCATAAAAATTTGCATATTTTGAAAATTTTTCCACAAAAAGAGTTTTGTATATATTTGCATGTGTATTATTTTGAATCATGGTTGATATTTAAACTAGTCTGAAATTAAATTGAAAATGGTGCTTAGTTAAGACCTTAATCCACTTAACTTCAGAGGAACCTTATACGATTTGGGGTTGACTTTTCAGGTCCATAATGACTTAATTCTTTGAGTCCACTAGTCTCTATTCACATGTCATCTTGATGAGCCCAAGTAGAACACTTAACAACGCACGCATGACTCTCAGAGACAATGGATTGACTTGGACATGTACCTTACACATAGCTCAACACGGATGAGGTGCTGAGGAGACAGAATCCTTTGGATTGGGGTAGCATACGAGGGTAGTACTGCTAGCAGAACCACTCATTTTCCTCTAGGGAGGGATGTGCGCCTCAACCCTGCCTAGTGGTATTGAGGTCTAAAGACATGAGTCTGTGGGTTGCTATAAAGCTTCAAAAGAGGGATAGTCTACTAGCTCAAGAGGAAAAACTCCTTGTGTACATGATGCACCATGTAAATATGTTGTACAAATGCATATCAAAAAATGTGCAAAAATACGAAAAACTCCAAAATAGGGGACAAGCCTGATTTTAAAAAAAAATGCCTACTGGAGTGTATATAGTGAATAATCAATCTTATGTATTCTACCTTCTCCTCTCATGGAAGCTTGCAGCTGGAGACTTAGCTACACTGGTTGAGCTCCAAGGGATAGGTGACGACACTGGTCACGGTCCATTCTCTTCTTTCCCCCTCTTCTTGAGCTGGTTGTACTTGAACTTAGAAGGGAATACCCCTCTCCTCGAGGAAAGAGTTCCTAGACTAGGGGATTAGAGTTACCTTGTTGAGGGAGATATTTGTTTGCCATTTCTGAGGTGGGGAGCTACATATCACTTACATAGTACAAGGAAAGATTCATAGTCATTAGAGTTTGCATATGTAGGCTTGTTTAACCCGTTTATTAAGGAGCACTGGCCATCAAACTTTAGAACTTCGAGGCTGTTGAGTCTTAAACCCATGTCCCAATAAGGTTCCGCAAAACTAATAATCCAAAGGTCTGATGAAGATCCATACTCCAATTTAATGAAGATAAGTTAAATAATCAACTTAGGTTCTTTTTCTTTTCTTCTCTTCTTTTTCACTTCTTTTTCAAATAATTGTTTGCTAAGGGACTAGGAAAGATAAAGTATAGGGGGATGATGAATCTACGATTCTCATTCTTTATTCTTTTAGTTTAGATCTTTCTTTTACCAAAACCATCTATAAATACTTGTAAATACAATAAAATAACTTTGTGCATGTCATTGTTAATATCTCATAATTAACACCTATTTGCCAAAAATAAAAGAATAAAGAGAAAAGAAAAAGAATGATGTATTTAGAATAATTACAGAGTGACCCAAACACCAAGAGAAGATCAAGACTTAACCTGGTCGCAATGAAAAGAAGTAGAGAGAGATAAGGGTACACTATGTATTGTACATACCACCTATACTTTTACAAAATTATTATTTATTTATTTCGACAAAATGTTAATGTCTTATTCTTTTTACACACTTGTATTAAACCTAGAAATAATATAAAAAATAAAATAAAAATAAAAAAAAACAAAATAAAAATAAAATCCACAATTAATTGTACAAAAGGCACTTGTATATATACAACACCTATTTATTTAAGACCCTTATATAAATTATAAAAATAGGATAAAAATCATTTTATAATCCAAAAATCATTATTTAAATAAATAAAATAAAAATAAAAAGTGTTTTTGTTAAATAATAAAATAAAAATTTTTGTGCATAATACATAGGTACAATATACATGTACATAACACATTATACTGTATATACCATATTTTATTTTTCATAAAAATAATAAAAAATCATAGAAAAGTAGCTTATAAAATAATAAACATTTTTTATTTTTTTACACCTTTTATTTTAAAATCGTTTTCTATTTTTATTTAATATTCTTATATTTTTGTAAATACTTAATTCTGATTGGCCCGCGTTTGATTGTAGACTTAGGTCAATTGTCTCCCCTAGCCGGGTCGGGTCTGTAGTTGCCTCGTCGGAGCTTCTTCTCCCATTTTTTGGAACCCAACTCGGATGCCCTTTCACCTTGATTTCAGAGACCGATTCATCTCCTAGGATCCGTTATCCTCACAGATCCCTAAGGAGGGTCGGATCTACCTAGGGTTTCCCCCATAGACCGATCTTTCTAGACCCTTGAGCATTCCACTAAATATGCTCTTCCTCCTCTGGCGCGTGGAAGCTCATTCCTCTCCACCCTTCTGCCCCCTAGCCACCTCCAATTGAGTGACAACTGCCTTGAGCGACCTTCGAAGCTCAGATTTAGGCTGGATGAACGATGCTCAAGCTACGTGGCCGGACCTCCATCGCGTTTCGCCTTCTTGGTCCGTCGCAGTCCGGTTGAGGCCAAAACCTCTACCTCTCCTGATGTTGTTGATCCCTTCAAAAGCATTAGGTATTACTCATATCACCTGTACTTTCCCTTTTGATTTGAACTTTCCACTTCCATTACTGCAAGTTCCTTTCCTCCGATCACCGGGTCCAGAGCCTCCCCCGCAACTTTCACCCCCCCGATCGACTTCACACTTCACCACCCACTTCCTCTTGTGACTAGGACCACCTTAGATTCACTCATTAGAGTGAAAAAGGGCGAGACCTCCTTCGTCCATTCCCGCCGGAGGTCAAACCTCATTCCCCATCGCTTCTCTTTGTTTCTCTATGCTATAACATGACCGGAGAGACCCCTTCGAGCCCCTCTATCGTTTGCAGGAGCAAGCGCACGCCAGGAGAATAGATCAATTCCTTTCCATCTCAACCAGAGCATCCCCAGGTGGCAGAGCACGCCACGCCAATCTGACCATCTGCCTTCGCATCAGTGCCATCCACCAGACACGAAAAATTTCACAAAGGTGTTGGACCTCGTTGTAAGCCGATCATGCCCCATACTATCAGATCTTCTTAATCGAAGCTTGCCGGGCTGCAGTTCTTCTAGCACCCTCCAGAGCAATCCAATACCCTCTCATGTCCAGTTGTAATCAAAACCGTCCATCTGCACCCACGAGATGATGGTTTCATCAGACCATTTCCAGATCAGAGCCGCCCGACAAGGCAACTGTCTAGGTCGTTAGATTAGACCTGACATGTCGAATCTAACTGCACATCCTCAGCATATCTCCAGGCCATCAGATCCTTTTCTATAGCACATCAGAGTCGTTAGCGTCTGCCTCCTCATGCGCGTGCCACGTGCCCATCCACTAGAATGGTTGGACCTCGTTGCGAGCCGATCAGGTCCCCAAACTACCAGATCCTCTCGATCGAAGCACGTCGGGCTGCAGTTCTTCCAACGCCCTCCGGAGCTGTCCAATATCCTCTTGTGCCCAGTTCTAATCTGAACCATCGATCCATGCCCACCTGATGACGGTTCGATCAGACCTTTTCCAGATCCGAGCCGCCCGACAAGGCAGCTGTCCAGGCTGTTAGTTCAGACCTGACACGTCAGCTGTGACTGCACGTCCGTGACATATCTCCAGGCTTCCGATCCTTTTCCAGAGCACATCAGAGCCGTCAGTGTCTGCCTCCTCGTGTGCGTGCCACGTGCCCCTCTACTGGGTATATTTCACTTTTTCCCTGCATGTTGTCTTATTTAGCTTCAGTCCAGTAAATAAAATGTGTAGTTAAGAATATTTATGGTTTGGACCCTCTAGTTTTTGTATTTGCATTTCCATCCAATCGAATTTTAGTCAGAGGTGTCCCCACATGTTTGTTGGGTAATTTGCAACATTTATCCTGAACTTCCTTGATGTAATTAAACGAGTGATAAGTTTTGATAATTGTACTTATACCCTTGCCTATCTGGATCACGTGTAGCGCACGTTTTGTAAGGAAGAATTGCTTGTTTGGCCCTGAGCTTTGAGTATTCTGTTATTCTTTGGTCCTAGAAAGTAAAATATTTACATTTGGGTCCTTGTAAACTATTTTTAACTCCTTGACCTTTATTAGATGATATAAAAAGAAAATTGGCTCTAAAAATTACCTAAAAATTATCTCTAGTTCCTGCTAGTGTGCAATATTTATGGCGATTTTTATGTGTTAATTTGCACGTATTTTCTATTATTAAAAATACAAAAACAACTAAAAAGTGCTCTTTTTACGTTGGGAAAATTATAAAAATATGAAAAATGTCCTAAAAATTTCACAAAAGTTTTTGTAGTTGTATTTTGTTGTGTTTTATCTCCACTTCCATTTTTGTTTGAAAACCCTTATAAAAACCCTAAAAATTACAAAACACTTAAAATCTTATAAAAAATGTATAAAATTAAAGAAAAATCGAAAAATAGTGTTTTCATTTTCTGATTGTAGATTTTTACTTATATTTTCTCATAAAAATGTCATCCAGGAATTTTGGGCATTTTAAGTATTTTTCATTTGCAAATTATTCCTGGTCATGTACTATTTGGTATTTTTATCCCTGTTTGATTTTTAGAAAATCACAAAAATAGTTACAAAAGCCATAAAAATTACCAAAAATAATCTAAAATCTGTAAAATCCAAAATTTTTTTATTATAATTTTCTGATCATTTTTTGTTATTTTGAAAAATACCAAAATGTGTGGATGTGTCTTTTATTCCTTGTGTGCGTTCTTGTTTTATTCAACAATAACAAAGCCTTTTCTCACAATTAAGTAGGGTCGGCTACATGGATTCTTCGCCTCCATTCAGATCTATCTTGGGTTAATCTCAGGCTTATATCCAAAAGACTAAGATCCCTTCATATAGTCTCTTTCCAAGACTTCTTAGGTCGTCCTCGCCCTCTCTTAGCCGACTCAATATCCCAACACTCGCATCTCCTAACCGGTGCATTAGCTGATCTTATTTGCAAGTGACCAAACCATCTTAAGCAATTTTCTCGCATATTATCCTCGATCAGAGCTACACCAACTTTCTTTCTGATTGACCTCATTCTGAATCCGATCCTTACGTGTGTGTCCACACATCCACCTTAGCATTTTCATTTCTGCTACATCCATTCTCTGCATATGTCTATGGTTCACAGGCCAACATTCGGATTCATAGAGCATAGCAGGTCTCACGACTGCTTTATAAAACTTTTCTTTAATTTTTAAAGGAATTTTCTTATCACAGAGCACAACAGAGGCTCCTCTCCACTTTATCCAACCTGTATTTATTCTATTAGTAACATCTCCATCAATTTCCCCATCATGTTGCAAAATAGATACCAGATATCTAAAAGAATCTCTCTTCCAAATGTTATCCTCACCAAACTTCACCTCGATTCTTTCACCATTGCTTCCATCAAAGGTGTACTCCATATATTCCGTCTTAGCCCTACTTATATGAAATCCTTTAGTCTCCAATGCATGTCTCCATACCTCAAACTTCTCATTTACTCCATCTCTAGTCTCTTCAATCAACACAATATCATCAGCAGATAACATACACCAAGGTAATTCATCCTGAATGTGACTTGTCAACCCGTCCAGAATCAAAGTATAAAGAAATGGACTCAAAGTTGAACCTTGATGTAAACCAATGTTGATGCCAAATAGTCAGTCTTCCCATATTGGGTCCGATGAATCCACGATTCAACATACTAAAAGATGAAAATAAAGCTTCGTTCCCGAGTAATTAGCTGCATTTCATCATCTATTCTGCATTTTTACCATTCATGCATATAAAATTAATATTAGCAATTTAACACTCATGATTGCATTTATAATCATCTTCACATTTCATCCAACTTCATGCATTTTTAACTAATTCACACTAACTCTAAATCACCTCAAACCAACTCCATTGTGTACATATTACTAACAAGATTAAAGGAAAAATACAAAAAAAATTACTAACTCAAATAATTGGCATGTGAAACAATACTCCAATTTTATCCAAATAGACTAAAATGCTCATATCTTCCTCATACAATGTATGATTTAGGTCTACTAAATTTTAGAGTAATACATTTTCAAATACCTTCAAAAGAAGACCAATTTTAGAAAAATCGGAGCTCGTATGTGAAAGTTGGGTTTTGGGCCTCTTTTGCGCATTTTATCTTTTACCCATTTTTGACTTATGGTTTTTTGTACATAATTAACTCTTTTTCACTTATTTCTTTTTCTTTTATATTCATTAATTCTTTTTCACTTATTTCTTTTTCTTTTATATTCATTGATGGAAGTTTTAATAAAAACCACAAAAATCCAAATCCAAATTAAGACTGAAATCAAAGAAATTGACCGAGTTCGAATGTCCTTTGCGAGTCTGTACAACTAACTCACTTTTTCTTCTTTATTTTATTTCCTTATTTTATTACAACAGCAACAACAAAGCCTTTTCCCACAATTAAGTAGGGTCGGCTACATGGATTCTTCGCCTCCATTCAGATCTATCTTGGGTCAATCTCGAGCTTAAATCCACAAAACAAAGATCCCTTCGTATGGTCTCTTTCCAACACTTCTTGGGTCGTCCCCGCCCTCTCTTAGCCGGCTCAACATCCCAATATTCTCATCTCCTAACTGGTGCATCGGCTGATCTTCTTTGCAAATGACCAAACCATCTTAAGAGGTTTTCTTGCACCTTATCCTTGATCAGAATAACACCCACTTTCTTTTTGATTGCATTATTCCGAATCCGATCTTTACGTGTATGTCCACATATCCACCTTAGCATTTTCATTTCTACTACAGCCATTCTCTGCACGTGTCTATGGTTCATCGGCCAACATTCATATCCATAGAGCATAGCAGGTCTCACGACTACTTTGTAAAACTTTCCTTTAATTTTTAAAGAAATTTTCTTATCACAGAGAACAACATAGGCTCCTCTCCACTTTAACCAACCTGCATTTATTCTATTAGTAACATATCCATCAATTTCCCCATCATGATGCAAAATAGATCCCGGATATCTAAAAAAATGTCTCTTCAGAATGTTATCATCACTAATCTTCACCTCAATTCCTTCACCATTGCTTCCATCAAAGGTGCACTCCATATATTCCGTCTTATCCCTTCTTATACGAAATCCTTTACTCTCCAACTCATGTCTCCAGACCTCAAGCTTCTCATTTACTCCATCTCTAGTCTCGTCAATCAACACAATATCATAAGCAAATAGCATACATAAAGGTAGCTCATCCTGAATGTGACTTGTCAACTTGTCCATAATCAATGTAAAAAGAAATGGACTCAAAGCTGAACCTTGATGTAAACCAATGTTGATGTTAAAATAGCCAGTCTTCCCAGATGGGGTCCTTACACAGAATAAAGCCCTATCATACATGTCCTTTATGAGGTTAATGTATAAGACATGCACTTGTCTCTTCTCCAAAACTCTCCACAATATCTCTCGTGGGACAGAATCATAAGCCTTCTCCAAATCAATAAAGATCATATGGAGGTTCTTCCTTTTAGCTCTATAAATCTCCATTGTTCTCCTCAGCAAATGGATGGCTTCAATAGTTGAGCTACCTGACATGAATCTGAATTGGTTTTCTTTGACGTTCGAAACTTTCCTCAACCTTCTCTCGATCACACGCTCCCAAATTTTCATAGTGTGACTCATCAGCTTGATACCTCTATAATTTGAACAATTTTGAATGTCTCCTTTATTCTTATAAAGAGGCACCACGATACTCCTCCTCCAATCTTCAGGTTCGCCAAATTACATTGAATAGATTTGTAAGCCAAGTCAAACCATGCTCACCTAAAACTTTCCATACTTCTACAGGGATGTCATCCGGTCCTACACCTTTCCCAGGTCTCATAATCTTCAAAGCCCCCTCTACTTCCTTTCTTTGTATCCGTCTATAGCTTGCACGATTCAAGTAACTATCACTACTAGGTAGATCACTTAAAGTGATCTCTCTCTATTTCCTTCTCCAATGAAAAACTTATGGAAGTACTGCTCCCATCTAGTCTCTATATCATTCTGAGTAACAAGCACGTGACCTTCCTCGTCCTTAATGCATCTCACTTGAGAAAGATCTTTGGTCTTTCTTTCTGTTGCTTTGGACAATCTGAATATATCCTTCTGGTCGTCCTTAGAGTCAAGGTATTTATACAAAACTTCATATGCTTTCGACTTAGCCTCGCTTACAGTCTTCTTTGCTTCCTTCTTTTCTATTTTTTAGTTTGTGACAGTTTCATCTATTCTATCCTTAGGCATAGCTTTAAAGCATGCTCTTTTAATTTTTAGCTTCTCTTGCACCCCTTCACTCCACCGCCAAGCCTCCTTTTGACATGGGGCTCCTCCCTTTGACTCGCCTAACATCTCTTTGGCTACCTTTTGGATACAAGATGCTACTGTCTCCCACATCTCGTTTGCACTTCCACTACAATCCCAAGATAAATCTTCTAAAACCTTCTCCCTGAAGCTCGATTGCTTCACTGGAAGATTCCACCATCTAGTTCTAGTGATCTTAGGAACCCTCCTTTTCTTTACCAGCCCTTTTATTTGTACATCCAAGACTAACAAGCGATGTTGGGTTGTCAAACTCTCTCCTGGGATTACTTTGCAGTCTTTACAACACAATCGATCTCTTCTCCTCAATGCAAAGTAATCTATCTGTGTTCTCGTTGGCCCATTCTTATAAGTAATTAAATGCTCCTCCCTCTTCTTGAAGAGAGTGTTTTCTATGAAAAGATCATATGCCGTTACAAAATCCAGGATGACTTTCCCTCTTCAATTCTATCCCCAAAACCATATCCTCCATGAACACTAGCATACCCTGAAGCATCTTTTCCCACATGTCCATTAAGATCTCCACCTATGCAAATCATCTCTCCTTGTGGGATTCCTTGTAAAATCTTATCTAGATCCTCCCAAAAAGCTTGTTTAGTCCTTTCATCTAAACCAATTTGTGGTGCATAAACTGAGATTATATTCAGAATTTCTTCTTCAAGCACCAATTTTAGCAAAATAATCCGATCTCCGAATCTTTGCATCTCAACCACACAATCCTTCAAATCCTTATGAACAACCACTCCAACACCGTCTCTACGCTTATATTTACCTGAATACCAAAGTTTAAAGCATGTCTTCTCTATCTCCCTTGCTTTCTCTCCAACCCATTTAGTCTCTTGAAGACATAATATATGAATCTTCCTTCTTTCCATCGTATCCACTATCTCCATCGATTTTCCAGTCAAAGTGCCAATATTCCAACTACCAATCTGCAACTTCTGTTGCAATCTCTTTTGGACTAACTTCTTTACTCGCATGAGTCCATTATGCGAGAACCCTTGTAAATTTTGGACTGCATCCGGGCGGTGATGCAACAGAACTAGCTTAATTAACCGCATGCGTTCTTCATGCGAGAACCCTTGCAAATTTTAAACTACATACAGACTGCGATGTAGCGGCCCTTGCCAATTTTTCAATGCATTCGGGCGATGCAACGCGTCACAAGTAGGGAACGCCACAACGAAATCTGTATGTTTGATTAAATCCATGTTGAAAAGATCTGACTGTCATGAGGCAACATCCTAAATAATATTATTCCAAAAAAATATTATTTAGGAAGTTGTCTCTGACAGTTTTACGCTGGTTGTCGGCTACCTAATGCAACCCTCCTCATTTACCCGGGCTTGGGACCAACATGGCTGAGTTTATTTCCTTATTTTATTATTTAATAAAAATAAAAAATAGATTATTGTGTAAATAATTATCTTTGACTTTACCATTATTTTTCGTGATTTTTCACTTCATTAAAAATCACAAAAAAAATGCAAAACCCAAAAATCAAGGTATTTTGTGTACATAGAGTACCCCAAAAATATCGCTTTACACAGATTACCTCATTTGCTCTTGGTCTCTTCATGAAAGTTGTAGATATCATCGAGACGAGCTATTTTTATTTTGATTACTTTTCGATCCAAGGCCGTTTGTTATGTTTCTAGATTTTTCATTCATTTAAATTTTTGGATTTTTCTGGAGCTGACACGTGGCAGCTTTTGGAATCGCCACATGTCATGCATTTTTGACCTCTTTTTATTTTGTTTTTATTAAATAAAAATCCAAAAAATATAAAAAGATCACCTCGTGTGCCATGCACATGAGGTCTCCCTCTCATCCCTCTTTGGTCAAACCTTCGCCTCCTTCTCCGCCAACGTCTTCTGCGCAACAACCTATCCCACAACCTCCCCCGTTATCCTCGTACCGCCGCCGCTCCCTCATCTTCTCCAACGATCTCGCCATCAATTCTTTACCCTTATCCTCTCACCAACTCCCCCCAACCTATTTAAGTCACCTTAAGCCATCGATCTTGAGCATCCACCATCATCTAAGAAGAGGAAGCTTCAGGGGGAGGACAGTGATAGGGGACTCCCTTCTTGGGTGACGATCTCCTCCGATGAGATCCTAACGAGTCTCCTCCTCTGCCACAGAGTCGAGATGAGAACCTAGGACCAGCCTCACCCGCTCCAATCCCAAGCGAAATCCCTACTCCAAACTCAGCGAGACTTCAAGTACCTCCCTTCCGTACATCTCGTTCCTCGTCTCCCTCATTCCACGTTCTCTCCCTCTAATCATCAATCTCGCTCTATACCATTTTTTTCCTTCCCCTGTTTCATCCTATTTCCCCTGTTACCCCTATCGCACACCACCACACCTCATATCACCCCCCCCCCCCCCCCCCGTCGACTCGCCATCACAACAACAACAGCAGGGAGGCCTCGCATTGCTCCCACAGCAGTGTGCCACCACCTGCCCTACCGCGTGAGGAGCTTTGCCACCGACAGCCTCGCGCAGGCCCAAGCGCATGCGCCCATTTCGACCTCCCCGCCTGGAGATCATTGCGGTAGAAGAAACTGAAGGATATGGGGAGATCCTCAAGCGCATCACAGAAGCGTGTGAATCGCATCGAAGGCGATCGAGAGCGACTAGTCGCACTAGTTGCTCGATGCAGCGGAATTTAAAATTTTTAAATTTGATGAAACCACATGATCCAAGAACCTTTCTCGGACCGTTTCATCTAAACCATAATAGGTATTAAGGTTACCTCTTGAAGCGTGGTTGCGATCGAGTCTCTAAACCAAGAGACCTCCTGTCTCAAGTCCGATCCGACAGAGGAGACACTTGCGAGTGCATTGGTGAGACGTGTCCTTATCGCACCAAGTTGATGATCCAAGCGGTGAATCTCCTGATCTCATTGCACGAGATCCGACATCTTCTTCACGAGTGAGGCACACTGAAAGAGACAGAGATCCACGAGCAAGTACTCTGGCAGCATAACAACAAAACTATGGTGATGGTGACTCTCTCAATGGCTCCATGGTAGACGACCATAATGAGAGAGAGAGACACATGACATGTAGAGAGAGAAGGAGATAGCATATGTTGTTGTCGTAAAAGTGTCAAAGGTGTGCCTCTTCTTAGATAGGGTTTTGGGAGTCCATGGATCTCAATCTAAGGGCAACACACAATCAATGGTTGAGATTGATTAGTATTTCTTTCAATGGCTAAGATGTTGTTGTAAAAACACAACAACAATTGATTTCATTTTGAATTAACTTATATTGATAAATCAACATAATTAATCCCAATTTAAATCACTTTGACTATAGAAGAGATAATGAGGAGACTAAACCAATCACTTAAGAATGGGGGGATAGCTACTCTTCTCCACATGGAGAGTTGTAGCCGTCCACTCCTCTTGAGTTGACTTGATCAATCTCCTATAATTATCATGAGATCCCATTTTCTCATGATATCTCTTTAATTTACAACAACACTTGTTGTAAATATTTTTCACAAAAAATAACTCATAATTATCTTGTGAAAAACTTCAATCAAGCCACTGAAATTATGTGAATCTCATTCACACCCCAAAACAAAATGTAATTATATTTTCAATTAATCATTCAATGTGAATCCAATTCACATTAGTAATTAATCAACAAATATAAATCACAATATTCTCTCTTTAATATATTATAAATCACACTTATAATATACCTGAATAATATGGATAGTGCTATCCACATTATTCTTATCCATGATAGTTAAATCACATTTAATCATCTTGAATCTCAATTCTCATGTGCCCAAATAATATGAATCTCATTCACATTATTCACATCTTTGATAATTACATCACATTTAATTATCTTAGATAATACTCCTAATATTATGAATCAAATTCAAATTATTCGTGATAAATAAATCACATTTAATTATCCATTTTCTCAATGCTCAAATACATATATAAACAATGAAATTATCCGTGAACTCTTTCAAGGATAATGTGCTTTCTCCGCGGATACTTGGAGATAAGGACGGGGTGATTGTATTGTTCCGCGTATAGTGAATTGGATATTGAGAACACATCTCAAATCCAGATCTTGCGAACCTCCCATAGATGCTTGATTAAATCAAGACCACAAATCTAATCTTCTCATTATATCCGAATCACATTCAGATCAATGTCCAACATTCAGACTAAGATCAGATTACTTCTCTATGAGAGGAGTCACTAAAATCTAGACCTGTTTCATCACTCTCTCGGAATAGAAGCATCATGGTTATACAATCGTTTATGATCACATCAACCTCAGGTATTCCTAATACCTATTCATCCTGCATATTGTAAGACCAAGAATAAATCCGAAGTTTTAGATCTCTTTCTAGACTGTCTCCTTAAGGATTTTCTCATTAAGATTCTCATTTGACTATTGGGAGTTGGTATCGATCATATACTTTCCAAAAATATATATCATACCTAGGTGTTGATTATATACTTTACAACAATATATATATATATACACCAAACCTACAAATTCAGTCAAGCTTCCAAAGCGAGACGACCGTGCACGGAATTTGATTGCTGCCAATATCTCATGAGTGAGCTCATGTCTTCCAGTTCAGTAATGAACATGTATGATCCCTTTGAGAGATCGTATTACTCATATGCCCTTATATGCACACCAGCGTGTCGGTGTATAGACCTTGGTTAGGTCATAAACCTATTGGTCTACCAAATGCACATACTCAGACATATAGTAACACATCTATCTCCGGTTAGAGGATGTGTGCCTATATTGTGACAATATGCAACATAGGACTTTTGTTATCTCGATCTCATTAAGTCAACTCTTTGACCTAACTAATTTAACACCTCTGAATCTCTATTCCCATGCAGAGGACCTGCATCAAGAGGTCGGTCAGATATCAGCCAAGTTAGAAAAGATTGCCATCTCCTACTCAGGCTGGAGATCATCTCTTAACAATCATTCGACGGTACTTGATGAGTCCTCAATCTAACTCTTTAGATATTCATCCAAGTACCAACCTCTATGATTCAATACTTGAATCAACAGTTGTATAATCATTAAGATGGCCATGGTACATAACCCTAATTGTACTAAGGGACCTATTATGCAAATTAGTTATTCTTCATTTCAGATCAGGGAATGATATTTTCAATAACATTTATTGCATAATCGATTGCCGTGGGCTCGCATGTCCAACAAAAACCCAGCTCCCACGCTCTGGCCGCCAGCCACAGCCACGCGTCCTCGCAGCTTCGACAACAGCAAGCCGGCGCAGCACACTCCGCCATCCGTCCACAAGCTCACATCCGTGCACGACCTTGCGCACTTCTGCCGTACGAGAAAGCCACCCTCCGCACACCTCCAGTAAATCTCCTGCTCCGCCCGCTCCTGCTCCTCCAAGCGCCGCTACGTGCAGCTTAGCAGCGGGGCGCCATCCGCCGCCAGCTTCTCTAGAACCCAGCTACACTCCACCGCCAGCCGCCACCTTTTTCCAGCATCGCACAATGCTCTGTGCGCCTTCTACCGTCCTCGTCAGATGCACGCGACCACCCCAACCATCCGCACGTCCTCCTGCGCCAGTAGCTAGTCATCAGTTGTGGACACGTGCTCCACCGCACAAGCAATCCAACCTTGACCTCATGGAGAAGAAGACATAGCCCTCCCCCATTACGTGTCTTGCATGTGGGGAGGAGACTAATTACAGAGGAACCCATCCATCTCAAGTGAATTAGGCCGAAATCCCGCCTCTTGGTGCTCATGTGTAGTGCACGTGCATGCGTGGAGATATTGCAAAAAATAACCAGCCAATTCAGATATTCACCAGAATGCCCCCACCTCTCCTGGAGTCACGTCTTCAACATGTGACCTATTGGGATTTTTGCAATAAACCCCCCATCAGTATAGGTAACTTCATTTCAGTCCCTTTTCATTTTATATAGTTTATTTACTATAATTGCATTGAGACCCCTGTGTTCTCTATTTATTTTGAACCTCATTTCATCACCATTTTAATTATTTAAAAATTACATGATGTTCTACAATTAATTCTCTACATTGTAGCATGCGCTTTATATTTTTATGCTTTGTGATTAATTAATAAAAATTATTCTTGCAGAAAATTGAATATTTTTCCCATATTGTGCTTGAAAATTCATAGTTCATTAACCACGGCTCCAAAATAACCAAAAATTTAGGGACAATAGAGTTAATTGTTAGTGACATTATGCCCAAAAAGAATTGCAGCATGCATAGTTTTCTCTCTAAAAATCATTTCGTCCATTTCACTAATTAATTTTTAATAAGTATTAAATCTAACATTTTAAGGGATTAGGATTTTCTAAGATAGATCACCTAGTGATATATCTCAGATAATTTTATTTCTTGAAAATAAATAGATTTAATATTTATTACAATTAAGTATCGAAAGTTTCATTATCTTCATTCAAAAGTTCATTGTTTATTCATATTGCATCTATAAATTCCAAAAAAAATATTTTAGCCGAATTTCATTACATTTCACAATTCGGCCGAGTTTGAGGATTTTTAGAATCCTTTGATTAAAATTTACATTTTAGTCCCTGAATTTCGCCAAAATTACAGTTGTGTCATTTATCTGCATAAAAAATACCAAAAAAAAATATCTCTCCAAAAACCTAATTTCGAGATCGACTTTAATACAACCTAAGGAGACAGTTGCCTCCCTGAGTTAGACCTTGGACTTACCCAAGTAAAAAAAGAAATTGACCGCTTGCTTTAATTTGACATTAATTGAAATAGCAGTTTTTAATCAATCGTGAAATTACCCGCCTACAATGAAATCGTTAATTCAATATTATTATGAGGGTGAATTCGTGGTTCTTCAAATGGTACCGTAGTAGGGGAGGCACGGCTTAGGTTGTTTTTAAGAAAATCAAGTTTTTGGGTTTTCCATCTCTGAGAAGTCTGATCCCAGATTCTCTTGTAATTATTTCTCCATTTTCCCCTTCTTTTCGGTATTTTTATTTCTTTTATTTTTGTATATTTTTTTGTGAACATCTCTCTAATATCCGATCTTCTATTTTTTGTGCGAGGTACCCAGTGAACTCAAAGCATCATTCTTGGAAACCGACGCATCTCGGAGCGACCGAATATACGCCATTTTTTTAAAAAACTTTTAAAGAGAGAGTGTTTTTTATTAACTGCTAATTTCTATGGTTCCCAGTCGGGTTCTCATGTGTGTAAAAAGAACTGAACATTTTTCTGTGGTGTGTCGGCCTATTTCACTCTCCGGTGAGGGTGGGGCCTGACTTGAGCGGTTCGTAGTTCTAGAACTGCACATACAGCTATTAGAGCTATTAGGATGTTTTATTGCGCTCGTAGGACTAGGACGACACTTTCACTAAATTATACGCACTACATAGTCTTTCATGTAACCAAATTAAATTGTTCTATCACTCGCTAATAGAAATTTCTGTTCTAGGTGTTATTTCCTTGCATGCATTAGATTTATTTTTCTAGAGAAATTTCAATTCTGTCTAGCATATTGCACGAAGATTGCAAGGAAGCACTGTAAGTATTTTTAACTTAGCATTCATCATCGTATTTCTCGCTGCACAGCTTTTTCGATTCTCCCTTGGTTTCCATTCACATAAGAATAAAGGAAATTAGGATCCCTATGTAGACGTGCATTGTTCCCCACTCAAATTCAAGTGATAACTAAATTAAAACTAGGGGACTGCTAACATTATTGATTAATTAAACTTTGATAAAAATTGAAAACCATTATTTTCGGGAGAGCAACGCTGTCATTGTTTGATTTCAGTCTGAGTACAGAGAGTGTGTGTACATACAAAGATAGAGCCCAAATCCCCGCCTTCCATGTCAACGTACCCTACTCTTAGCAAATATCACAGGTTGAAGTATTCGAAGTTCAACTGACCAGCACCAAGTAGCCTCCGCTTTCCTTGGAAAGTAAATAGGGGTGAACCAGCAATGCATCGTGATAAGTTGCTTAGTAACCCCCCGGGGCAAAGTGACAAGCATTGTCAGCCTCCACCTACTCCGGGAGGTAGATAGGGGCGGGTCCCTGAACTTTATCGATATTAACCGAGTAAGCTGGTGATAGGAGCTAAGAGAGGAAGGGCGTTGGTATCTTAGGCAATAGATTAAACATGGGAGACACAACCGGAAGTGAGCTGTCTACCCTCTAGGCCATTACATAATCCTTGCTAAACTTTGCTTGAAAATCACATTTAGAACCAACCAGATTAATTGGACCAGCTTCGGGTCCTTCATTGAGTTGAGTTGATGAAATCGAGGTTTGCAATTATGTATTGAATTGTGTGACAGTGCACATGCACACACTGATCGTGGTTTCACGAATCAATATTTCCCATTCCATTCGAAGACGACAGAATATTGGCATTCATACCTAGACTCCATGGGTCGCGCTCACATGACAAATTCCCAATCTTTGTTTCCATTTCCTTTCTAGAGGAACCCTCTCTTTGATGTAGTTTCTCCCCAACCACCATTCTCTTCACCCACCCGCCCACCCTTGGTTGAAACTTCAAGATACGAACCACTCACAGAACCGATCATTTTCTATGAAGACACCATGGAGAGATTGGACTTGAGGATGAATATAGGCGTAACTGACTTTGATGGAGGAACACAATTCCCGGTTACGTATGAAAATTCATTGTTTGAACCGTCATCTACTCATGATGATCCACAACTCGAGTATGACCACTTTTCCTTTGACCACAAAGATTACACCCAAAGTCAAGGAAATTGGAATCGACCAAACCCTAATTACAGAAGCTGATATATCTCGGTTCAAGAGAAAATGCCAATGTTGCAGCATACCGAGCATAGTTACTCATCTCCGAGTCATGAGACGATAATGGATGACATATCTCGGATCAATAAGAGGATCGAGGTTTTGACCGAACAATTTGATAATGTCATCCAAATAGTAAAAGATATGATCATCAACCAAGAGGAATCAAGACAATCACCGAGCGAATCTGAGATTCATAATGTGCTTGACTCCCACATACAAACACCATAGATCACTAACCCTCCTACTGACTTTAGTGAAAAATCCAAAAAAGATAAAAAATTCAGAAAATTCAAAAAAAAATTGAACAACATCAATATGGAAGCATTTTATAAAAGTCTGATCTTAGAGCTTCCATTAATCAGGGCCATAGATTATGTTCCCGATCTTCAGAGATTTGTGAAGAGTCGATTATCACCTAAGAAGATAGGAAAGAAAAGATCTAGAACATACTATCATTTAATCACTATGGCCAGTTCACCAAACAAACGAAGTCCGGAAGGTCGAAAAGTTGTCCAATCTGACATGTGAAATTGAGAAATATTGAGTTTAATAATGTTAAGATTAACGAGGATTCTACACTCAATATCCTCTCGAAGTCCATGTTTGACAGACTCGAACTCGGACCGCTCAGAAAGACTCGAGTGATCGTTCAATTCCGTGATTGATCCACAAAAATACCGAGAGGAATCCCTTCCGTCGCCATTAATTTCGAAGGTGTCGCACATAGAGTGGACTTCATTGTCCTGGGCATTGAACACTGAGGAGATTTATCCGAGTCTCCCATTATTTTGGGAAAGCCGTTTCTAGCTTCTGCTAGAGCGACCATTAATTGCGAGAATCAAGACATCATATTCCCGAACCTAAACCAAATTGATCAAGGTCTCGAGGACACACTAAACCCTAAGACAACTGAATAGGAAACCATCAGTCATATAACAGAAGAATCTTCATATGTTTAGACCTCTCCACTAATCACAGACTCAAACGAAGGAGAGACATCTTATGAAATGGCTGACGAAATTACAAAGGTGAGTGATATCAAACAAGAGACACCCAATTCATCACAACCGGACAAGACTATATCGGATCTCCTTAAGTCGACACACGCAAATCCAACAGAGAGTAAATACACAGGACATGTGCTAACCTTACAAGAGTATTACTATTTATATGGAGACTCATCTAATAGGGACCTCATGGGCAACACCTCACAACCAATACCTCTCGAACAAACTAAAAAAATCACTTTCAATATTTCAGATAATGTATCTCTTGAAGATTACTCATCAAGTTCGGAGGAAAAGAGCAGTATGAGAGAGATCAGTTCGAAGAATCTACAGACTAACCAGAACAAGAAGTCATATATCGACCCACGTTGGACTTTCCCCGTCTCTCCCTATTATTCATCTAATGCTGACACCCCTTGTCCCATTCAATACACAAGAACAAATCATTATGACTAGATTGACACATGTTCATCTGAATATTCAGAGGAAGAAAAGATTGACCTGAAAACCGAGCGAACTTTGAAAAAAAAGCTCAAAAATAAGAATAGTATGTGACCTTTGATTATTATTCAGATGACAGCTCCGACGGTGGCTGGGAATCATCTGATTCATCTTCGTCCAATCAATATTCCCTTCCAACACATTTCATGAAAAAGATCGGCCATAAACTGCCTTGATCATCAGCCAATCTTTCCCCTACCCCCATCGGTTTCCTTGTATATTTTCTTCCTAGACTTAGGCCAAGGTCTAAGTATAAGGGGGACTGATGCCAGCTGTATTTATTCATCATTCTACTCCTCATTCGATCTGTATATTCTCCAGATCTCATCAGTTCTTGGACTCACTCTTTCCCTATATTTAGACTCACCAAAGCCTAAGTATAGGGGGGACTGATGCCTGCCATGTATATATCCATCCATTTCTCCTCTTTACCTCAACTGTTCCATTTCGTCTTCTTCTTCTATACTTAGGCTGAGCAGAGCCTAAGTATAGGGGGGAGGTTGACTTCTTTTTCTATTTTTATTTTTATTTTCTCTCTCTCTACGCTTAGCATGAGCTATGTCTTCTTGTCGCTTCTTGTTCTCTAAGGACATAACACACACTAACTATAGGGGGCTTGTATATATTTCATATATACTTTACCCATAACTCATACTTTCACGTATTTTTGTATAGTTATTACGGGATGGGTAAAAGCAAAACAAGAAACAAAAAAACACAAAATGAAAACTAAAAAATCTCTCTTGCATATCATCCTTGCATAAAAAAATCAAAAGAAAAAGAGAGCGAGAGAGAGGGAGAGAGTTCTTGCATATCATTCGTGCATTCATATCAAAAAAATCATCATGCACCTCATCTTACGTGCATCTGCATTTCATTTTTTCATATCTAGCATATGCAAAGTGGGAAGTTATTGGGTTCTGAATCGAGTTGTGAGTAGGAGTGGAGAAGGCTCTTGACTTGTCCTTAATCTACCTAATTTCCCGAGGAAATTCCCCAAGAAAGAGGATTTTAGAAGATTCTGGTCTTTTGACTTAACTCTTCAAGTTCCATATGACAATGTACAACCTTTGACTCTCAGTGTCTAACCTGGTCGCCTGATTCTGGGTATGGCTTTAGAGTAGGGAATAAACCTGTTCTCTTGCACTCTGCACTTAGCTCAACTCAGATAGGATGATTGGAAGACTCTGTGAGTCTCTTTTCTGGTAGCGTGGACATCTAAAGATCGGAATATGGGTTGAAATAAAGCTTCGGAAAAGGGATGGATGGCTGGGCACAATTTTTTCTAAGACCCCAAAATATGTACGCAAAAAAAAAGATTCTATATCCGTAGGGGCAAAAAAAGTTCCATGCAGAGTCATCAAAAATCCATACCAAAAAGAAGCCAAATCACCAAATAAATATCTGACCAAAAAGGTCCAAGCTTCAAGAAAACCTACAGATCTTAGTGGAGACTTGGCTAAACTGGTCGGCTTCATAAGGAGAGGTGAATACACTGGTCACCTCCAGTTCTTTTCTCTTTCTTCTAACTTCTCCCCTTTCGATTGTGAACATAGAGCGACATACCTTAAAAGGAAATACCTGACACCCTAAGGATGAGTTATTGGGAGGGGGTTTGCATGGTAGTCTGGCATTCTTGATGGGGAGAGATAAAACCTTTCACACACATGAGACAGTTGTTCAATATTCATGGGATATGCTTTGGGTGAAGGATTGATCTAAGATGACTTTTGAGCCGAATCCGTTACAATAATATGTAGAACTTGAGGGTTGTTTATTTTAAAACCCTAAGTCTCACAGAAGTTCCGCCAGACTATTAATCCAAAGGTCGGGTCTAGCTCCATTTTCACCTTTTGTTCATGACTTTGGTATGGAACCCAAAATCATTTCACTTTTGCATTTCATTTTAGTTGCTCGGAGGTGAGTAAGGTTTAACCATAGGGGGTTGATGAAACCACGATTCATCATACTAAAAGATGAAAATAGAGCTTCATTCCCGAGTAATTAGTTGCATTTCATCATCTATTCTGTATTTTTACCATTCATGCATATAAAATTAATTTGCATTTTAACACTCATGATTGCATTCATAATCATCTTCACATTTGCATCCAACTTCATACATTTTTAAGTAATTCATGCTAACTCCAAGTCACCTCTAACCAATGCCCTTCTGTACATATTACTAACAAGATTAAAGGAAAAAACAAAAAAACTTACTAACTCAAATAATTGCCCCGTGAGATAAAACTTCAATTTCAAATCAGATAGAGTAAAATGCGCATATCTTCCTCATACAGTGTCTGATTCAGGTCTACTCACTTTAAAGTAATACATATTCAAAGACCTTCAAAACAAGACCAATTTCATAAAAATGGGAGCTCGTATGTGAAAGTTGGGTTTTGGGCCTCTTTTGCACATTTTATCTTTTACCTGTTTTTAACTTATGGTTTTTTGTACATAATTAACTCCTTTTCGCTTATTTAATTTTCTTTTATATTATTTGATGAAAGTTTTAATAAAAAACACAAAAATCCAAATCCAAATAAAGATTAAAATCAAAGAAATTGACCGAGTTCGAGTGTCCTTTGCGAGTATGCACAAATAACTCACTTTTTCTTCTTTATTTTATTTCCTTATTTTATTATTTAAAAAAACAAAAAAAATATATTATTGTGTAAATAATTATCTTTGATTTTATCATTTTTTTGCGATTTTTCTGTTCATTAAAAATCACAAAAAAATACAAAACCCAAAAATCAAGGTATTTTATGTACATAGAGTGCCCCAAAAAATATCGCTTTACACAAATGACCTCTTTTGCTCTTGGTCTCTTCATGAAAGTTGTAGATCTCATCGAGATGAGAAATTTTTATGTTGAGCTCTTTTCGATCCGAGGCCGTTTGCTTTTTCTTCTAGATTTTTCTTTCATTTTATTATTGGATTTTTCTAGAGTTGACACGTGGCAGCTCCTGAAGCCGCCACATGTCATGCATTTTTTACCTTTTTTTCATTTTAATTAAATAAAAATCCAAAAAAAATATAAAAAAATCACCTCACATGCCATGCACATGAGGTCTCCCTCTTTGGTCAAACATCCGCCTCCTCCGCCAACGTCTTCTGCGCAACAACCTGTCCCGCAACCTCCTCCGTTATCCTCACACCGTCGTCGCTCCCTCATCTTCTCCAACGATCATGCCATCATTTCTTTACCCTTAGCCTCTCGCCAACCCCCGCCCCACCTATTTAAGTCACCGTAAGCCATCGATCTTGAGCATCCGCCATCATTCTAAGAAGAGGAAGCTTGAGAGGGAGGCCAGTGACGAGGGCCTCCCTTCTTGGGCGACGTTCTCCTCCAGTGAGATCCTATCGAGTCTCCTCCTCCGCCGTAGAGTCGAGACAAGAAATCAGGACCGGCCTCCGCCACTCCAATCCCCGGCAAAATCCCTACTCCATCCTCGGCGAGACTTCAGGTACCTTCCTTCCCTCCTTCTCGTTCCTCGTCTCCCTCATTCCACATTCTCTCCCTCCGATCATCACTCCCGTTATATCCCATTTTTTCCTTCCCCTATTTCATCTTCTTTCCCATGTTAACCCTATTGCACACCACCGCACCTCATATCACCCCTACCCCACTGACTCGCCATTACCACAACAACAACAGGGAGGCTACACACTGCTCCCACAATAGCGCGCCGCCTCCTGCCCTGCCACACGAGGAGCTTCGCCACCGATAGCCTTGCGCAGGCCCGAGCACGTGCTCCCATCTCAACTTCCTTGCCTGGAGATCATTGCGGAAGAAGAAACCCAGCTCCTGCACTCTGGCTGCCAACCACAACCACGCATCCCCACAGCTTCGACAATAGTAAGCCGACGTGGCACACTCCGCCATCCGTCCGCAAGCGCACGTCCACGCACAACCTCGCGTATTTCTTCCACACGAGCAAGCCACCCACTGCACACCTCCAGTCAACTACCTGATGCGCCCGCTCCCGCTCCTCCAAGCGCTGCTACGTGCGGCTTAGCAACAGAGCGCCATCCACCGCCAGCCTCTCTAGAACCCAGCTACGCTCCACTGCCAGTCGCCACCTTTTTCCAGCATCGTGCAATGCTCTGTGCACCTTTTGTTGTCCACGTCAGCCGTGCATGACCGCCCCAACCATCCGCGCATCCTCCTGCGCGAGTAACTAGCCATCAGTCGTGGACACGCACTCTGCCGCACGAGCAATCCAACCTCGGCCTCGCGGAGAAGAAGACATAGCCCTCCCCCATCACCTGCCTTGCACGTGGGGAGGAGACTAATTGCAGAGGTACCCTTCCATCTCAAGTGAATTACATCGAAATCCCACCTCTTGGTGCTCACGTGTAGTGCACGTGCATGCGTGGAGATATTGCAAAAAAGCCCAGCCAATTCAGATATTCACCAGAACGCCGCCACCTCTCCTAGGGTCACGTGCTCGGTACGTGACCTGTTGGGCGTTTTGCAATAAACCCCCTAGCAGTATAGGTAACTTCATTTCAGTCCCTATTCATTTTATTTAGTATATTTATTGTAATTACATTGAGACCCTTGTTTTCTCTATTTATTTTGAACGTTATTTCATCATCATTTAATTATTTAAAAATTGCATGATTTTCTACAATTAATTCTCTACATTGTGGCATGTGCTTTATATTTTTATGCTTTGTGGTTAATTAATAACAATTATTCTTGTAGAAAATTGAATATCTTGCCCATCTTGTGCTTGAAAATTCATAGCTCATTAATCACATCTCCAGAAATCACCAAAATTCAGGGATAGTAGAGTTAAATGTTAATGACATTGTGCCCATAAGAATTTCAGTTGCATGCATAGTTTTCTCTCTAAAAATCATTAATTAATAGATTTAACAAGTATTAAATCTAACATTTTAAGATTTAGGATTTTTCTAAGAAAGATCACTTAGTGATATATCTTAAATAATTTTATTTCCTGAAAATAAATAGATTTAATTTTTATTATAATTAAATATCGAAAATTTCATTGTCTGCATTCAGAAATTCATTGTTTATTCATATTGCATCCAAAAATTCCAAAAACATTACTGTAGCCTAATTTCATTGCATTTCACAATTCGACCAAGTTTGAGGATTTTTAGAATTCATTTGATTGAAATGTATATTTTAGTCCCCGAATTTCGCTAAAATTGCATTTGTGTCATTTATTTGCATAAATAAATACCAAAAAAAAATCTCTCCGAAAACCTAACTTTGAGAACGAATTTAAGACAACCTAAGTAGACAATTGCTTCCCTGAGATCGACCTTGGACTTACCCAAGTAAAAAAAATAAATTGACCTCTTGCTTTAATTTGACATTAATTGAAATAACGATTTTTTATCAATCATGAAATTACGCACCTACAACGAAATCGTTAATTCGACATTATTAAAGGGTGAATTCTCGGTTCTTTAGGGTCCTCACACAAGATAAAGCTCTATCATACATATCCTTTATGAGATTAATGTATAGGACGGGTACTTGTCTCTTCTCCAAAGCTCTCCACAATATCTCTCGGGGGACAGAATCATAAGCCTTCTTCAAATCATTAAATCATATGGAGGTTCTTCCTTTTAGCTCTATAAATCTAAATTGTTCTCCTCAGCAAATGGATGGCTTCAATAGTTGAGTGACCATGCATGAATCTGAATTGGTTTTCTTTTACTTTGGAAATTTGCCTCAACCTTCTTTCGACCACACATTCCCAAATTTTTATAGTGTGACTCATCATATTGATACCTCTGTAATTTGAAAAATTTTGAATGTCTCCTTCTTATAAAAAGGCACCACTACACTCCTCCAATCTTCAGGCATTTTCTTGCTTCGCCAAATAACATTGAATAGATTCGTAAGCCAAATCAAACCGTGCTCACCTAAAACTCTTAATATTTCTACAGGGATGTCATTCGATCCTACACCTTTCCCAGGTCTCATAACCTTCAAAGCGTCCTCTACTTCCTTCCTTTATATCCGTTTATAGTTTGCACGATTCAAGTAACTTCACTACTAGCTAGATCACCCAAAGTGATCTCTCTATTTCCTTCCCCAGTGAAAAGTTTATGGAAGTACTGCTCCCATCTAGTCTCTATATCCTTCTGAGTAACAAGCACATGACCTTCCTCGTCCTTAATGCATCTCACTTGAGAAAGGTCTTTGGTCTTTCTTTCTCTTGCTTTGGCCAACCTGAATATATCCTTCTAGCCCTCCTTAGAATCGAGATTTTTATACAAAACTTAATAAGCTTTTCACTTAGCTTCTCTTACCGCCTTCTTTGCTTCCTTCTTCGCTATTTTGTAGCTTGTGACAGTTTCCTCTGTTATATCCTTAGACATAGCTTTAAAACATGTTCTTTTATTTTTTAGCTTCTCTTGCACCCCTTTACTCCACCATCAATCCTCCTTTTGACCTGGAGCTCTTCCCTTTGACTCTCGTAGCATCTCTTGGGCATCCTTTTCAACATTGTTCTTGTTTTATTGAAAATAAAAAATTGAAACATTAAAAACCACTGAAAAATTTTGTTTTCTCAAAATCCGACTACTTAGTTTTTCAATCGTGCTCCTTGTTTTCGATCTTGGTCGATATACTAGGTAAATAAAATAACGAGACCGCTTACATTGATTGATTGATTTTATGAGTGGTTGATTTTTCTGGTTGATTGCGCTAATTAAGTTGGGTCACAATAACATTAAATTAATTTCATGCTTAACCCGAGTCGATCTACATGTCATCAAGTATCTATTTGTAATGGAAGATGGCTTACAAAGGGGGAGGTGATCACAGTGTTTTGGGGTTATGGTATGAGAGGTGTGGGGAGAGTGATGATGTCAAATGTTTAGAGAGCAGTTCCGATGAGTGGGCGAGTGACTAATGGTTGGAGAAGGGATGGTCATGGGAATTTGGTGGATTAGTTTCATGACTCGTGAGGAAGATAAGCTGCAGAGCATGAGGAAGGTTCATGGAGTTGACAATTTGAAGGGTGAGGTAGCGAGAAGTGATTGGGCACCAAGAGGAGTGTTGATTGTGTTGAAGTAGGGTTGATTAATAAAGGCAATCAATGGTGTGATGTCGTTTGCTTTAGCTGGACAAGAAAATAATAAATAAAATTAAAAATTAAAAACTTCAAAAGAAAAAAATCAAAAATGAAATTTGTAGATATCAAAGGGATCTACGTTTTCCATCGAGACCTTAAAATCAAAATTCAAAGTGCATTCAAGATATAGATTTTTAAATCATCTTAAAGGTCTAAACTACCAATTTTCAAAGTTATATATTTTCTCTTTGTTTTTATAAAAAAAATGTACAAAATTAAATCAAATATAATACTAGGAAATAAAATTATAAATTAATCTATTTTTTGATATTTTAGATGATTATGAAAAGGTAAAATAAAGAAAAAGAAAAGGCTATATACATGGATGTGCACATTTTCAAACTAAATGAAAAATAAATAAATAAAAATGAGTCAAGTATGTACATAAAATAATAGACTAATGCTGGTGAATATATATATATATATATTTATATAATATAATATATAATTTGGTCCTGATAAGATGCTTTTGATACGTGGTACCAAACGTCCAATCTTAGAGGGCATGCGGTGTCTGACAAGTCGGTTCTGACAATCATTGTAGTGGTCACTCTCATCGCATTTGGTATTTGATCTAAGCTTCTCAATCAACAACTAAACCCCCGATAATATATATGCAATAATGTGTTACGTCAAAATATATTTTATTTAACTCTATAAATTGTGTATATTAGACAAGCGGTAAAGTATCGAATTCTAGGGAGCAAATAGATAGGTAGGTTAATTATTAATTAATTATTGATAATAAATAATAATAATTTTTGTATTTTTAGTCTATATAATTTTTATGTGGTATTTTATTATATTTAACTTGTTTATAGATTTTTAATTATTTTTTATTTTCTATTTTTTATATTTTTACAATTTTTAATTTTTAATTTCCTTTTAGTTTACAAATTTCTTTTTTTATTTTTAAAATAAATTAGATAATTATGTAAAATAATATAGATATTATAAATAATATGAGTAATATATAGTATATATAGTATAATGGGATATTATATTTTTAAATATACATAAATATACTCTAATTACAATAAATAAAATGTTTTGTGTTTTTATATTTTCTCTGTTTTGCGCATTTTTATAGAATATTTCTAATTTTTATATATTTTAAAATAATAAAATATTTGAAAATGTGTACAGTTTAAATATCTGAGATAATTTTAGGTTTAATATATATTTAAGTCCAAAATTAACTAAAGCTAATTAATAAGTAGTATATGTTATATAGAAAAATCAAAAATCGAAAGATATGTTTTTAGATTTTTCTTTAATTTTTGCTAATTTTTATAAAGTTTTAGGGTTTCATAATTTCTAAATTTTATATTATGTATTTTTTAGCGATTTTTGGTTATGTTGTAATATATAATATAATTGAGATAATATGTTTTTTTAGGAATTTTTGAAAGTATTTATCTAATTTTTAGGGGTTTTAATAACTATGCATGTTTTGTATTTTTAATAAATAGGAAAACTAATTAAAATTATACACAAAAAATATATTGAACAAGCAATATCCCAGGCACCTATATTAATTTTCCTAAATTTTTGGAGCAACAAAAATATTATAAATAAAAATATACACGAAAATAAAAGCTAAGTATGCAAGGACTTATTTGCAATTATAAGAAACTAAACATGTTTTTAATAGCATGTCCAGATTTTTTAAGGGCACAAATGAAAGATTTCACATAGCTCTAACGACACGTGTGGTGAATGGACTAATATGCAATATTCGGGAATTATAGGCCCTTCAAATTTATCCAAAAAAATACACTATCTTTAATAATTATAAAACTATTTAATAAAACAAAAAGGTATGGGTGAAGGTTAAGGAAAGAACCTTAAGCGTATCATGGAAGTGTGAAGATTGCATCATATGTGATCGGGAGCAATTAATCATACTGGTTGCTCAAGGCAGCGAAATTTAAAATTCTTTTAAGAGATGAAATCACATGATCCGAGAACACTTCTCGAATTGTTTCATCTAAATCACATAGAAGATATAGGAATACCTCGTGAAGCGTGGTTGCGATTGAAGTCTCAAAACGAACATATCACCTATCTCAAGTTTGACCCGACAAAGGAGACGCTTGCGAGTGCGTTGATGGAACATGTCCTTCTTGCAATCCAAGATGATGATCCAAGTGTCAGATCTCTTGATTTCATCACACGAAATTTGAGGTCTTTTTCATGTACCGGAGGCACCTAAAAAGACGAATAGCCACGAGCTGTCAAAGCGACGGCACTCAGCGAACTTATCTTGGGCTAGAAGTCGGCGGACCCTGAGAGAGGGCATGTATGATGACGAGAAGGAGAGAAAGCTTGTGAATTTTATGTTGCAAACGAAGAGCTAGGATTGCCTCTTCTTTTATAATATTTTGGGAGTCCATGGATCTCAATCCATGGACAACTCACATCCAATGGTTCAAATCGATTTGTGTTTATTTCAATGGCTGTGATTTTATTGTAAAAATACAAAAAATCAATTTAATTTAACTTAATGTACATTGAATAATGATGAATATAAATTAATTCAATTAAATCAATCATCATAGGAGCAATAGGAAGGAGGCAAGCCTCTTTCTAATAAGAGAGGTGGATGACCCTACAAAAAGTAGGACTATTGTGAAACCCCAAAACCCGAGCAGGGACTTAACTGCAAAATCCAGCTGGATCTGGGCTTAATTGTAAATCTGCTTTTACTCCCGTGTCCAAAAAAATTTATTTTAAGTCCATTGCGTTGCGCTCGTCGATAGCTTTCCAATGAGTCCAAGAACGCAAAAATCTGACTTCTGGAGCCTGAGTTATGGCCATTTTAGCGAGGGGGACAAGTCACATTTGGATCTGAACGTGGATCCGAATTGGATTGGACCCCTATACCCAGCCCTCCCCCTTCGTGAAACCTCGCCCAAAATGCACTAAACCCTTCTTCCTTTCAACCACCAGCCCATTCCTCCCTCTCCTTCACCAAGAGTCGTCGGAGCACCTCGGATCGACGACCTGAAGCCGCACTCGTGAAGAGAAGGTACGATGTTCCATTCCTCTTACTAGGGATTCTCCACATTTTTTTATCCAACTTGTATGCTTGAAAGTCCATAGAGCCATAGGGATTCTCGTCACCGTTGAGGTGAGGTCGGAAGGTGTGGAGAGACATGGAGTCGTAGGGAATCAATCCTGAGTTTCGACAATGACACCAGAATGGCTGAATATTCTGCTGTATAAGATCTACGTTGTGCACATGCTCCATGTGTTCTAGTATACCTGTGGTCACCTGTAAATTTCGGATTTTATATATGCTTCTACACGTACTTTTTGACGTTTCCTTTGCATGTTCTAATCACACATCAAGTGTGGCTATTTTGAAGACACTTATTTTCTTCTTCTGAAATTTTTCTGATAATCCACGATTCCTTACAGTAACAGATATTGATTGAGATCGCAGAGTGGTTTTCCATTAACTGGTGTTTCCACCAACAAGGCTGAAACATAGCACTACATGACTTAGGTGCTAATGTGGGGAATGTTACCACAACAACAGACATAGGCATAGGAAATTAAAAAGCAATCCATGCAATATGCATGTCGAAATAATTCCGTAGTAGAAGGGGAAAATCAAAGACGAAGATGGGTTCTCTATCTTGGGATGGCAACAGTGAAATTGTAGCATAATTAGATATTGATTTGGTTTTATTTTGGGAATTTTGCTATATGATAAGGATTGATTCCAATTAAAATTAGGAAAAAAAGGGGGTTGGATTTTAGCCACAATGGGGATGTAAATCTCGATAGTGGGGGTGATCTGATTTAAATATGGTGGGTATTATACAGTTGTGTTACATGTTGAGTTAATATTCTAGGATTTCCTATCCTGCATAGGGTGTTGTTCATGGTAATAATAATTAGTTCTATTGCCATCTAGGTATAGCTTCCTAAAAGGCAGGGGTACAGAGATTTATGCAGATTGCAGAATTAAGGGATGGATGGAAGAACGAATAATTGGAGACATGAAAATTATATAGATGTCTTATTAAAAAGGGGAAACCATACATCATCCTCAACGAGTTCCATAATAGGGTTGCATAGTTCGTGCCCTTGATCACATGTACAGTAAATTGTAACCATGGTTGTATAGCTTTTGCCGATTGATAGATCAAACATCTTTTTATCAGTAGCAACAAATACATTTTTTTATTCTTTTGGTGTCAATAGATAAAGATTTAGAGAAATGTTAATCATAACATATCATGCTTCTACGTAGCATTTTTCCATATTTCAACCGTCACATTTGAGACTCTGATATATGTCGGTTATATACTTCAATTACGAAAGTGAAATGCCCTCTGCATATGAACATTCTTAGTTCCTTGGTCATGAATCAAAACGTGTATTTAGTATCCATTAGCTATGAACGAATATTGGGAAACTATAACATGCAAAGGATAGCGATAACATATAAATAGAAAGGAAATCTCTGTTGTGTTCGGGATGATCATTATCCATCGGAAGAGATTTCAGAAGGAACGAATAGATGAAGTTAGGTGCCGCCAAGGGAGGGACATGCACCCTTGGAGGCCCCGGGTAGAAGCCTAGATGACCGCGATCCCAACTGCTATTGTAGCTGCGATGGTTGGGGGACATGTTGCATGGCACACCGAGGTGCTAGTCTGACGGTGTTGGCCTCCACACTTGTGTGCTTTAGCCCAGTGCTCGAGTGCGGGTCAAGTATTCATGGTTAGTAATCTAGTGTTTCGCTTGTCACTTAGAGTTAACACTCATGTACATGCCAATGTAGGCCACATTGGTTAGTATTCCGAGTGGGAGCGCTAAGAGGGGAGTTCCGGGATGGGGTTAAAGAAGTTGGGAATGGGATATCAGTCTCCTATGCATAAGGAGGATTGGGTTGTCGCGATGATTCGCAGGTTGGAAACTAGCTTGTGAACCGGAAGTACAATTGTGAAGTGGAGCTAAGTGGACGTGTTGGGAATGTTAGGATGCATTGTATCCCACCGCATGCCTACGGAGGCACCCCAACCTTAAGGTGTTCTTTTTACCTTAGAGTCATAGTGTGAGGTCTCATCCAGACCAAGACCACAGACTATCCACGAAGCTTGGTTACTCATATCCATATCCAGATCAAACAATGATAATAATAGTAAAAAAGATGTAATTCTTTGTGAGACCAGTTACACAGTTGTTCTTTTGCACACATTTAAATTATATCTTTCTTGTTGTTGTATAGTTGTTTAAATCATATTGAGCAACTTTGCTCATAACATACCTAAGTGTGAATCCACAGGTCCTTAGCAGTGAGAAGCTTGGAGTTACATTTTTGTGCAACTTCTCGACACTGTTTGTGGTACGGTTGTTGGTAGTTTTACTATCCTTCTTTACTTGTAGCATTTTTGTTGAGAGACATGGCATGTAATATGTATGTTGGGATACATCTTTTAAATATGCATACATGTATATTTTGTGAACATGAATGGATAATGGAAGTGAAGTGAATAGAATGTGAATGTGAGCATGTTTGAATGAGAAGCAAGTTCTAAATTCCAATGTGTTATGACATTTCTCCTGCTTATGTGTATGTTAAGTATTCGAATGTGGAATGTGTGTGCGTGGATTTGGTTTGCTGAGTACCCAGACCCTAGAGTGGGATGGGCATCACAGCTTGGTATCAGAGCAGTAGTACTCCATTCCATTCCACACATATCATTCCTTATTGATGTTCGAATACTGGAAGTGTGAAGGTCTTCTGACCCACCACGAGTCCACAAGAGAACAACATGATTGCATCCATGTCCACATGTCTCTCATAATGTCTCTCTTAAGAAAAAAAATAAGTATTAATGCCTTGGTCATTTTTGCAGAACCATGCCACCTCATGTGGATCCAGATGTGGTGCAGCAGTTGGCTTTCCTTGTACAAGCGGTACAGGGGATCCAACAACACCAAGAGGCGATGGAGCAGCGGATACACTGACATAATGACCCTTCCTACAATCCCTCTCATGACGGGGAGGAGAGTGTCAACTTGTCATTTTCTTTGGAGCCTAAGCAGCCAGAGGATGCAGATGCTTTGCATAAACATCAGAGCACTTATGTCGCATACCAGCGGGCGGCGGTACCATAGTTCCTTGGTACCACCACCCTTGACGACGCCGAGTTATGGATGTCACAGGTTGCCAAAGTTTTGAAAATATTACATGTACCCGAGGACACATGGGTGTCATTTGCAGAGTACTCATAGGTTGGATATGCAGAGCGGTGGTGGAATGCCACCAAGGATCACTTGACAGGACCCATCATGTGGGAGACCTTATTTGATGAGCTCCGTGCAGAGTTCTACCTAGACCATTGGGTGGAGAGCAGAGGAGGCAGTTTGCTGAGTTGAGACATGGGTCAATGACGGCCCAAGAGTTCCTGATCCGATACACAGAGCTCTCTCGCCATTCCCCCGCTACGACAACCTACCCCCAGGAGAAGTTGCAGAAGTTCATCCAGGAAATGCGCGAGGAGGCACAGGAGTGACTATCTACCTTGGACTTCACCTCCATTAAGGAGGCCACAAAGAAAGAAACAAAGTGGGAGGCAATACAGCGCTGCTTACAGAAGGGTCAGTCACGGTTGCCTCTACCTCAGCCTAGCAGGATTGTGCGGCGGGACTTCTCTCAATTCCGTAGAGACTGTCGCCACCACCTGATAGCGATAGCAACACCTATCAGCCGGTTCACACCTATCTTGGGACAGGCCTTGGTAAGACACAGTTTAGTTTCTTCTCACCCCCTATGCAGACATAGAGCTGTGGACTTGGGGGTGGCAGTTCCACTTCTGGTGGGAGTTTGTCACAAGCAGACAGTCGCACTTGTTACCTTTGTAGACATTGAGGCCACTTCAAGTCCCAATGCCCTTTGCATGCCAGTAGCTCAGGCGCGTAGCAGCAGCAGAGTGGAAGACCGGCTGGGTGTTCCAGCCAGTTGCAGAGATCAGGATCCATCAAGGTGGTTGTGACTTCCACGAGCCCCAAAGCCGACGGTCAGTGCTGCGGGATCTAGCATCCTGCCACGAGGGCAACTGAATGCAGTGACACAGGAGTAGGCTCATGCTTATGGATCGGTCGTCAAAGGTATGATTTCAACCCATGGGATTTCTTTACATGCATTATTTGATTCAGGGGCCACACATTCCTTCCTTGCACATCGTATGGTGCCCACATTGGGCAAGTCAGTGATGGAGGTTGCTTTCCTGTACTACATCAAGGGCCCAGGGGGCCAATTGTTCATTATCCGCCAAGCAGTGGAGGATGTGGATGTGCAGATAGGTAGGCATGAGATGCCCGCATTCTTGTTGTTGATACAGTTAGAGGATTTTGACATCATTCTTAACATGGACTGGTTAGAGAGGCACCACTCGTGCCTAGACTGTTTTGGGAAGATGGCGGTCTTCTACTTACCTGGAGTGTCGTCGTTTCAGTTCGATGGATGCCTATTTGATGGAGGGATTGAGTGCATCTCCGCCTTGACGACACAACTGTTTCTTACCCAGGGTTGCGTAGGCTACCTTGCCTACGTGTTAGACTCAGCGGCATAGGATCAGATGATAGAGGATGTAAGGGTTGTGCACGAGTTCCCTGATGTATTTCCAGATGAACTGCCTGGTTTACTGCCAGTACGAGAGATAGACTTTGAGATCATACTATTACAAGATACACCTTCGATCTCTATCCCTCCATACAGGTTGGCACCAGCTGAGCTCAATGAGCTCAAGGTACAGTTGCAGGAGCTGTTGGTGAAGGGATTCATTCACCCCAGCACATCACCATGGGGAGCACCAGTCCTCTTTATGAAGAAGAAGGATGGATCCCTAAGGCTATGCATAGACTACATTCAGTTGAACAAGAGAACGGTTAAAACGGTTACCCACTTCCCAAGATAGATGATCTATTTGACCAATTACAGGGAGCAGCAATGTTCTCTAAGATTGACCTGCGGTCAAGATATCATCAGTTGAGGATCAAGGAAGCCGAGGTAATAAAGTATGCATTCCGCACTAGATATGACCACTATGAGTTCTTGGTGATGCCATTTGGACTCATGAAAGCACTTGCCACATACATGGATTTGATGAACTGCACTTGGACAGATTTGTGATCATGTTCATTAACGATGTTCTAGTCTACTCTCATGATGAATATGAGCATGAGTCTCTTCTTTGCATCATACTAAAGACACTCCGAAAGCATCAGTTGTATGCTAAATACAGCAAGTGCAAGTTTTGGCTTTCTAAGGTGGCTTTTCTTGGCCACGTGCTCTCAGGAGCGGGGGTGTCAGTTGACCCTGCCAAGATAGAGGCAACGGTGTCTTGGGAGCGGCCCAAGACAGTTACGGAGATTTGCAGCTTCCTTGGCCTCGTCGGGTACTACAAGAGGTTTGTTAGAGGGTTCTCTCGGTTGGCTCTACCCCTTACCCGATTGACACATAAGGACGTCCCATTTGTTTGGAGCGACAAATGTGAGTTGAGCTTCCGAACGCTTAAGGAGCGATTGACTTCTGCATCCATCCTCACCCTTCCTTTTGGTACCTTAGATTTCACCGTATACACAGATGCTTCCAAGGAGGGCTTGGGTGCAGTATTAATGTAGCATGGACAGGTTGTGGCGTACGCATCACGACAACTGAAGAACCATGAATGCAACTACCCCACTCATGAGTTGGAGTTGGCAGCTATAGTCTTTGCATTAAAAATATGGTGTCACTATTTTCATGGGGTGACATTTGAGATCTTCACAGACCACAAGAGCCTCAAATACATTTTTGATCAGAAGGAGCTGAATATGAGGCAAAGGCGATGGATGGAACTGCTAAAAGATTATGATTGTACCATCTCCTACCATCCTAGTAAGGGGAATGTGGTAGCAGACGCTTTGAGTAGGTGACCATACACTGAGGGTTCAACAATCTGGTTGCAGACTTGGGATGTGCTCACTACACTTAGTGAGTGGCGTCCATTTGAGGGCACATCTGATGTCGTGATAGTTCCAGCCACGTATAGCAGCTTGTGGGACAGGATCGTCCAAGGGCAACAGACAGATAAGAGGATCCAAGAATTGTACCACAGATGCTTGAAGGATGAATTCGATGGATTTCAAGTCCGTGAATCCATCGTACGGAAGGGGGACCATGTGTCCCAGATGACAGGGAGTTGAGGAGAGAGATCATGGATGAGGCACATAGCTCGAGACTTTCCATACACTTAGGTGGCACCAAGATATACAGGGACCTCTGCCAAAACTTTTGGTGGGAAGACATGAAGAAGGACATAGCCGAACATGTTAGCAGATGTCTTACTTGCCAGAGGGTGAAGGCAGAACACTAGAGGCCTCCGGGTTTACTGCAGCCTCTTACCATCCCGATGTGGAAATGGGAGAGCGTCTCCATGGATTTTGTCACATCAATACCACAAACCCCTGGAGGGATTGATGCGATATGGGTCATCGTTCACCTGTTGACCAAGTCAGCCCATTTCGTCCTGATCAACATGACATATACACTCATGCAACTAGACAAGTTATATGTTCAACACATCATTCGGTTGCATGGGATACCCAAGGAAGTAGTGTCAGACAGAGATTCTTGTTTCACATCACACTACTGGGAAGAGTTCATGAGAGCCTTGAGGACAGAGCTACATATGAGTTCAGCCTACCATCCACAGACAGATGGGCAGTCTGAGAGGACCATTCAGACCTTGGAGGATCTAATACGAGCATGCACGATTGAGTGGAAGGGATCTTGTAAGGATCACCTCCCACTAGTTGAGTTTGCATACAACAATAGCTACCATGTCGGTATAAGCATGGCACCATTTGAGGTATTGTACAGGAGGAGGTGAACCACGCCTTTATGTTGGCAGCAGGTAGGGGACAACACCATGTTCACCCCACAGATTATTGATGAGACCTCCAGAATAGTGGAAATTGCTAGGAGAAAATTGTTGACAACACAGAGCCGTCAGAAGAGTTGCATCGACCATCGACGTAGAGACCTCGAGTTTCAAGTACGTTGTTGTGCATTCATGCCCTAATGGGCATTTTTTAGTCAATCCTATGTGACTAAGCATTTCTCATGATCACAGGTCGGAGACTTCATGTTCTTAAGTGTGTCCCTAATGAGGGGTGTACAGCATTTTGGTGCAAAGGGCAAACTAGCACCGTGTTTTGTGGGGCCATTCGAGATTTTAGCCCGTGTTGGGAAAGTAGCCTACAGGTTGGCCCTTCCACTACACCTAGAGGGCATCCATGATGTGCTCTACGTGTCAAATCTCAGGAAGTACATCCAAGATCCCCCGACATGTGGTCAACTATGAGGACTTGACTGTGGAGCCAAACCTCTCCTTCCTAGAAGAGCCGGTGCAGATATTAGATCACGCGGTTAAGAAGCCGAGGCAGAAGGAGATACCATTAGTTAAAGTCCTATGGAGAACTCAAGATGTCGAGGAGGCGACGTGGGAACCTAAGGCAGACATGAGAGAGAAATACCCTCCGTTGTTCGCAGGTATGGAATTAAAATCGTAGTCAAGTTCCCTTTAATATTTTTATGGGTTTTGCTCTCTTTGAGACTTTTATGGTGTTTGCTCTCGTTGAGATTTTTATGCGTTCGTTTCCCTGTGAGACTAGGATACCATGGGGTTCGGTGTCGAAACCAACCAGAATCATCTTAAGTCTCAGGGATGAGTCTTCCTCGTGAAACCTCTCCCAAAACACCCAAACCCTTCTTCCTTTTGACCACCAGCCCATTCCTCCTCCCTCTCCTTTACCAAGGGTTGTCAGAGCACCTCGGATCGACGACCCGAAGCCGCACTCATGTAGAGAAGGGTACGATGTTCCATTCCTCTTGCTGCGAATTCTCCACATTTTTTTATCCATCTTGTATGCTTGAAAATACATAGAGACATGTGGATTCTCGTCACCGTTGGGGTGAGGTAGGAAGATGTGGAGAGACATGGAGCCGTAGGGAATCAATCTTGAGTTTCGACAATGACACCGGAATGGCTGAACATTCTGTTGTATAAGATCAACATTGTGCACATGCTCCATGTATTCTAGTATACATGTGGTCACCTGCAAATTTCGGATTTTATATATGCCTTTACACGTTGTACTTTTTTGACGTTTCCTTTGCATGTTCTAATCACACATCAAGTGTGGCTATTTTGAAGGTACTTATTTTCTTCTTCTGATAATCCACAATTCCTTACAGTAACAGATGTTGATTGAGATCACAGAGTGGTTTTCCATTAACTTGTGTTTCCACCAACAAGGCTGAAACTTAGCACTACATGACTTAGGTGATAATGTTGGGAATGTTACCACTGCAACAGACGTAGGCATAAGAAATTAAAAAGCAATCCATGCAATATGCATGCCGAAATAATTCCATAGTAGAAGGGGAAAATCAGAGACGAAGATGGATTCTCTATCTTGGGATGGCAGCAGTGAAATTATAGCATAATTAGATATCGATTTGGTGTTATTCTGGGAATGTTGGCTGTATGATAAGGATTGATTCTAATTGGAATTAGGAAAAAAAGGGGGTTGGGTTTTAGCAACAATGGGGATGTAAATCTCGACAGTAGGGGTGATTTGATTTAAATATGGTGGGTATTATACAGTTGTGTTACATGTTGAGGTAATATTCTAGGATTTCATGTCTTGCATAGGGTGTTGTGGTCATGGTAATAATAATTAGTTCTCTTGCCATCAAGGTATAGCTTCCAAAAAGGCAGGGGTACAGAAATTTAGCAGATTGCAAAATAAGGGATGGATGGAAGAACGAATAATTGGAGACATGGAAATTATATAGATGGCTTATTAAAAAGGGAAAACCATACATCATCTTCAACGAGTTCCATAATAGGGTTGCATAGTCCGTGCCCTTTATCACGTGTACAGTAAATTCTAACCATGGTTGTATAGCTTTTGCCTATTGATAGATCAAACATCTTTAAAAATCAAAACCCCTTTTTATCACTAGTAGCAAAGACATTTTTTTTTGGATTCTGTTGTTGTCAATAGATAAAGATTTAGAGAAATGTTAATCATAACATATCATGCTTGTACGTAGCATTTTTTTATATTTCAACTGTCACATTTGAGACTCTGATATATGTTGGTTATATATTTCAATTATGGAATGGAAATGCCCTTTGGATATGAACATTCTTATTTCCTTGGTCATGAATCAAAGCGTGTATTTAGTATCCATTAGCCATGAACGAATAATGGGAAACTGTAACATGCAAAGGATAGAGATAACATCTAAATAGAAAGAAAATCTTTGTTGTGTTCCGGATGATAATTATCCATCGGGAGAGATTTCAGGAGGAACGATTAGATGAAGTTAGTTACCGCCAAGGGAGGGGCATGCAACCTTGGGGGCCCCGGGTAGAAGCCTAGATGACCGCGATCCCAACTGTTATTGTAGCTACGATGGATGGGGGACATGTTGCTTGGCACACCGAGGTGCTAGTCTGACGGTGTTGGCCTCGACACTTGTGTGCTTTAGCCCAGCGCTCGAGCACGGGCCAAGTACTCAAGATTGGTAATCTAGTATTTTTCTTGTCACTTAGAGTTAACACTCATGTACAGGCCAATGTAGGCCACATTGGTCAGTATTCCGAGTAGGAGCGCTGAGAGGGAGTTCCAGAAAATGGGGTTAAAGAAGTTGGGAATGGGATATCAGTCTCCTGTGCATAAGGAGGATTAGGTTGTCACAAAGATTCGCATGTTGGAAAATAGCTTGTGAACTGGATTGCGAAGTGGAGCTAAGTGGACGTGTTGGGAATGTTAGGATGCATTGTATCCCACCGCATGCCTACGGAGGCACCCCAACCCTAAGGTGTTCTTTTTACCTTAGAGTCGTAGTGTGAGGTCTCATCCAGACCAAAACTACAGACTATCCACGAAGCTTGGTTACTCATATCCATATCCAGATCAAACAATGATAATAATAATAATAAAGTTGTAATTCTTTGTGAGACCAGTTACACAGTTGTTCTTTTGCACACATTTAAATTATATCTTTCTTGTTGCTGTATAGTTGTTTAAATCGTATTGAGTAACTTTGCTCACAACATACCTACGTGTGAATCCATGGGTCCTCAGCAATGAGCAGCTTGGAGTCATGTTTTTGTGCAGCTTCTCAACACTGTTTGTGGTACGGTTGTTGGTAGTTTTACTATCCTTCTTTACTTGTAGCATTTTTGTTGAGAGACATGGAATGTAATATGTATGTTGGGACACATCTTTTAAATATGCATACATGTATATTTTATGAACATGAATGGATAACGGAAGTGAAATGAATGGAATGTGAATGTGAGCAGGTTGAATGAGAAGCAAGGTTCTAAATTCCAATGTATTATGCCATTTCTCCTTCTTATGTGTATGTTAAGTATTCAAATGTGGAATGTGTATGCGTGGATTTGATTTGCTGAGTACCCAGATCCTAGAGTGGGATGGGCATCACAACTTGGTATCAGAGCAGTAGTACTCCATTCTATTCCACACATATCATTCCTTATTGGTGTTCGAATACTGGATAGCGTGAAGGTCTTCTGACTCACCACGAGTCCACCGGAGAACAACACGATTGCATCCATGTCCACATGTCTCTCATAATATCTCTCTTAAGAAAAAAAATAAGTATTAATGCCTTGGCCCTTTTGGCACAACCATGCCGCCTCGTGTGGATCCAGATGTGGCGCAACAGTTGGCTCTCCTTGTACTGGCGGTAGAGGGGATCTTGCAGCGCCAAGAAGCGATGGAGCAGCGGATTCAATGACATAATGACCCTTCCTACCGTCCCTCTCACGACGGGGAGGAGAGTGGCAACTTGTCGTTTTCTTTGGAGCCTGAGCAACCAGAGTATGCAGATGCTTTGCAGAAGCATCAGAGCACTTATGCCGCATACTAGCGGGCGGTGGTACTACAGTTCCTTGGTACCACCGCCCTTGACGACGCCGAGCTGTGGTCACCTGCAAATTTCGGATTTTATATAAGCTTCTAGACGTTGTACTTTTTTGACGTTTCCTTTACATGTTCTAATCACACATCAAGTGTGGCTATTTTGAAGAAACTTATTTTCTTCTTCTGAAATTTTTCTGATAATCCACGATTCCTTACAGTAAAAGATATTGATTGAGATCGCAGAGTGGTTTTCCATTAACTTGTGTTTCCACCAACAAGGCTGAAACTTAGCACTACGTGACTTAGGTGCTATTGTTGGGAATGTTACCACTGCAACAGACGTAGGCATAAGAAATTAAAAAGCAATTCATGCAATATGTGTGCCGAAATTATTCCAAAGTAGAAGGGGAAAATCAGAGATGAAGATGGGTTCTCTATCTTAGGATGGCAGCAGTGAAATTGTGGCATAATTAGATATTGATTTGGTGTTATTCTGGAAATTTTGGCTATAGGATAAGGACTGGTTCTAATTGGAATTAGGAAAAAAAGGGGGGGTTGGGTTTTAGCCACAATGGGGATGTAAATCTCGATAGTGGTTGATCTAATTTCATTATGGTGGGTATTATATAGTTGTATTGCATGTTTAGGTAATATTCTAGGATTTCCTGTCTTGCATAGGGTATTGTGGTCATGGTAATAATAATTAGTTCTCTTGCCATCAAGGTATAGCTTCCTAAAAGACAGGGGTACATAGATTTATGCAGATTACATAATTAAGGGATGGATGGAAGAACGAATAATTGGAGACATGGAAATTATATAGATGGCTTATTAAAAAGGTGAAACCATAGATCATCCTTAATGAGTTCCATAATAGGGTTGCATAGTTTGTGCCCTTGATCACATGTACAGTAAATTGTAACCATGGTTGTATAGCTTTTGCCTATTGATAGATCAAACATCTTTGAAAATCAAAACCCATTTTTATCAGTAGTAGCGAAGACATTTTTTTTGGATTCTGTTGGTGTCAATAGATAAAGACTTAGAGAAATGTTAATCATAACATATCATGCTTCTACATAGCGTTTTTCCATATTTCAACTGTCACATTTGAGACTCTGATATATGTTAGTTATATACTTCAATTACGGAAGTGAAATGCCCTCTGGATATGAAAATTCTTAGTTCCTTGGTCATGAATCAAAGCATGTATTTAGTATACATTAGCCATGAACGAATAATGAGAAAATGTAACATGCAAAGGATAGAGATAGCGTCTAAATAGAAAGGAAATTTGTGTTGTGTTTCGGATGATCATTATCCATTGGGAGCATGGGCCAAGTATTCATGATTGGTAATCTAGTGTTTCGCTTGTCACTTAGAGTTAGCACTCGAGTATAGGCCAACGTAGACCACATTGGTTAGTATTCCGAGTGGGAGCGCTATAAGGGGAGTTCCGAGAAATATGGTTAATGAAGTTGGGAATGTGATATCAGTCTCCTGTGTATAAGGAGGATTGGGTTGTCACGATAATTCGCGGGTTGGAAACTAACTTATGAACTGGAAGTACAATTGTGAAGTGGAGCTAAGTGGACGTGTTGGGAACTTAGTTAGGATGCATTGTATCCCACCGCATGCCTACGGAGGCACCCCGACTCTAAGGTGTTCTTTTTACCTTAGAGTCATAGTGTGAGGTCTCATCCAAGACCACAGACTATCCACGAAGCTTCATTACTCATATCCATATCCAGATCAAACAATGATAATAATAAAAAAAGATGTAATTCTTTGTGAGACCGGCTACGCAGTTGTTCTTTTGCACACATTTAAATTTAATCTTACATGTTTTTGTATAGTTGTTTAAATCATATTGAGCAACTTTGCCCATAACGTATCTACGTGTGAATCTGCAGGTCCTCAGTAGTGAGCAGCTTGGAGTCACCTTTTTGTGCAGCTTCTCGACACTTTTTGTGGTACAGTTGTTGGTAGTTTTACTATCCTTCTTTACTTGTAGCATTTTTGTTGAGAGACATGACATGTAATATGTATGTTGGGACACATCTTTTAAATATGCATACATATGTATTTTGTGAACATGAATCAATAATGGAAGTGAAATAAATGGAATGTGAATGTGAGCAGGTTGAATGAGAAGCAAGGTTCTAAATTCCAATGTGTTGTGCCATTTCTCCTAATTATGTGTATGTTAAGTATTCAAATGTGGAATGTGTGTGTGTGTGTGAATTTGGTTTGTCGGGTACCTGGATCCTAGAGAGGGACGGGCGTCACAACTATGGTGGTCGTCCACCCTCCCAATTGGGAAGGAGGCTTCCTTCTCCTTTTTCATGAGATAATGCATCCCATGATTTTCTCCATAATTTACAACAACATTTGTTGTAAATTTATTCAAACAAATAATTCATAATTATTTTTGTGAAAATTTCATTCATGCCATTGAAATTTGTGAATCATATTCACCACAAAAATAAAATGTAAATTACATTTTCAATTAATTGCCCAATGTGAATCCAATTCACATCAACATTTAAATTGTAACGTTATTTACAAATAGCTCTCTAAAATATATTACAAATCACATTTATAATATGTATTATGTATAATAGTATCCACATTATTCATATCTGTAAGAATTAAATCATATTTAATCATATTGGATCATCATCCTCATGTATCTAAATAATATGAATCACATTGACATTATTTATAATAATTAAATCACATTTAGTTGTCCATTTATCAGTTCTTGGATATACATTACGTCAAAGGGATCATTCTTGAACTCTTTCAAGAATAATGTGCTTTCTCTGTGGATACTTGGAGATAAGGATAGTGAAATTGTATGTTCCACGTATAGTGACTTGAATATTGAGATCATATCTCAAATCTAGATCTCGGAGACCTCTCATAGATGCTTGATTAAGTCAAGGTCGTAGATTTAATCTTCTCATTGCATCTGAATCACATTCAGATCAATGTCCAACATTTGGACCAAGATTATATTACTTCTTTACTGAGAGGAGTCAATAAATCCAAACATGTTTCATCACTCTCTTGGAATAGAAGCATATAATCGTTTATGATCACGTCACCCTCAGGTATTCCTAATACATGTACATCTTGCACACTGGAAGACCTAGAATAAACCCGAAAATATAGATCAATTTTACATTGTCATCTTCAGGGTTTTATCACTAAGTTTCTCATTCGATCATTGGGAGTTGGTATCCAAATCAAGACAACCATGCATTGAATTTGATTGATCCCAGTACCTCATGAGTGAGCTCGTGTCTTCTATTCACAAGTGAACATGTATGATCCCTTTGAGAGATCGTATTACTCATATGCCCTTGTATGCACACTAGCTCACTGGTGTGTAGACCTTAATTAGGCCATCAACCTATCGGTCTGCCAAATGTACATATCAGACATATAACAATACATTTGTCTCCGGTCAGAGGATGCATGCCTATATCGTGACAGTATATGACATACATCAATGTTTTACTCGATCTCGTTAAGTCAACTCTTCTACCTAACTTATCTAACACCTCTGAATATCTATTCCTATGTAGAGGACCCGCATCAGGAGGTTGGTTAGATATCAACTTATAGAGAAGGATTGTCATCTTTTTCTCTAGTTGGAGATCATCTCTTAACAATCATTTGATAGTGCTCGATGAGTCCTCAATCGAACTCTTTAGATATTCATCCAACCATTGAATCAACAATTGTATGATCATTTACATGGCCATGGTACATAACTCTAGTTGTACTAAGGGACCTTACAGTGCATTCATTCATTTAATCTCAAATAAGGAGTGAAATAAATCAATAAGTTTTATTGACATATCAAACATTACAATAACATTTATAGTAGGAATGTGTCACCTCAGGCTCATGTGGCTAATAACAAGGGCTTTGATCAAATATACCCCTTAAAGCGCTCTATCCAACGACGGAGAAGGATCCAGATGACACCACTTAAGATGATCTGACTTATCAGGGACACAACGCTTAACTAGATTTAAATGGGTGAGATTATATCTGGGCCAGGCTTTTAATCTAACGGTCCTGGAGTGGGTTGGAATAACACTCAAGAATAGTTCGTCAAAGGTGCTTTGATCATTGATTCCTCGGGGCTCCGACCACCATCTTCAATTCTGACCAGCCCGGCACATTGCTCAAACACTTTCGCACCAACAGGAGGGGTCCAGATGCATCCAAGTTCCAACAATGAGGGTCTGGGTTGTCTTCCTTCTCGGCAATTTGGAGGAGCTTGGCTTACCTTTGATTCTAGCTCCAGGAGCTATGTTAGGACTCGAACCTACACAAAAATTACAAGGGGCTCAATGGGGACTCCCTCGACCTAATTTGAAGCTGAAGAACACAATGAAAGGGAGTGGCAAAGAAGCTCCGATGATGGATGGATGGGGAGCTTCAATTCCTCTGATTTAGGTAAAATCAGATGTTGAAATGGGGTACGTTCAATGGATAAGGCGATGGGGTTGGCGATAAGAGTGAAAATGAGTTGAAACAAGGTGATTCATGATGATATAGTAGGCAGATCTCTAAGCTCCGATGAACAGAAAAGTTGGAATTAAAGCTATCTTATTGGAATTAATGCTAAACTAAGACTAATTCTAAGCTATTGAAAAGAAATGTAATTGAAAAACCTAAATTTATTAGCTCATACATGTGGAAATAGGGATCATATGAGCCTCCACCAAAGCGAGCTTCAACTATGGTGGATCACACCTAACCTCTTCTTCTCCACGTCGACACCTCACGAGCTCCAAGCTGTCACTACAATGCTCCAATGATCTGAGGTTTAGGGTAACGAAGGGAAAAGGGGATCAAAATCAAAAAGGAAGGTTGAGGCCTTATTTATAAATGGATGGAGGAGCTCGAAAGATCGTGAGATTACAGGAAATGAAGTGCATATACATCAATGATCAGGGTAAGACGAGATGGAGGATCGTATTACGAGGAGTTTTTATGAAGAAACCAGGTTGTCCCAAGCAACAGATCATTGCCAAAAAAGGATAAGGGATGGGGGTAGGCAAGCCACGGGTCTCTGACTAGAGGGACGACTAGAGACTGGATAGTTGACCGGGGGTCAAAAAATGCGCACCACTAGGCGATAACAATAAAAAGAATAAATAATTGAAAATAAAATATCTATGAGTTTTATTAATTAGTATCCAAACATGAAAATTTTTTCTTCTTTATGTACTATTTTATGGGTATTTTTATTAATTTTTACACCTTTATTTATTAGGTGTTAATTTTTACAAGCATATAGGTAGGTATATTTACATATATTTGGCCTATTTTATTTTTATTTTGTATTTTAAATTTTATTATCTTATGTAAATATTTTATATATTTATAATATGTTTAAATACGTATTCATATATTTTATTTTATGATTATATTTGCATAATCAAATAAATTGAGATATACATTAGAGGTATATTATACCTATATATTTAAATGTAGTATTTATTTTAATGTATTTTTATGCTTTTATTTTATGTTTAGATTTTCAGTATATTTCAAATAATATTACAAGTATTTTAAAAATATAAGGAAATTAAAAATATAAAGCATAAATTAAATGAATAAAATAGACATGTATATAGTACAATGGGCGCCCAAAAATTCAGCTTTTGTATCTTAACTCTCTTTTAAAAGAAACTGCCTTCATTAGATAGATAATTTAATTTTAAATACAATGGAGGTGATTTGATGAATTTTAAGCTTGTATAGAGAAGATATTGGTCTGTGATGTTCGGTATACGGTTTTTTCATCTGCACATCCTAGTTGCACAATGTATTGTTTTTGTATGCAATTATTTTTATAATTTTTTATGTATTTTTATGTACAAGTTTCATATTGATCATTGTATTATTGGTGAGTATAATTTGAAGAATAGAATCAAGTGAAAATGGGTATTTTGAGACTGAAAATTAGGCTTTCTTTATTCAGTATTGACACTTATCCTGCCAACTTTATTCCTTGTCGACAAATCAATATATACCTAGTCTCGAGTTTTGGGGTCATTCATATCTTTGATACTCCATTGTCTTTGATACTTCATTTATTTTTCTTTTCTTTTCTTTCTTTTATTTTGGATTTAAAGACAGATAATTACATATAACTAGGTATTATTTTCTGACAAATAATGAATGTTAATTTGTATAATTTATCTGTATTTACACGTATTATGATATGGATTTAAAAGCAAAATAGAAGAATAAAGGTATAAGAATGGCTATTCATTACCCCCATATACTTACTAGTCCATAAGATTATGATTCTAAGTGATGCAAAAGAGAAAAATAAAGGTAGAATGATTATAATTCTTAAACTTGTCTTTACAAAATCAAAGTTTGGAGCTCGGTTAAGACATTTGGATTATTAATGTGTTCGGAACCTCATTCTAGTTAGGAATTGTGACCCAACGATCCTTAAGCTCCATGTTCCTCTATTCAGTTCAACTCAATAGCCTGGTCGGAACCATACCTTCAAACATATATTCTTATAACCTTGAAATGATAAGTGCCATGTGTGTGAATTGTGTTAGTGCTTCCTAGATAAATTGCAAAACTATCAAGGGGTCTCCTCCTCTGGTAGCTTGTCCTCGAGGAGATGAGTATTTCCTTTTGAGTTCAGGTACGTGCTATTACACAACGAATAAGAGGGAAGCTAGAAGAAAGAGAGAAGTTGAAATAGACCAGTGTAGCTGGGTGGAAGTATCGGCTCCAGCAGTCCCAAGAATGGTTCCTGCGCCACCCTTGACGAAGCGGCCTAATATCATCACGACTTAGACTTCAAGATATTTCAACAACCCATCTAGGTTAAACTACGCGTTGAGTGTGAGGTCTTGAGTCAAGCCATAGTCTCAAGATTTGTACAGACGTCATGAAAGGTTCAATTAAACACATTAAACCGACCCATGAACATAGTCTCATAGAACCTAAAGAATTAAGTAAAAGTGACATGAAGCATCCCAATTCATGTCTTTAGTAGGTTCCTCTAAAATTAAGTTCATTAAGGTATAGACCAAACTCCAATCTTCAGTTTTTTAGACTCATTCAATTGTCAAAATTATTCAGAATGCTTATGCAATACAATGCATAAAATATTTTTGTGACATTATTTTTAATTTTGAACTTTTATGGTATTTTTTAAAAGGTTTTGCAAATTTTTAGGAGTTTTGAAAATATTTTTCAAATTTTTAGATTTTTTTTAAATTTAGCAAATTTTTATAAGATTTTTGAAAAATAAAAGAGTTAGTGAATTAAATGTATATACACATTTATACAAGAATTTTATATACATTCAAGAAGAATTTTAAATAAATTATATACAGATTTTTATATTATAAATAAGGAATTTTATATAAATATATACTTGTTTTATTTGAAGAACTTTATGAAGATATTATTTACAGAATTTTCAAAATAATTTGAAAATATTTTTACAAACATTGGTCAAATATTTGAAAATTTTTTTTGTAAACAATTTTACAAAAAAACATTCAAAAACATTTTTACAAGCAATTTTGACAAATTTTTCTAAAGCATTTTACAAAGAGATTATTTTTCAAATGGTTTAAAAATATTTTTCAAAGTTTTTTCAAAAGTTTTCATAAGAGTTTTCAAGATATTTTACAACTATTTTCCAAATCATTTTGCAAAATAGTTTCAAACGATTTTTTAAAAAGAATTGTTCAAAAATCTTTCTACGTATTACATGGGTATAATCTTTATAGTTAATTTATTGTATACCTTTTCCCAATGTAGTATGTATTAACCATATTATTAAAAATATGAAAGTACGACTTATGGCTAACGTATATATACATATATATATGACCCCCCCCCAAACACATAGCTCGAAGTACATCCTCATAGTAATCAAAGAGTAATAAAGAAAGACATGACTTGTGCAAAGTATACAAAAGCCTATACTACAATGATTAAAACAATGAGAAGTCGATCATCTCCCCTATACTTAGGATCAACTAATCCTAAGTATAAAAAATTGTACATCAAGTGGGGATGATCAAGGATTAGAATGTAAGAAATAATCAGCGACTCAACTTGCTTCCAACCCCCCCCCCCAATATATTTAGGATGAAATATCCCTGAGTGTAGAAAAGAATATCAATAAGTTGATAAATAAGCAACAAAATAAATGAAGAAAAACCTGAATACACTCATCCCTCCTATACTTAGGATGAAGTATATCTTAAGTATAACGCAGATGAATTGGATAAATAAAAAATAGAAGAATGAAAGAATTGAAAACTGAAATAAAAAGAAGAAAGCTAAAATTAATCAAAAATGATTTTTGATGCATTATATGAATCTTCTGATGTTGCAGCTATGAGATCTTCATCGAAAATTACATCAATGGAATCGACAACAAAGATTATATCATGCTCTGAATACGACTTCTGCAACTATTTGTTGACTATAAATGGTTGTGCGTTAGATTACAATTTAGATATGAGAATGCTTCCATTATCACACACGGTCTTCATGGTGAAGGGCTCTGTCCATTTACTTTTGAGTTTGCTCCGGAATATCTTTATATTCACATCGAATAACCACACCTTCTATACAGGATCGAAAGTCTTTCTTCTTCTTATATGATTGCCATGCCAACATTTAACTTTCTGCTTAATGATAAGGTTGTTATCATATGTAGAGTATCTGAATTCCAAGATTTTGTTCAGATCTATCTTTTGGTTTTAACCATCTTTTTATGAGTCCAAATTACATATGTTAAATTCTCAAAAAGATTTGTGAATCAATTCTACTGGTAGATGGCATGGCTTTCTATAAAGCAGATGATATGGAGACATTCCGAGTGGAGACTTGTAGGTGATTCGATAAGCTTATAGAACTGAGTCCAACAACTGAGATAGGTTCTTCCTATCCGGCCTAACAAGTTTTTGCAAGAATGTCTTGATTTTCCTATTTGATAACTCATCCAAGCCATTCGATTGATGGTAGTAAGGAGATATGAAACGATGATCGATAATTTAATCTTTCACAACCTTTCTGACTTCTTTATTGATAAAATGGCTATCCCCATCTCAAATCAATATCCATGAAATCCGATATTGTGAAATAATGTTGTCCTTGAGAAAGCTACAAACGGTATGGCTATCAAAGGCTCGGGTGGGAATAGCCTCCATCAAATGACTCACATAATCAATGGCAAGCAGGATGTATTCGAATCCTTCACTGTTAGGAAATGGTGAAGGCAAGGATTTAGGCCTTAGCACATCATGGAAGCTTTGTAGATCACAACAAATATAGTCTAGGGCGACTAGTCATATTAGTTGCAACAGGCCACGCAATTTAAAATTTTTTTAAATAGATGAAACCAACCGATTCGAGAACACTTCTCAAATCATTTCATCGAGATGACAAATGAGTAATTAGGATTACCTCTTGGAGCATGTTTGAAGTCACTAATTTCTAAAGTAAGAGATGCTCTTGTCTCAAGCCTGATCTGATGTAGAAGCACTTGTGGGCGCGTACATGACATGTGAATCTCCCACAATCCAAGTTGAACATCTAAGGTTGGAATCACCTGATTTCGTCTCATGAAATACGTATCTTTTATCATGAACGAGGAGTGCCGAAGAAGGTGGAGATCCATGAGCAGTCGATCCAGCAGAACAACGACGTCGCGATAATGACGGGGTCCTCTCTAACAACATGGTGTACAACCACAATATTGAGAGGGAGAGAGAGAGTGAGAGTGAAGCTTGGATGTGTATATAAGAGAGAGAGAGAGATTTATTACTTTTGCAATTATATTGTAAAGAAAAAGGCTAGATCTACCCTTTCTTTTATACTATATTGAATGGTGGAGATGCACTCCTAATTCAAATCAATGGTTGAGATTTTTGTTGCAATAATTTACAACAATAATTAATTAATTTAAAAGAAAATAAATAGACTGCAAATGACTGACAAATTAAGTTCAATTAAATCAACAAGATTCTAATGAATGAAGTAGGACCATCAAGCCACCTTCATTGTAGGGGGGAAGGAGAAAGCATCCTTCCCCTTTTAGGAGATCGGACATCCCATATGGATTGGAAAGTGAAAATTCTCTCTCCAATCACATCCTAGTGTAATCTTATTACATTAAATCTTTATCCGTGAAATTATTTTTCAATAAAATATCACCAAATAATTTACAAATTATTTGTGTCATGGTAAACAAACCATTGATAATTATGATCAAATTCAACCACCCAATATAAAATATAAATTGCATTTACAATTAAATATCCAATGTGAATCCAATTCACATCAACATTTAATTCATAAATTTTATTTACAATTAAATCAGTCTTCAAAATATATAATATTCGTGCTTATTATGGATAATGATATCCATATTAATCATATTTCATTATCTTATATGTTAATTCTCATGTGTTCAAATAATATGAATCATATTCATATTATTCATAATAATTAAATCATATTTAATTATTCATTTCTCATTACTCAGATGCATTATCAACAGTTAAATTATTCTTGAACTCTTCTAAGAATAATGTGCTTACTCCGCGGATACTTAGAGATAAGAACTTGGTGATTATACATTCCATGTATAGTGTCTTGGATTGAGATCAATCTCAAATCCATATAGTGGGAACCTCATAGATATTTGATTAAATCAAAATGTAAATCTAATCTTCTTATTGCATCTGAATCATATTTAGATCAATGTCCAACATTTGGACTAAGATTAGTTTGCTGATCTAATCAGAGGAGTCACTAAAATCCAAACTTGTTTCATCACTCCCTAGGAATGGAAGTGTCATGGTTATACAATCATTTACGACCACATAACCCACGACATTCCTAATAGTCGTACATCTTGCATGCTAGAAGACCGAGATTAAATCCGAAGTATTAGGTCATATTTGAGCAGTCTTCTTTAGGGTTCTATCATTAAGTTTCTCATCAGATCATTGGGAGTTGGTATTGACCATATACTTTCCAAAAACATATATTATACCAATAAATTATATCAACCTTACAAAGCAAGATGACCATGCATGGAATTTGATCCCAATATCTTATGAGTGAGCTCATGTCTTCCGATTCTGTGATGAACCTGTATGATCCCTTTGAGAGATTGTATTACTCATATGCCCTTGTATTCACCCCAATTCACAGATGTATAGACCTTGATTAGGTCATCAACCTATTAGTCTACTAAATGTACAAACTCAGACATATAGTAACACGTCTGTCTCTAGTTAAGAGGATGTGTGCCTATATCGTTACAATATACGACATAGTTCTTGGTTATATAGATCTCTTCAAGATAACTCTTTGAACTAACTTATCTAATTCCTATGAATCTCTAATCCTATGCTGAGGACCTGCATCAAGAGTTCAGTCAGATATCAGCCTTTAGAGAAAGATTTCCATCTCCTTCTCAAGCTGGAGATCCTTTCTTGAAAATCATTTGATGGTACTTGATAAGTTCTCAATCTAACTCTTTATATATCATCAAGCACCAGCCTCTATGATTCAACATTTAAATCAACAATTGTATGATCATTAAGATGGCCATGGTACATAACCCTAATGGTATAGAGGGGCCTATTAAGCAAATTAATTATTCTTTATTTCAGATTAGGTAATCATTTGCAATAACATTTATTGCATAATGGCTCATTGTGGGCTCGCATGTCCAACAATCTCCCACTAGTCCAAAGAGGCATTAATAGGCTAATCTTTAAATATACACTCGTATACTAATCATAGGTTATTTAGAAAAATATATTGGTAAGCTGACCAGTGACGAACCTCATTTTTGCCTCTCTAATATCATCATTTTAATAGAAGCACAGGACGCAAAAATGGATCCTTGTCAAAGACCACCCTTTCGAATAGGTAGAGAATTTATTTTACTTAGCAAGTATACCAAGGTTGAACTCAGGGACACGAGCCTCTTCATCTATTTATCAAATTTTATTAGTTAATTCATGAGTGAGTATATTCTCATTTTAGGTCTTCATACAGAATGATAGGCAATGCATATAAAATAATGTAAGGACAATTGTATGCTATTTTTATTTGATTTTTTGATGCAATTATAAGTGAGATGAATGAATTATATGCACATCAAATATACCCTAAAACTTAAAATATTTGAGCATTAAAATAAAGATCGATTTTAGTGACATATGAAGCATAAAAAATAAGGGTAGGCAAACGGCAAATGATTATAGAGTAACAAACACTATATAATTCAAGATTTAGCTAACTTAAGTGTGTGTCAAAACATAAAATTAAACATGCCATTAGTCAAAATAGATATCATGCTCAAGATATTCACAAAAACATCCATGGGCATAAATGTGAAGAAAACATCAAAATAATTACAAAATCATCATAAACAGGTCCCTATAAGGGCATAAATGTAATTAAAAATTAACTGTAAGGCATTCCCTATAAGTTTTTATATGCACATGAGGGCTATATTGCAATTATTGAAACTTGGAGGGGGCTGGTATGCAAATAACCCCAGGTGTGCATGCTTTGCAGCTGCTTGGAGGGACTAAAATGCAATTTGGAGAACTTGTCCAGGCACCGATGCAAATTACCCAACCCTATTGGCCTAGAGCGTGTGGGGACTAGGCTTGGGTGAGACGAGGGTCGATGCCGGTTCGAGGGGGGGCTGCAGGTGGCTCGGGATGGCTTTGGATGAGGCTCGGTCCCACAAAGCCTTCCTGCTTCGGGGCAAGCAATGTGGACGATCCGGAAATATTGGATCGGCAATGGAGAGGTGTCATCCAATGGCACATGTACCTTTTTCTCCTCCTCCTCCGTCGCTCGATGATGGTGCAAATTGAGCTCCGACATGGCTACCAGAACTCCGCTATCATTCTCCATACTCACTGAAGACCCAGGAAGGATCCGGGAAGCATGGCGATAAAGGTTGGAGCACGAGGAATGCGTAGGGCTACCTAGAGGTGGATGTCGATGAACCCACACTGGAGGCAGAGCTCTAGAACTTAGCTCCGCCCGAAGCCTGACCTTTGAAGGAGTGTACCGACAGAAAGATTAGGGGGGAATAGTATAAGCGTGCAGGACTTGTGCGCATGTACGGTGAGTTGAGATGGGAGCCTAATCGAGCGGAGAAGATGGAGGCTAAGTGGGTTCCTCCGCCATGAAGGCAGAGAAAATGAGCGATATGGCTGGAGGTTCTGAAGGATGAAGAGGGTGATTTGGACCCTCTGCAAAGATCGGAGGAGTCTTGTAAAGGTGGTTATGCGATCAATTGCAGGGGAGGTGATCTGTGTGTGCCTAGTTAAAAAGGAGAAAAATAAAGAAAACAGAGGAGAAGATCATACATGAGGTTGAAGAACACGTGGGCGGAGGAGGTTGGCTTAGGTTGAGCACTTGGAGATGCTTTGGTCTTCGTTGAACTCTTACAGCCATGAAGAGCAGTCACCGTCTTGATTAGGGTCGAATCATGGCCTATAATGGCCATGGGTCGATACCGAAGATCCATAGTCGTTGTCGCACCATCAATTCTCCAATCCGTTGTCACTGGAGGAGGAAGAGACACTAGGCCTTGTCCCTCGTAAAGGTGGACGGAGGTGACGAGGGGTAGAGGAGGTGTATTTAAAGAGGGTAGGGCAGAGGTGCAGATGGTAGAAGTAATGGGTTCGGAGGCTTGCGATGACCAGAGAAATATAGGGATTGCATGGCCAGGTGGCTTGTAGAGAAGCTGGAGGTTGGGGCTTTGAATTGGTGGGCGAGGATCATCAGTGAAGAATGGAAAATGGGAAGGGGGTGAGTGGTAAGGAATGGAGATGGTGGAGAGAGGGGGGTGTTGGAGGTGCAAGACGACGATGTAGCCCTTAGATCTAGTGATCCAACGGTTGTGGTATGGGCAAAAGCGGGTGCTCCAGATTAGATATGGAGGCACCGATTGAAGGGTGGTTGAGTAAGGCAGGTGGTAGTGAAGGAGCGGGCCACGTGGCTAGCTCAGAAGGAGCCATGTAACCCAATGAAAAAAAATAGAAAATAATTAAAACAAAAAAATAAAACAAATAAAAGAAGGATGAATTGGAAAAAACTCAAAACATGAAAGCTATAGATCTCGATGAGATCTACAAGTTTCATGTTGACCAAAAATACAAAATAAGTCAAATAAAGGGAGAAGATATTTTTTGAAGCATTTTTAAAGGATAAAAACTCTTGATTTTAACTTTTTGTATTTTTAATTTCTTTTTAAGCCAAAAATAAATATGTACATGATTTTGGAATTTATTAATAATTAGGGTTAGTTATATATACAAGGGTCAGTTGCTTAAAGTTAGTGATTTAAAGCCAAAATTTATTGAGTAGTTTAACTATGGAGGATAATAAATGATAATAAATATGAGGAATCATAGATTAATTAACCAGTCATTGTTTTTTAGAGACTATGCCAAGTCCTTTATGGCACATGCATATCTCCTAGTAACAATGCTCTCATCCAATGCGAATGTTGCATCTTATGCAATCAATACTCAATCCTTTTAAAGCAGTTATAGTGTCTATGATACTACAACTCAATAGTCATTATAATTATTATAATCAATAAGAAATCTCCATTATCCTTATTAGAACACCCTTATTCTTGGAGATCTCTATCTCCTTATATGTAGACATAGTTTCAAGTCTTATAAGGCATCTATAGGTAAGACATTTTAAATCACTATCTATAGTCTTAAGTTTTTAAAAATAAGACTTCGATATCACTTATCAAAAATCATTTGCCTTTGAAGATGTTGATTATTATTGCAATTTAGTATTTTATTTCCATAGTAGGATTAACATTATTTTGCTACTCCCATTGCATGCCAGACATCCGGCCTTTTGTACACATCTAGCATACATCGAGCTTCACATAGTTGATGCACTAGGGGATGTAACTCTGGCATTCACATCCTCAAATCTTTTAGGGGCTATCTCTTTAGATAGGTCAGTACCATATCTTAAAAGAAAGAAGCTTTACTTGGAATTTTTCAAAATAAAATATGTCCAAGATGTACCACTAATGTGACAGTCCCAATGCTCTCTTCTCTTTGCTTCTGAACAACTTCGGAACTAAGATCTAAGAGAGATCCTTGCAATCTTTTATCTTATGTTATGGAACAACCAAATTATAAACACTTATTATCATCTTTGTATCATTCCAAATGATTAGGATTTTATCTACATAACCTTTATAATTTCATCAAATTTGATCTTACAACTACAAGAAGCTTATTTGAGTCCACAGATGGAGTTTCTTAGCTTGCACACCTTGCATTCTTCAACAATGAAGCCATGGTGCTACTTCATATGAATATCCTCGTTGAGGTATTCATGGAGGAATGCAATCTTGACTTCCATCTTGTAGATGTCATAGTCAAGTTGTGTAGCTTTAGTTAGCAATGGTCTGATGGGTTTAAGCATGGACACTAGTGAGCAAGTCTCATCGTAAGTGATATCTTCTCTCTGTATGTAGCTCTTGGCTACGGGCCATGCTTTGAAGTTTTCTACCTTCTCATCAGGTTCTCTCTTTCTCTTCAAGATCCATTTCCACCTAATGGCTCTGATCCCTATAGGTTGATCCTCGAGGTCCCATACACAACAATTGTGTATGAAGTCTATTTTAAACTTTATTGCTAGCATCCATCTTTCCATGTCACGATCTTCTGAAGCTTCATCATATGAAGTTCAATCATTGTCAGATTTCTCTGACACATGGAATACATACCCTCTAGGTGGTTTTACTAACCCCAAACTGATTTGAAGAGGAATGAGTGTTTCATCTGTAAACACCCTTTTAGTTTCCAGTCTTAGGAGCCTCAATATCTTCTCAGGATTCAATGAGTCCTTTTACTTCATTCTTATCTTGATTCTCAAGAAAGTCATCCTTTAATAATCATATCCTTAGAGATGAAATCCTTTAAGAATCTCAAGGTCATAAAGTACGTATCAAATACCATCCTTTATATTCCTAATGAAAGCACTCTCCGATGCTAGATTCTAGCTTACTTGCATCCATGTTATGGTTATGGACAAAGCAACCCTAAATCCTCAAGTGTCCAACACTGATCTTGGTTCCAAACCATAGCTTATAAGGGTTTTGGGTTCAGATTTGCGTGGAATCTTATACATTGCAGTCTCTAATTCATATACCCAAAAACCAATAGGTAATTATGCTTAGATTCATCATTGATCAAATCATATCACACATGATTCAATTGTATCTCCCTACAACTTCATTGAGTTGAGGTGAATTAGGATGAGTCAGATAGAAACAACATTCATTTCTCTGCAAGCTATTCTTTTAAATTTATCTGATAAGTACTGGCTACCTTGGTCAGTTCAAATTTTTTTCATCTTCCTTCTAACTTTGGTTCTCAACCCAAAGTGTGAAATCTTTGAACATTTCAAAGGTTTCAAATGTAAAAGGAAGAAATCTCATACTATAAATAATCATAAATGGATGCATCATATCATTAATGTTCATTATTGTATAGATGGTCAACATACATCAATATGTATGAGATATTGAATACATATGCATCTTACACCGTTCCCAGAGAAGGGTGCATTGGACATTTTATTTTGAATATACTATTCACAAGTATGTAAGCTTTGAACTTTCATGCAATCTAAAGTTAAATTCTTGCTAGTTTATTGATCTTATCAATAGGCATATGTGCAAGGCTTGATGTTTGATCATTATCAAATGATCTTTAGCCTTATTTTGATCCTTTAAGGTTTAATTTCCAGTATTAGAAATGTTAATGAATTATTCATTAATATTATAATTTAGTAGAGTCCTCTAAATATTAGATTACTATCTAAAATATATCCATCATAACTATTTATGATAGGTCTATCTCAGAATGTATGTCCATTCTAACAAGTTTAGAAATAAACAATGAATGCATTCTAATATCTAGGTCATAAGACATTCTCTACGACTGAGGGCTCACCCGCTGAAAATTTGTAGTCTTTACATCCAATGGAGATTGTTGCAATAATTTCATCAACTCCCATGTAGATGACTATTAAACCTTAAGATCAAACTTTCTAGTCTTTTAAAACACGTGCAATCAATTTGTAAGTGTCACTAGAAGAAGGAGGTACAATTATCAGACTTTTAATATTATCTAATAAGTAAGTCAATTTCAATGATGATATGTAGATGTAGAATATCTTTATGCATAATTCGGGTCCTTCTCTAAGGATATTAGATAGTCTATATAGTCATACTATCAATACATCGGCTTGTTGCAGTATCAGCATTCATCCAACTCTTTGGATGTCATATGTATGGAAGTTACAAAGTACGGTCAACTCTTTCACTCCCCTTCTTACATGGGTCATACCCATGCTTCTACTGTGCTTCTGTAACACTTAAACAACCATTGCTTAAGAGAAAGGATCTCTTAAATTTAACATGTCATCAAGGGACTTCAATATAAGAGTATTTCAACATTTATTCTTGCTTCAATCCAAATTATACAATATGAATAGTATGTTGCATCATAAAAGATCTGATTAGAGAAAGCTAAATGATGGCACTAATCATATCTACACTCATCTTAATTCAAAAAGGACTTAGGTTCGTGTAGGTACTCAAATGTTTTGAGTACATCATCTCTTTTGAATCCATCATTCAACATAATTCAGTGAACCATGTCATTCATGATTAAATGTTGAGAGCACATAAGTTAGCCAAAACATCTTCAGTTTTATAAGGATTTTGACAATTACGATTATCATCATTATAATACTTCCAAAGCACAATTGATGAGAGATCAAGACTGTATAGACACATAAATCATTGTTGTTGTCCTATTGTCTACTTAATTGTCATTCCTCATTATTATGAGTAAATTTGCACAGTGCAACCACATACATTATGTGTCCAACTACACGAACTACATCTTGATCATGGATCCAATCCATGATATTTATACTAATTATGATTGAGTATAGTTTTGAATGGGTTAATGTAAGGTTATCTGAAGTAAGATAATTTGCATAAATATATTTTACTTTGATTAAGGATTTTCAATCAAAGTTGTCTTGCCTTTAAACTCTGAAAAACCATTCCCTTATTCACTTTCACAACAAGAGATCTATTTACCGCTATATCTCTAGCAAGATCTGGGATCTCCTTTTTTCTATTGTTACATACCAATAATATGAAAAACAAAAACTCAGATAAAAAGAGCACGAACTCATTCCACCTTGCACGTCCAACTTGCATTTCTCAATTCAATCTTTAACACTCTGGCCCACCACCCCTGAGGTGATGTTGACTTGTTGTTAATTGAATAAATGGTCAATAGGAGTAGAACTCGCTACACACAATCCAATATCACCTCAATAATATGGGGAACCAATATTGGGGTCACTACACAATGGCCTTACTCTTTCCAAAAGCAAAGAGTTCGATCTATGTGCATTTGTATGTAGGAGTTGTCACTTCGAACGGACATCTCCAGCATACAATCCATGGTGACAGAACCCTTAGCCTTGACGAGAGAACATAGATGTCATTTATATGATCCTCCATAGCTCATTCAAATTTTAATTAATCATTATGAATCATATTCATTACAATTAATTCATCCAGGGGAATTACATCTCCATTCACAATGGAGTATTTATTTTAATTGGATCTAATAATCATATTAAATTAATCAACAATCCAATTCAACCAACAAATGATTAGGATTTTCTTAATATTACTATATAGTATACACACTCACATTTGTACAATTGTATTATTCCAATTAGTTGATATGTAGAGACTTCACATACTACCCATCCTTGAAACATATCATGGAAGGTTGGACAAATTATGCTAATCAGGAGTGCTTCCACAGTGGTGTAGGGGGCTAATTAAGTAACCCGTTAACATATCCACGGCCTAGACACCATGACCAAATCAATTCATGACAACATAATTGGTACAAATTGTATTAAGAGGTATTATCGATCACATGCTCTTGGTGACTGGTATAATACATATAGAAATCAATCCAAAATATTAGGCATCTTAAGACACTTTTGAGATCCTAAATTTATAATCATATCAAGCAAACATGTTCTTGATTTTGCATGTAAAAGTTGTCCTACAACTATTGTAGGATAAACTAGGATTTTTGTCATGAAACACTCATTCAATGGTCTTTGATGTTTAATCGAATATTCCATAAATATTAAGCATCAAGTTATTCAGGGAAATTCACAATTTCCTTGATTTTCATCGAATGATAAATACATTAAGAAAGAGATCTTGATGCTCCAAACACTATCTGACCCATCTCCACTAGATATGGAATATTTAGGGCAAATGGAGTCGGAATCGAACGAAATAAATTAAGTGATTTGTTGGTTTAATTCTCTATTTAGGTAAGGTGTTTATTTCATGTTTCATGACAGAGAAACAGCAAGAAAATTTAACTTCTTATAAATCCATGAATACAAGCAAAAATAATTTCACTGTGGGAACTTTTCGAATTTTAAGTCATGCACTTTTGATGCCAACAATTGGCTACTGTTTAGATATTATCCAAGCACCAACCTCTATGATTAAACATTTGAATCAAGAGTTATATGATCATTAAGATGTCCATGGTACATAACCATAATTGTACAAAGGGACCTATTAAGAAAATTAGTTATTCTTTATTCAGACTTGGAAATGATTTGCAATAACATTTATTGGATAATGGTTCGTCGTGGGCTTGCATGTCCAACAAATGGGACCATAAAATCAATGCCCCAGACATTGCAGACATTTGAGATATGAATAAATTTTTGGGTATAGAATATTTGGAACTAAGGGTTCCTCCCATTTTCTGGCAGCCAGTGTAGTCTTTTACATAAGTTGTAGCATCCTTGAATAGTGTGGGCCACCAGAGTCCACACTGCAATACTTTCATTACCATTTTGCTTTCATAATGGTGTCCTTCATATTCGAGCTTATGATAGAGCTCGAGGACATTGGTGTACTACTCCTGAGGAATGTACAGACTCCAAATGCAATACTCACCTTCCCTTAAACAATTTGTGGATCTTCCCACTAGCAAAATTTTATCCTTCTTTACTCTTGTCCAATCTTGTGGAACTTTCTCAAAAATGAGATAGTTCAAAATATCGACATACTAGGTGAGAGAAGTAACACTGAGAATAGATTCATCTAGGAAGGTTTCTGATATCGGCACACTGCTCAGCTAAGTATCTAATAGTTCAATTCTGGATAAGTAATCTGCTACAACAATTTTAACTCTAGGTTTATCTCTTATTTGTAAATAAAATTTCTGGAGAATGATCCATTTGAGTAGACATGATTTTGCATCCTTCTTCTGTTGTAAGTACTAGATTGTAGAGTGGTCAGTGTAGACAATAACTTTCAAATCGAGGAGATGGGATCTGAATTTTTTCAGGGCGAATACGACTGCCAACAGCTCTTTCTTTGTAATTGTATAGTTCTTTTGTACATCATTAAGTGTTCTGCTGGCATAATGAATGGCATGTGTCTCTTCTTTGTCCTAGAACATCTCCATTGGTGAAATGAGATGCATCTGTCGTGATCTTGAACGGGAGAGTCCAATCCAGTGGCTATAGGATGGGAGCTTGAGTGACGAGTTCTTTAAACTATGTAAAGGCTTGGAGAACCTTCTAATCAACAATGAAGTTGGTCTCCTTGCCTAAAAGCTCTGTAAGAGGTCAGATAATTTTGCTGAAGTCCTTGATGAATCTTTTTTAGAATCCAACATGCTTCAGAAATGACCTCACATTCTTGACAGTACGAGGTGCTCGAGTTTAACAATAACATCCACCTTCACCGAGTCGACCTTCATGCCTCGCTTGGAGACGACATGGCCGAGGACAATTCCTTCTTTAACCATTAAGTGACTCTTTTCCCATGATAGAATCAAACTGATTTTCTGGAATCTTGTAAGTACTCGTTCTATGTGTGCAAGACAAGCATTAAAACAATCACCATAGACTGAGAAATCGTCCATGAAAACCTCGAGGAAACTATCCACCATGTCCACAAAAACAAACAACATGCATCTCTGGAATGTAGTGCGCGTGTTAGTTATGAATATGTGATTCATCACTCTAAAAAATGAAAAAACAGAGCTCTGTTCCCAGGTTATTAATGGCATTTATCCATTTAAATTGCATTCTTATTATTCATTCATGCGTAAATAATATTCATATTTTATCATTCATAATTGCATTAATAAGAAGCCTAGATTTTTATGTATATTATCACATATATATTACCATAACTTCCTCCATTTTAATTATTTTTCACTAAATCGAAATTAAATAAAATCAACTTTTTGTGTACATATTACTAACTTTAATAAAGGAAAAATATCAAAATAAACTAACTTGTATAATTGTCAAATAATTCCAACCCCTAGTTTTGAGATAAAAAGCCGTAAATACAAATATCTATCACATGCAGTCTCATATGAGTCCCTACTCACTTTTAAATTAATGTACATAAAATTATCTATAAAATAAGATCAAATTCAAAAGAATCGAAGTTCATATGTGAAACTTGGGTTGTTGGATCTCATTGTATATTGTATATATTAACTAATTTAACCTTATCATTTCATGTAAAAATTAACTCTTTTGTTTATTTTGTTCATTTATTTTCTTTGATTTATATTTTAATAAATAGTACAAAAATCCAAATCCAAAAAACAAAAAAAGGAGTCACTCTGAGTCTGTATATATATATATATATATTCTTTCATTTATTTATTTTCTAAATCATTAAAAATACCAAAAATTAGATTAGTGTGTAAATACTTGTTTCATATTTTATTCGACTTTATTTTGAATTTTATCTTACTTAAAAATGACAAAAAAATACAGAATATTAAAAATGCAAGTATTCTATGTACATAGAAGACCCTCAAAAATACGTTTTGTATAGCTGACTTATTTTGATTTTGGTTCCTTCATGAAAGTTGTAGATCTTATCAAGACAAACAATTTTCATGAAGATCACTTCTTGATTTGACTTCATTTTCTATTTTATTTAGTTTTTCTTTTGATTTTTATTTTGTATTTTTGTGGGGGTGACATGTGGCCGCTCCTGGAGCTGCCATGTGTCCCTCACTTAACCCATCTTGGTGCCCTTATATTGGGTTGTTGGATGAAGTACCCCTTTAACTAATGACCTTGATTAAATATTTTTTTTCTATTTATTTTTATTTTATTTTAGTTTGTTCTATTTCCTTTTCTTTTTATCACATGGCACACCCGTGCCCCTCCGATCTGGGCCGATCTAACTACCCATACTGTCGCCCCTATCCTCCACCTTCTCCGATCACCCAGCGACTCCCTCAACTCCCCAACCGATCTCTGCCATCTCCACGCGATCTCTACCCCTTCATCCTCATGCTCGACAAATCCCTCTGCCTCTTCTGAAATCTTCATTGCACAACCACCCCTCTCCTCTATGTCTCCACCTCCCCATCCACATCACACTTAGCCCTAACAGTCCAACCACGAAACCCCCGCCATCACCCCTCTTCCATCGCATCCACCATCTTGGAGAGGGAACCAAATGTAACTTCGAGCTCCCAAAAATCTTGATTGGTGATAGTGACCCGAGGTTGGTCGATGCGAAGATGAGCAAGGGTGATCTCCAGCGAGATCCAAGGGAGTTACTCGCTCCTTTATTGTGACTTCATCAGCAAAGAAGATCGTCGAGCTCTGAAGGTGAGCCCCTTCATCAAGCGACGATTAGAGCTCTCCTTCACTCTTAGTCCCCAGGAACCTCCTCCACACCCATCAGGTAAACATCTTCGCCCTCTCGTCTTCCTATTCTTCTTCATTCTTCTCCCTCTTTCTTTCCTTTTCTCTGCTTCTGATCTCTTTTCTCTCGACCTCTATTTCTCCTTCATTATTCTGGAATCCAAACACCATTGCCATCGATTCAACCCGCATCAAAGATCATCTCCACTTCTCCCCACTCGCTTCTGCTTCTCTTCTTCATATCTCATCACCTCTGGTGACTCATCACTAGAGAGCATGACTACATATCCTCCTCTATTGATTAGAGAATATCACTCTTTTCATCTCCAACAACTCACGGCCAGCTCCATCTCACCTGACTCAGTCTCCACCTCACATATAGGACCTCAATTCTCCTCCTTCCTTCTTGTTATCCATGTAGGAACACATGGAGATCCGCTGCCCAGTGTGATCTTCAACAGCAGCCGGAATCCCTAGCTGCATCGACCGTCGTGAGCTTCAGTCACGCCTCACCCTCGCCCAGCAGTCGTTGCTCCTACATCACCTTTAGCGGCAATCCTTCACCACCAAGCTCCTCCAGCCTCCCTACGTGCAGCTACAGATCTACCCGTCGAAGCTTCCTGCTTCATCATCTGTCAATGAGCACAAAACCCCTCTGATTGAGCCAAGCAGGAGAGGAGTTCCAAGTATCGTTGACCTGGAGTTCAGTCCTGATCGAACGACCTCCAATGCTCCACGTCGCCGACCCTGATCCTCAATCCGAACAACAAGCTTCGGGTGGCCCAAAGCTACCAACACATGCCACATGGAGCACCGACACCAAGGAGTCTCCTGAGCCTCCAAAAGTCACGCGTACCGCACACGGGGTGGGACATTTTACAGTGAAACCCCAACACTCCCAGATAATTACGTACGCATCCACATCGACTAGCCAGCACGTGTAGTGCATGCCTGTTGAGGAGAAATTGCAAGGACCCCCTCCATGTTTCGGTAATCATATGGTAGCCCTTCTAGCTTTTTATTTATGTTATTTAATCGTGCAATTTTTGCATAGACACCATTGTGTTCGAACATGTTTTAGAACCTTTGTTTGGCTTATATTTTTAATTCCATAAATTGCATTATATTGTCTAATTAATTCTCTACTATGTGGTGATTTATTTGTATTTTTGTGAGCTTGGAAGCATTTATTGTTTTAATTGTGGTAAAAAATTACATACATCACCCACTGTAATCTTTGAAATAGTAAATAGTTAACTACTCCTAAAATTCTTAAAAATTCAACTTAGGTAGAATTATTTGTGTTACATAATGCCTCTAAAAATCACATTATTTACATGTCTAATTTTCTTAAAATAAATTATTTTGTGATAGAAGTGATTGAGTTTTAATTATTTGTAAATTTGGTATTTTTAGGATTTGGAATTGTTAATGTGTGTCTATTGATTTGGTATATCTAGTATAATGTTTTTTGGAAAAAAAATTAGGTTTGCTAATAAATAAAATTAATTTACTAAAAATCACATAGTTTGTTTAATGAATTCACAAAAAAATCCTTTTGTATCCAAAAATTCCAAAAAATAAAGTAGGTTCCTTTTATTATTTCTAGACTACTATCAAATTATTCATAATTTTTTCATTCCATTTGCAAGAAATTTTGCATAGAAGTCTATAAAATATTTTTCATATATGCATATCATGTCTTAAAAATATAAAAAAGGTGTTTTGGATTTGTCATTTCATAAATAATTAAGAAAAATAGCCTTCTAGATTTTTAAGCTTATTTTCATATTTATTTGATTTTCCATTCTATGCTAGCTTGACCTAATCCATCAGGATTTTTACACTTGCATTTCACTCATAAATTACATTAAAAAATTGCTAACAATCTTCCTCAAAAACCTAATATCTTAACGATATCAAAATCATCCTAAAGAGATAATGGCATCCCTATGTTCGACCTTGGATTTGCCCAAGTAAAAAAATGACCGCATTAAATGCAATTGACCATAAACAATTTTAGTAGTTTTTGATTATCTGAGTTTGCTCTCTTGCAACGATCATCAGTTAATTTCACAATTAGCAAAGGGTTAATTCAAGTTTTTTAGTTACACAATCCAAAGGGAATCCGCTTGAAAGCAAATGTGTCAAATGGACAGGTGAAGGTTGTTTTCTCTTGATGTTTAGGAATGATTTCCACTTGGTTGTACCCGAAGTACCTGTCCAAGAATCAAAAGAACTTTTTTCTTGCCAACCTTTCAAGTACTTGATCAAAAATGACAAATAAAAGTGATCCTTATTTATTATTGAATTCAAGCATCTGTAATCAACATGGACGTGTCATGAAGTGGGTACTTGGGTAGAAATCTCCTCTCCTTGATCATTTGTGATCATTGTAATTATGGATTTCTTCGGAACTATGTGTAATAAGCTAATTCATTTCAAGTCAGAGATAAGATAAATAAATACAACCTTACACCATTTCATGATCTCCTACATGATGATGTCCCAAAGATTAGGGTTTAACCTTATCTAAAATTCGTGAAATGGTTTAAAGTCATCCTCTAAGTAGATATGGTGTGAACACAAGGCTAGATTTATCCCTAAGAGATCTGAAATATTCTAACCAAGTGTCTTGCAATTTCTCTCCTGAATCTCTAGCAAGTGATATTCTTGATCCATAGTCCATCTATTACTGATGATGACTGAATACATATTCTTCTCACTTGCAAGGAAAGCATACGTAAGATCTATCGGAAGTTGGCTTTAATTCAGGAAATTGATGAGTTGACTTCTCGGCTACTTTTGATTACTCTGTTGATAATGCGATGTTGTTCACCTCTATCACTAATAGCTTTGACAATAATGTACCGAGCATATCTTCAATGATTTCTTATTATTTAGTTTGGTTTAATCTTCTTGGAATATATTGATGAGTGCTTCATCTTCAATCTCTCTTTCTACAAAGGAGCATGAGTAGACTGTGTTGTCCAGGTCCTCCTCTAGAAAAAGGATTTCCTATGTTAAGATATCATTTAAGGATAGACAAGGTTCTCTGATCTACTCAATGGTATCACAGTCTTCTATAGGCGATGTTGGCTTTCCTTTCTCAGATGTGCTCTCTACAGCTTTCGGCTCATTGATCATATCCATTATAACCTTTTAACTACAGGAGTGGAATGTGATCTTCCCAGACCCATAATCAACTACCTCTTCGGTTGTTAGAAGGAACAATGACCAAGAATAATCAAGGTCTGGAGTAACGGTGTAGGGAAATCCATGTCCAAGACAAAGAATTCTACTGGGAATTTCATGTTCTACATAATTACGATATTGTCCTCTAACACACCTGTGGGTTGCTTAATAGATTGATCAATAAACTGAAGGATCATGTGTGTGGATTTAAGCTGACCAAGCTCAAATTCCTAAAATAATGAAAAGGGCAGAAGATTTGTAGAAGAACCGCTATCGAGCAAAGTTCGCTCAAAAATTTGATAGAATATTTCACATCTGATTAAAGGTGATCCCTTGTCCGAGCAAAGTTCGCTCAAAAATTTGATAGAATATTTCACATCTGATTAAAGGTGATCCCTTGTCCTTTTTTTAGTTTGGTAGATCATTGATCACGTTCACTATGTCCATGGTGAGTATTTGATTTTCTTCTTTGTTGTATCTATTCTTGTTGGCTTGACTATTTGATATGCACACCTCTTTTAATCCTTTTTTTCACAGAAGGCATGTATTCCATGGCTTTAAAAATGGTATTTCAAGAATTGTTTTTTGAAAAATCTCAACAATGCTAGGAGAAGACAATGTTGTTTTTAATTTTATATTTTTTTGGAGTTTACATTGCATCTAGAAAAGGAATATTTACATACTAAAATGCATTGTTCCTGAGATGTTGCCATGTTGACGGGATTGTGGTGGATCTCTGGTTGTTTTTGCTATACGCGGGATGAAGACACAATAGCCTCTCCTTTGGTCATTTCTTCAAAGATCTATCATATGACATCTTCAATCAAGTTAAAATGAGATCTGCCATACGCGACATCTATCAACCTCTAGCTTTCTTGGTTCATCCCCTCAAAGAAGTGTTGGAGCATGCTAGTCCTTGGGATGTGTTGGTGGGGGAACTTCTCTTGTAAATATTTAAACCTCTCCTAGGCTTCATGAATGGGCTCGTACGGTCCTTGGGAGAAGTTATAGATGCGGGCACACATCTGATTCAAACAACCGAGAGGGTAGAACTTGTGGAGGAATGTTGATTTGAATTCCTCTCAAGTCATCACTATCTTTCCCAAATGATATATCTAGTATAGAGCCTTGTCAAGAAGTCTAAAGAGAAAGGCAGTCATCTTGACTACACCTAATGGAATGTTAGGGTAGTGATAGTGTCGATATTGAGCATGAAATTTGGGTTTTTAATTTTATGAGATATTTGCAATGTCATTGCAACCCTATAAATCCCTCAACAAAAAATTATTTGATTCTCAAGCCAAAATAAAATGAAGAAAATGTAGCCAGAGAACTTTGTTATTTATTTACATGTATAGCGTATAGGATCAAACTTAGGGAGGCTACAAAAATCCCGAGGGTTATTTAATTCAATTAGAAGCAATGAAATAAAAGAGGAATTTCTATGCACATTAGACTTGGTTTTTATGAATCTTGTTGTCTTTTCAATTTTTATGAATTTTTTATTTTTATTTTTTTATACTCTACTATTTTGCATTTTTATGAATTTTTGGATTTTGCAAATGTTTTTGATTGTTGACAACAATCAGAAATAAAAATAAATAGGAAGAAATATGAGAAAAGAAGAAGAATACCACTCTTTTGAATTTTTTAATCAGGATAAAAAATATATAAAAAATAAAGTAAAATTGTTTTTGTGTTTTTGAATATTTTTCTAATGTTTTTGTACTTTTTTCAGAATTTTCAAGTTTTCTAAAAGCTTCCAAACAAATGAAAAATAGAAAATAATGCAAACAGAAAACAATGTGAATGTTTTTGGGTTTTTTAAATCGAAAATGAAACAAAAATTGAAGAACTAAAACATATAGAAAGATAATTTTTTATTTTCCAGAAAGGTTTTTCCCATTTTTTAGGTTTTTTAATGATTTAAAAAAATAGTGTTTTCAATGCCTTTCCATTTTTTTGGTTTTTATGCAGAATTAAAGAAGGCAGTTTGGTTAGAAAATAAAATAAATCAAAATAAACAATCAGGAACTTTTTTGGAATTATTAGAGATTTTTTTATAGTTTTTTATTGATTTTCAACTGCAAATAGGAACTTTTTATGTTGTTTTTTAAAAATTTTAAAATAAGAAAAATAATGAAAATGCTAAATAAAAATTAATGATGAAAGATCTAATTAACAGGATGTTAAAGTGAATTTTTTAGAATATTTTATATGGTTATGTTATTTATTCAATTCAAATAAATAGTTGGATATAATGTAGACTCACAGGGGCATACATGCATAGAAAAGTAATTTAAGGACTAAATGATAACAAAAAATAAGCGAACTTTTATTACAAAAGCACAAGAAAACATGCGTTGTGCACGCTCTCAGTTCAAACTGGACTTAATTTTAAATAAAATAGTTGACAAGGAATGAAATGCAAATGTTTAAGCAACAGAAAGAATACACATGTCCCTCTGGGAATTATTTGAAAATAAAAACACGCAGGGCTAAAGTGCAAATGTATCCTTAGTCCCTGTGGTGAAGCGAACAGATGTGATGGCTCTGGATGTTTATTGGATGGTTGAGATGGTGATGCTCATGAATGGTCTCGATCGAATATGGAAGATATGATCCGCAAATGAAATTTGGGGCAGAATGGACAACCGTGATTCAATCTAGGAGTCTTGTTCTTGATCCAATGATATGAAGGGCACTGGAAAAAAAGGTATCAAGGGTGACTCCATCGAGTTTTGATTTGCTAGATCTCGGCCAATCTTCACTCAATTTGTTGCCTGAAGGATGGTCTTCATTCCTGTGACGCCTCTCTCTTGATTAGTTGTGAAAATGAAGCTCGACGATTATTGGTGACAAATCTGGAGGTTCAAAGGGTTTGAAGCTCCAGGTGAACCTCCAACTTGTGTTTCTCTCTCTCAGGTGTGCTCCGAAGACCTACAAGTGCTTCAATGCTTGGAGGGGGTTTCCAACTGATTTTATTAAATGAAATGATAAGAAATGGAAAGTGGATGAGGGCTCCGACAATAATGGTCGGAAAGGGAGCTAATCTACTTATCTATGATGATCTGGAGGGGGATAGACGTGCCAGAGGATGGAGAAGTCTTCGGTGAGCATAGTCGAATGTCGGAGTCAAATATTTGATGAGAATGGAGCTCCGATCTTGCAAATCGAAGTTGGTGAATGTGAGAATAAATCTAGGCTAATGATGGTAAATCAAGCAAAATTAAAAACTGAAACAAAAAGGAAACTACCTAAGGATACCTACAGGGAAGGAATAGATGAGATTTGCATCGATCTGTTGCGATGGGTCGAGAAGCGAAACTACGGTGGTGAAGGTCCAACGAGTGTAATGGATAGTGAATCTAACCTTCTCCTCACACTCCTGTCATGGGAACTTAAGTTGTCACCTTAAGCTACCACCATGGATCAATCTCAAGGAGAAGTGAGGCCAAAAATGGATCAAGCGACAGCAGGAGATGATTTGGATGTATAAATAGGCAAAGGGTCCATCCAAATTTGAATTTTGAAACACTTATAGATCGATGCGAGAATGATGGAATCGTTGTGCTGGTGATGGAGGTGGTTGATTAGGCTGGAGTATTGGAGAAAAAGGCACAGATTGTTGTTGATCAAAACGTGTGGGAAAATTGGGACAAGTAATTGCTGGAGAGTGAAGAAGCGGAAAACACGGGGTGATTGGGATGTTGACCCCAGTCAACAGACCCAGTTCCAACCAATAGGAAGGTGCGGAGAGTAAGATAGAAAAATGGAAAATGATACAAATCAATAAAAAATTAAATAAATTAGGTAAAAATCGATAATGGATTTAAATAATTAAATAATGTAGATAAAAAATGTTACGATTAAATGTAGTTAATTCTGGTGATTTTAATTAATTAAATAAGGCATAAACAAGGGTGAAAATAAATACAAAGTGTTATTTACAAGTATATATTCATATATTTACAAGACTATGGTTTTTATTTAATAATTTTACATATATATACATAATTTATTAATTTATTAATTTATAATATTTTAAAAGGACTTCATTGTTATTTTTATTTGTTTTTTATGAAGTGATTGTTAGATTAAATAAGTAGGTATATTTATGGTATACACATAGTGGTAGGTATACAATATACATGATTTTATTTCTATTGATTTTTTTGATTTTGTATTTTTTATTTTTGTTTTAGCTAAGTCTAATATATTATACACAAATATTGAAAAATACAATTTATACAAAAAATACAAAGAAAATAAATATACAAATTATATACATATAATATACATAGGTATAATGTACAATAGTGCCTCAAAAAGCCACATTTCACATCTTAACTCTGAATTTTATGAAACACCTTCATTTTCAAGATTATTTAATTTGGAGTACAATAAAAGTGAGTTTGATTAATTTTTAGTTCTGGTGGAGAAGATATTGATCTTACAAGTTGAGGTTTGTGATTTTTTTTCAGAGCATTATTATTTACACAATATACATTGGTTGTTTTTGCAATTATTTTTATTATTTACAAAAGATTTAGGTACACTTTTCATGAAGAAAACAATTGTGTTTGACTTGAATTTGGGTATAAATAAATTAGTGAAAATGTGTATTATATACAGTAATATACAAGTGATGAATATATACAAGTGGAACTTGATTTTCAAGATTCTCTTGTATTTAGGCCTTATCTCCCCCTACTTTATTCCTGGTCGATCAGATCAAGTCTTTACCTTCTCTCAGGGTCAGAGTGACCATGTATCTATTACATATATACGGTCTTTGATTTTATTTATTTTTCTTTTATTTATTTATTTATTTATTTTAGATTAAAATAGTGATAAATATAAATTATTTACATAAGAATTAGGGTTAGTAAAATAATATATTTATTGATTCTTATAGGTGTTTTATAAGGGATTTAAGCAAAAATAAATGAATAAAGATTATGAAATGCATATTCATCCTTCTCCTTTGCTTTACCTTTGCTAGTCCCTTAATAAACACTTATTTGAAGAATAAGTAACTAAAAAAATAAAAAAGAATAAAGGAAAAATAATGAACTAAGAACAATATTGAGTATTAAACTTATCTTCATAAAATCAAAGTATGGAGCTCAATCAGTGATTGACACACCCGAGAGATATGGGTTAGGAAATCAATAATCAAAGGTGTTTGCAACCCGGATCACAAGGCACAATCAACAAGAAAAAGATAGAGAACCACACACATGGATATAAATCAATCAAGCATACAAAACAATGTCAGCGGTCTCCGCAATTTATTTTGACCTAGTATAGCAACCAAGGTCAAACATAAGGACCACAGAAATATACGAAGTAGTCGGCTTTAAGAAAATAAAAAGCATATTTTTATTGTCTTTAATTTTGCAAATTTTTATTATTTTTAATTAAGAAAGAAAATCAGGTAAATAAGAAAATAAAGTAAACAACAAACTTTTTGAATTTTTATTTAAGGCTAAAAATGCTTAAAATAAAGATAAAATATTTTTAGGCTTTTCAAATTTTAAAGTATTTTTGGAAATATTCTGAGATTTTTCTGATTTTCTTTTAATTTTATAAAAATCAAGTAAAGGTTAAAAGTGATAACAGTATACAGTCAGGACAATATTGCAAGTTAAAAACAATTAAAATGCCTTAAAGTCGTGTTTATGAATTTTACAATAAACTAAATAAAAAGAACTACAAACAGAAACTGGAATTATATTTTTTATTTTTTAGAATTTTATATGATTTTTACAAGTTTTAGCTCTTTTGTGATTTTTAGGAATTTTATAAGGGTTTTAAAACAAAAAAGCTACTATAAACAAAGCACACAAAAACACACAATTAGATATTTTTATAGAATTTTTAAAGTGATTTTTCGAATTTTTATGCATTTTCTAAAATAAACATAACATTTTTAAGGTTTTTGATTTTTAGAAAATATCAAATGATACTAAATTACCATAAATATTACGTGTTAGCAGGAGCTAACAGTATATTTTATAGAAGTTTTGAGGTTAATTTAGCATTTATTTAATAAAAATTGAACCAAATAATTCATAGGGACCTACTTGCAATTAAAAAGAACTTTTAGGCCAAACAGTGACACACAAAGAAAGCTCAAGGTTAAAGTTGCAAAATGCCCGGTTAATTCACACACATGCCCAATAAATCACGCGCAGGGGTATAAATGCAAATATCATAAAGTTTCCATTCATTAGCTAACAGTGCACAAGCTTAGGATATAACATGTAATAAACCCACAAGATCATGTGATCATGCACATGTCTCAGATTCGGAGAGACGAAAATGCAAATAGTAAAACTACGAGGTCCAATATGAAAAATGACTAGACTACAACTTTTATTTAACAGACTAAATAGCAAAACTTAGAAGTGTGACGGGTGAAAAAGCAATTTTCCCCCAACAAGTACAGGTGGCATGCGTGGGAAGGGTCGTGATCGTATGGCTCTGATTACTACAGCTGGTACATCAGACAGTGCAGAGGCTGTCGAGGACGTGTGGTCGGATCTGACTCATCAGCACTGATCTAACGGCCGCAACAACCTTTTTATCAGGTGACTGTGATGCAAACTCGCAAGAGGGCCACCATCTGACGGTGACGAAGTTGTCAGTAAGAACAGGAGCCCGACAAGTTTCACCCAAGCGTTAGAAGGAATCCGATGCTCCGATGAAAGATCGGATGGGCCCTATGGCTTCGCAAAGGTGCTTCGCGTCTGATGGGATGCTCCGAAGGAAGTGGCAACGGCTATATGATCGTGACGGTGCAATGCAACCTAGGGCTGCTCCTCCTGAGCAGTTGGGAGCTCTAGGGACTTCCTTAGCGCGAACCGGATCCTGCGGAAGGTAGAGGAGACTCGGGGCATGGCTCAGATCGATTTTATTGCAGAGGAAGATAAGGGAAGCGTGGGGGAATGGAGCTTGGGTCTCCGGCGTTGATGGGAGAATGAGACTTGACCTTAATCTCGACCTGGGGATTGAGTCTAAGGGTGATCAGGAAGTAGAGCGAGATGTGGGATGAGGTGTAGAGTCGATCTGAACGGATGAGGGGATGTGATGGAGCTCCACCCAGCTGGACAGAGCAAGGGGACGATGGCGGTGGCGAAATGAAAGAATTGAATGGAATGAAAAATGGAGTGGAAGGATAGGTTACTTGAGGGTGCTGGCGAGCTCAGCAAAGTCAAGCGGTGAGGGAAGTCTGGTTGTAGCCTCAACCGTGTTGTGGTAGGCAGCGATGTTGAACGCGGTAGAGAGCTCCGGCCACGTAGGGGAGCTGCATCTACAGGCCACCATGCTTCAATCCAAGGGCACCCACAGGTTGTTGTCACTCTACTGAAGATACCTAGGGATGAAGGAAGGGACGTGGCACGAGCTGTGGCGCTAGGAGAGGGAAGAAGATAATATATAGGTCGCTCGGGGGTCCACAAAGATTGGCGTAAGGCGCGGAGCCCTAGAGCAATTCGAATCGACCAAAGGACCCGCGAAGATGTCGGATGTACGAGGATTATCGGGTCCGAATTTCAAGGCGAAAGGAGCTCGGAGTCAGGGTGGAGAATTTTGAGAAGGAGCTTCGGTGATGAAAAATCGACCCGACCCTAGATAGGAGGGGGCGTTGACCGAAGTCAACAATCCCTCCTGGACCAATCAGAAAATTCGATGTTGCAAAATATTTATAAATTCAATAAAAAATAGTAAATGGATTCAAAATAAAAAGTGTATAAAATAAAATTTGTTTATTATTTTTCAAACTATTTTTCTTTGATTTTTAAATATTTCTATGAAAAAATAAATTAGTGTGCATACAATATATAGTATTATATACATGTGTAAATACATATGTATTATGTACAATTTTTTTTATTATTTTATTTTTACATAAATTCCCTAACTTTATATTTTATTTATTTTCAACATATTTTTAGGAGTACAAAATAATTTTTATTTTATTTTTGTAACTTATTTGGAGGTGTAGAATAAATAGTGAAGGTAGTGTGTGCACATGTATTTTGTACAATAATTGGAAGAGTTTATTTTTATTTATTTTTCTTGATTTTTATTTTGTTTTGTAATATTTTTAGAAATATATACAAGGAAGTAAAAATAATAATTTACTTTTATTTTATCAAAAAAAATTATTTACACATATAGGTAATATACACAACATAAAGTAGACCCTATCTCTCTCTACTTATTTTATCTTGTGATCAGGACAAGGCTTGACCTTGTCTTGGGGTTCGGGTCACTCTGTATTTATTTTAAATAAATCCTTACTTTTCTTTTCCTTTATTCTTTTATTTTCACACAAAAACATGCTAATTATGTTGTCTTAACAGATGCATGCAGAATGCTAAGTTGTTGTATTTACAAGTATTTACATGATGCTTTGCTAAGATAAATAGCTAAAATAAAAGAATAAAGACTGAGAATCAGAGATTCATCACCTCTCTATACTTTACCTTTACTAGTCCCATAGCAAACACTTGTTTGAAAAAGAAGTGGAAAGAAAAAAAAAGGAAAAGAAGGGGAATCAAGGTTGATTATTAAACTTGTCTTCATTAAATTGAAGTATGGAGCTCAGTCAGACCTTTGGATTATTAGTTTGTCGGAACCTTATTAAGATCTAGGTTTAAGACTCAATAGCCTCTAAGTTCCACCATTCTATGGTCAAGACTCCTCAATAATCCAAATCAAAACAAGTCTACATACGCAGACTCTAATGACCAACGTATCATTCCTTGTACTTTGTAAGTGATATGTAGCTCCCCATCTCAGAAATGACAAAGAAACAGCCTCCCTCAACAAGGTAACTCTAATTCTTCAGTCCAGCAGCTCTTTCCTCGAGGAGCGAGGTATTCCCTTCTAAGTTTAAGTGCAACCGGCTCAAGAAGAGGGGAAAGAAGAGAGTCAACCATGGTCAGTGTAGCTAAGTCTCCCACTGCAAGCTTCATGAGATGAGAAGGTGTAATACATAAGCTTTGCTTTATTTGGCTACATACATTCCGACAGATATTTTATTTTCAACCAAGCATGTCCACTTTTTGGAGTTTCTCTTGATTTTGCACATATTTTTTTATGTGCATATGTACACCATGTAGATGCTACTAGACCAAGTTGAGACACACATCCCTCCCTAAAGGAAGACGAGAGGTTCCGCCTAGAAGTACTACCCTCGTATGCTACTCCAAGACAAAGAAAACTACCTCCTCATCACCTCATCTATGTGGAGCTATGTGTAAGGTGTTGGTCCAAGTAAAGCCATTGTCTGTGAGAGTCATTTGTACGTTGTTAAGTGTTCTACTAAGGCTCATCAAGATGACATGTGAACATAGCTTAGTGGACTCAAAGAATTAAGTCACTAATGGACCTGAAAAGTCTTAACACCAACTTTTATTTTTCAAACATATTCAAAAATTTTATACCATATACATAATTTTGATACAAAAATATTTACAAACTTTTTACAAGCAAAACATTTTTACAACTATTTGTTTAAAAATAGCTTTTACAAATAGACATGTATGTTTAAGAAAGAATAATGAAAATTTTAAAATTGTGTGATTTTTAGCTTGTGGTTTTTAGACATTTTATTTATAAACACACTCACACAAAGTACGAGTTATGGCTCAAGTATATATACAATATATACGACACCATCCCCCATACATAGCTCGAACGATGTCCTCAGAGTGATCAGAGAACGATGAAGAAGACGTAACCCGTGCTACGTATTGAGAAGTGAAAAGAAAGCCTATACTACAACGATGAATGAAAGAATAAAATCAATAGAAGTCGGTGATCCCCCATACTTAGGATCAAGTAATCCTAAGTATAGAATATGTACACAAGGGGAAACCCGAGGGATTGAATGTATGGGGTTTACCTCCCCTATATTTAAGGTAAAATATCCCTAAGTATAGGCAGCAAAATAGAGGTAAAAAGAATCAAAAGGATAATAAAATATCTGACACCCCCTATACTTATGGTAAAGTGCACTCTAAGTGTAGCACAATCATGAGATGAAGATGGGGTGTTAGACAAAAGAATGTGCGATATGGACAACTGGATCTGTACAACTGCAAGAGACAATGATAATCAGGCATGAGATGCAAATTATGTTAGTCAAAGACCACATCTCATAAAAAATGGATAGGGGTAAAGTAAATGATCAGCGGATCATGATCTGGATATGTCTTCAGGTGCTGACCGTTGACTCAAAAGGTGGAATCTGACGATATCTCAGATATGTCAATGTTGCCATTGTCGTGCATCTTTCAGACCAAGTATGGTCCCTTCCACTTGCTCTGCAACTTCCCTGGAAATAGTCTCAACCTTGCATCGAATAACCATACTCGTTGGTTTAGCTCAAACTGCTTATGGCTGATATGAGAATCATGCCATATCTTTACTTGCTTCTTATACTGTAGGATACTCGAAAAGGATGTATCTCTAAGATGCTCTAGGACTGCAAACTCTGCCTTCCTCTGATCTCCTATACTCTCTAGATGAATAATATGTCAGTGATAGCCCAAAGTGACTTGTGCTTTATCTCCACAGGTAAATGGCATGGCTTGCCATAAACGAGATGAAAGGGAGACGTACCCAAAGGTGTCTTGAAGAAACACCGATATGCCCACAAGACCGAGTCCAAAAGCTATGACCATTCCTTTCAGTCTGGGCAGATGATGAATCTCCATTTCATCACCTTTATTCTATCATTTTGGCCTTAAAAATCCCAGCAAATGCATGTAAATAGCATTAATTTGTATATAATAGCATCCATTATTCATTGTATTAATTGTACATAAAATAAGGTTTCTTATGCAAAAATTATAGAATAAAGAGAAGAAAAGAAAAAGGAATAAAATATTGTAAATATTTTATGACCCAAACCCCGAGACCAAGGCCAGCATGGTATTGGTCGACAAGGAATAAAGTAGGGGGAGATAAGGGCCAACTATACAATAAATACCCCCATTGATTTATTCATTCATTTATGCATTTTTGACACCGATTTTGTATATAATTATTTAGTCATCAAATAAAGAAACTTTATCCATAAAAGTTATAGATAATAATGTAAATAAAAAATACAAAATTGAGTTTGTGTAAAAATAATACTCAGTGTACATTTTATACACAAAATAAAAAGCCAAAATCTCAACTTCACAGACCCATATCTTGCAAATAAAAACTCCAAATCACCCAAACTCACCTTTAATTGTATATAGCATTTCAAGAACTATTTTATAAAATTGGTTTCATAATTTTTGGAGTCCATCTGTGGAAGTTAGGTTTTTGGCCCTTCTTGTACATAATACTTGATTAAAATATTCATTTTATTCAATATTCATTATTTTAATAAATTCATATTTTTAGAATTTTGTAGATAATGTATATAATTCATGTACATATTGACATTAGAATAAAACCAAAAATCATTTGTAAAATAAAATAAGCCTAGGTAATATCTAGGCAAAATACCTATGCTACATATATGTACATAAATAAAAGGGATTTTTATTCTTTTATTCTTTATTCATTTATATTTTTATAACAATGTATATATTATATATAACTTGTTAAAAATACAAACTCAAAATAAAAACAAATAAAATTCATTAAATAAATAAAATGTATATAATATATAGGTAAATACCTATAAGTATACTTACATATACATATACCTATTTATTTAAAAATGTAAATAAACTCCTAAAAACTAAATAAAAATACCTTTATACTCACAAAAATAAATTATAAATATATAAAATAAGCCAATAAAATAATAAAAGAAAATAAACAAACTAAAAATAAAATACACAAAAATACATGTAAATACATACATATACACATTATTAAATTAAAACCATATTAAAACACTTCGAAAAATTCAATATAAATCAAGAATAAATACTACATGAAAAAATACACATTTTTTATATTTTAAGAAAATTCTAATAAAATCATTTATTATTGCAAATAAATCGATTTAGGCGAAAATCCCATTTTTTGTCTTCTTGCGGTTGGCGTGGACCAACCGGGGTGCGGCCCGAGTTGACCCTTGGTCAACTGTCCCATCTGGGACAGGGCGCGCCAGGACCATCATTTCCCAGATTTTCGTCCCATTTTTGTGGCCGTCTCGTCCACCCATCGCACTCGAATCCTTAATGAAAGATCTTCCCTGATCATCCCAGATTCTCGTCGATATCTTAGATCCATTGTACATACCACAGATTCTTTAATAATCGCCGGTCACTGGGGGTCCCTTGGAATGTTTATAAATAACTTCTTCCTCCTCCTCGGCCGAATTTGGCCAATTTCATCCCCTTCTTTGAGCTTGAATCAGCTCCTGGTGGAGCCCTCGTGACAGGAGGCGCTTCCCAGCACCTCGATTCGGTCCATGGAGGAGGAAATTTTGTCGCGGTGGCGCTTCGGCGGCCACCCTGCTCCCTGGAGGCCCTCAGGTATAAGAGCTGCGCATTTTATCTTTCTAGGTAGCTTTTACTTCCAGCATTTCATTCCCGCAATTAGTTTCATATTTCGCATCTTAGTTTAGCGTAGTTTAGTGATTTCGTAGCTCGCCGGAGCTCCGCTCCGGTGAGCTTTTCATCTTGTTTCTGACTGTGCCCCGACACCATTTCACCTTCATTTCGTTCCCCTACGCCTTCTCCACCTTCCAGCCACCTTGTCTAACCGGATTCGCACTTGGATCGCGAATCGATGCTCATCTCCTCCGCATCGCCGGAGCATCGCCGCCCTCACCCATTTCCTATGCTAACAGCTTCAGTTTTGGGCCGAGGAGCACCGCCTCGAGCCGAGCTTCGTTCCTGTGCAGGTTAGGTGCGCAATAAAGCACTAGGAGTCGAGTTACAAGCAGGCGGAGGTACCTAGAGCTTCCATCCTTCTCCGAGCTCGTGGCAGCGTTCCAGGGTACCTCCGGCCGATCTAAGACCTCCAGCAAGAAGAAGACCCTGCCAGGAAGCTTTTTGGGCCTTCAGGAGTGGCGAAGACCGGCGGAGGCACGAGATCTGGTCGGAAGAAGCTCGCCCCGGCGAGTCTTATTCCCTGTTCTTCCACGTGTGCGCTCCACCATTGGATGAAGACGAAGGCCCCAGTTCAAACCACAGCCGTCCGATGGAGCGATGCCACGACCGTAGATCTCAGCCCGGAGATCTAATCCTAGCGCTTCATCGGCGAAGAGGTATCGGCCGTTGGATTTGTGACGCGTGTCAAGTAAAGAGAGCCCAGCCGTTGGATCGCGCACCCTTGGGGGTAATTTGCACATTTAGCCCCCATCATTTTTGTATTTAATTTTTAATATTGTAAAATAAATTGCACGTTATAAAATAATTGTTATTTTTGCAGTAGGACCCCTGAGTTTATTAGAATTGCATTTAGGTCCTTCCGCGCCTCACGTGCAGTCCCACGTGAGGCACGTGAAATTTTCACTTTAGCCCTGGCGGTTTTTTGTATATTGGAAATTAGTCCCAAAAATATAAATAAATGTTTATTTCTGTGGAATTTTTGCACTGATGCCCCTGGAATGTATTTTATTTGCAAAAATGCCCCTGCCAGACTGTTTAATTTTTGTGCATTTTCTCTATTTATTAAAAATACCTATGAGGCTTCTAAAAATTCACAAAAATTAGGATAGATGCTCCATGCAGTGTTCTTCCACGCCTATATTTTAGTTTCCATTTTTTTGCACTTTTCCTAATTATTAAAAATGAAATAAGAGCCATTTTTGCACTGTCTAAATTGGAAAATACAAAAAAAGTAGCAAATTTTTTTGAAAAAATCCAAAAAAATTATATATGGTATAATTATATATATATATATATTGAGTCCAGAAATTGAAAAACCCTAAAAATATGAAAAAGAAAATCAAAAAATCAGAAAGCTCCAAAATCCAACAAAAAATAGAAAAATCCTTAAAAAACCCCAAAAATATATTTTTCTCTTTTATAATTATCTATATATTAATATTAATGTATTAAAATTAATTTGGGAATTTTTGGAGTTTATTTTATATTTTTAAAAAACCCAAATTATATTCGGCTATTTATTTAGTCCTATATTGTGGACATTTTTGGAAATTAAAAATATATAAAAATTAGAAATATTCCAGAAAAATAACAAAAAAATTAGAAAAATATTAAAAAGCTAAAAAAATTATATATATATATTAAGTATTTATATATATATATATATTATAATATTCCTCTCTCTCTCTTCTTATATATACATCTATATATATATATATATATATCTTATATATATATATATATATTTATATAACTAAAAATATAAAAAGAAAATAAAAAATATATATAAAATATAAAACAAAATAAAAATTATAAAAACAAAAATAAAAAAAATTATAAAGTCCAAAACCCACAAAAACAATAAAAGGACATGAACAATGGATTGAATAAATGATGCTTTACATACATTCCCTTCGCCTCCCAGTGTTCGACCTCTACCTGTACTTACACCTATACACATTTACATGTAGAGTTATAATAAATTTTAACTCCACATTTTTGGATATTCATTGCATATATTATTGTGGGCTAATTGTTGATTGATCTGGGGATCTTTAAGTGGTCGACTCAGCGACTGGATCTCTTGCCTTGTGAGATATCTAGACCCTTGATTTTCCCCAGTCATCAAATGGCGCCGTTGCCGGGGAGGCAACGGATTTTGTATGATTTTTGTGAGCTTATTTGTTCATTTATTCAATTATTTGTTCATGTCCATGATTCATTTATTTGTTTGGTTTTTGTTTCTATTTGATATTATTTGATTGACCGCTCTGACCATTTCTTTCCTTTGTCGTTGATGCGAGGGACCGCCAAGCGAAGGAGGACCTCTTAGGAGGACCTATGCACCCAAGCAAGGTGGAGTTGGCTCTTCTCCTACCAAGCCAACTGGAGAGAGCATCCATGACAGAAGAAGGAGAATTTTTGAAGACAGACTTTATTTTTATGCATTTTATTTTATTTTGTATATTCATGTGAGAGAGTGACACTTGATTTGTAATAATACAGGACTCTCACAGGTACACTTCGACTCCCGAGGTCCAGTGCCCGGGGGATTGTTCCCTTGGGGGCCTCGATGATTTTTGACGCTTTTCTTTTTCTTTATTTTATTATTTTGTGTGAATGAGCCTTAGCTTAGGAGTTGCTTGCTCGTAGAGTTAGGTCCAAACACCCTAATAATGTGCATATACCTATAGTTCGCCTTGGACCTAGATCAAACTCTAAACAGCCGCTCATTTATCTCTTAGCCTTTGTGCCACAGCGAGCCCCGCAAAGCGCTTTCTCCTAAGCTCAAGTGTGTTGAGCACAGAGGAGGGGTGAGCCAAGATCGGACTTTTTGAGGCTAGAGATGAATGAGCGACTTGTGGTGCTTCACGATAATAGCAATTTCTGTACCTAGGCCGATTTCTTCGGTTTGCATTTGCATATAGCATAGGTTTCAAATTCTGTTTTGCATCCCGCATGGAGAGAGCTGGGAGGCATTGTAAGTCTTCTTACTTAGCATGCATCATCGATTTCTGACTTGCATGGCTTTTCCGATCTTCTCCCTCTGTTTTTGCTAACCTAGGATGTTAATGGAAATTGGAACCTCGATAGGCACGTGCATTGAAAATACCCAAAAAAGTGATAACTTAAATAAAATCAGGACTGCTAACTCTCTTGGACCTAAAAATAAAACATAATGGATTCCTTGTCTTGGGGAGAGAAACCCCCTCATTGTATGCGTTTTAAATTGCTCGCGTACACACTAAGGAGTAGAGCCCAAATCCTATCATGCCTCCTATGTGATTGTACAATTTTTGTGGTTCTCACCTAACTCTAAAAATGAAATGATAGATGACCGTCACCTGACGATCTTCACTGTGTTGAGTAGGTGAATCGGGGGTTTGCCTTGTGTATTAATTGTGACTTGGAGTTCATTGTGTTTTTCATTCATTACTTCGTGTGAGTCATGCATTTTTCGTCTTTGAGTCTCTCTACCCATCTTATACATATATCTCTTCATCTTGCATCGAGTCGTGATATTGGCGCTTGAGCTCAATCATTCTTCGCCAAATCCTTTGTTTCCCTCTTCTTTATCACTCTCCTCGTATTCTCCGTACCATCATCATTCTCTGGTTCAGGGGAGAGCAGTCTCCTTGAACCACAATTTTGATGATGTTCCCGCCCTGTGTGGAACACCCAATTTTGTCTACATCCCGATCTTCTCACCCGCCCTCCTCGTACCCTCTGTATCACTTTTCTACCACCCACGATATTGGCACGCACGCTCAATCAGCTTCTCCACCGCACCGTGTTACCCTTCTTATCCATCTTCCTCGTGTACCCCGTATCATCTCTCCCTTTACCCGGGAATGTTGTGCATAATGATGAGGCCCGCATCGAGGATTATTTAAACAGATTATTTGTGTAGGCCGGGCCATGATGTTGAGGTTGCTGAGATTGATTTGGTGGATTTGTCTTTGATACATGCATATGGGCTTCTTGAGGATTTTTGTTGATACATAGAGCATAGGTGTAGGGCATTATTGACGAATTTTAGTTCTCGCACACCGGATTGGGGATGTGATGTAATGCAATGATTCGATGAAGATTTCATGAGTATTGATTGATCTATATATCTTGAGGTTCCAGCCATCTTGATTTTGAGGATTGAATGATTATTCTGACTTTGAGTGCCTGGTAGAGGTGTGCGGAGCCGACATGATCTCTCATCTTCCTGATTGAACCATCCTTGTGTTGGACATGCGAGCCCACGGCGAGCCATTATGCAATAAATGTTATTGCAATTCACTCCTTAATCTGAAATAAAGAGTACATAATTTGCATAATAGGTCCCTTAGTGCAATTAGGGTTATGTACCATGGCCATCTTAATAATCATACAGTTGTTGATTCAATTATTGAACCATAGAGGCTGGTGCTTAGATGAATATCTAATGAGTTAGATTGAGGACTCATCAAGCACCGACAAATGATTATTAAGAGATGATCTCCAGCCTGAGTAGGAGATGGCAATCCTATCTCATTTAGGTTGATATCTTACCGACCTCTTGATGCAGGTCCTCTGCATAGGAATAGAGATTCGGAGGTGTCGGATGAGTTAGGTCAAAGAGTTGACTTAACGAGATCGAGATAACCAAAGTCAGCATATGTTGTCATGATACAGGCACACATCCTCTGATCGGAGACAGATGTGTTACTATATGTCTGAGTATGTACATTTGGCAGACCAATAGGTTGATGGTCTAATCAAGGTCTATACACCGGCGCGCTGGTGTGCATATAAGGGCATATGAGTAATACGATCTCTCAAAGGGATCATACAAGTTCACTATTGAACCGGAAGACATGAGCTCACTCATGAGATATTGGGAAGAATCAAATTCCGTGCGCACGGTCGTCTCGCTTTGGAAGCTTGACTGAATTTGTTGGTTTGATATATTTTTTTGGAAAGTATATGATCAAGACCTAGGTATGATATATGCTTTTGGAAAGTATATGATCAATACCGACTCCCAATGATCAAATGAGAAACTTACTGATAAAACCATGAAGTAGACAGTATAAAGTTGATCCAATACTTCGGGTTTAATCTGGGTCTTCCAGTATGCAGGATGTACAGGTATTGGGAATGCCTGAGGGTGATGTGATCATAAACGGTTGTATAACCATGACGCTTCCATTCCTAGGGAGTGATGAAACGGGTCTGGATTTTAGTGACTCCTCTCAGTAGAGAAGTAATCTGATCTTAGTCCAAATGTTGGACATTAATCTGACTGTGATTCAGATTCAATGAGAAGATTAGATTTGCGATCTTGATTTAATCAAGCATCTATGGGAGGCCCGCGATCTGGATTTGAGATATGATCTCAATATCCATGTCACTATACGTGGAACAATACAATCGCCCTGTTCTTATCTCCAAGTATTCGCAGAGAAAGCGCATTATCCTTGAAAGAGTTCATGGATAATTCTTTCGTTGACATATGTATCCGAGCAATGAGAAAATGGATAATTAAATGTGATTTAATTATCATGAATAATATGAATTTGATTCATATTATAAGGAGAGTTGTCTTAGATAATTAAATGTGATTTGATTATCAAAGATGTAAATAATGTGAATGTGATTCATATTATTTGAAGCACAAGAGAATAAGTTATCCAATATAATTAAATATGATTTAATTATTATGGATAAGAATAATGTGGATAGTAATATCCAATTATTCATAATATATATTATAAATGTGATTTATAATGTATTAGAGAGAGCTAATTATAATTTATATGTGTTGATTAATTATTATGTGTATTGGATACACATTGTGTAATTAATTGATAATGTAAATTATATATTGTTTTGGGTTGTGAATTTGATTCACAATTTTTTCATGGCAAGATTGCAATATTCTCAAATATAATTGTGAATTATTTTTGAAGAATAAAACCCAACAAAAGTTGTTGGAAATAAATAAAGAGAGAATTTCCATGGAGATATGCAATCTCATGAATTATCATGAGATTGCCCTCCATTAGGAAAGGGGTGGGCGGCACCCATGCCCTATTTGGAATGGGTGGCCGTCCACCATGTTATACATGGAATTGTGATCTCCATGTATGTATTCTCTCCTTATTTATTGGTTTGATTTAGGACTAATTTATATTTGATTTTGTCAAATATATTTTAATCTAAATTTTTTGGTTTTACCAACAACAATCTTGACCATTGGATTGACATAAATCAATCTCATCCATTGATTTTATATGTCCCATGGATTGAGATCCATGGATCCCAAAACCCTATAAATAGAGAGGCATACCCTTGCTCTCTCTTTACACACAATGCTTGAGAAGCATCTCTCTCCCTCTCTTTCTCTCTAGAGGTCAGCCCTCTCTCTCCCTCTCATGGCCGTCCATCATGGATGCCACAGAGAGGTTCTCCATCGCCGCGGCATCGTCGTTATGCTGCCCGTTCTTCTGCTCGTGGATCTCCGTCTCCTTCGATGCGCCTCGCTCGTGAAGAAGACGTCGGATCTCGTGTGTCGAGATCAGGAGATCCGCCGCTTGGATCATCAACATGGATTGCGAGAAGCACGCGGTTCATCCCCGCGCTCGCAAGCATCTCCTTCGTCGAATCGGACTTGAGACAGGAGGTCTCTTCGTTTAGAGACTCGATCGCAACCACGCTTCAAGAGGTAATCATATTACTTGTTTGTGGTTTAGACGAAACGATCCGAGAAGTGTTCTTGGATCATGTGGTTTTGTCGTATAAAATTTTTAAATTCCGCTGCATCGAGCAACTACTGCGACTAGTCGCTCTTCGTCGTATTTGATACGACGCTCACGCTTCCGTGATGCACTTGAGGATCTAACCATATCCTTCAAGTGGTATCAGAACCTTAGGTCGATGGTTTCGAATATGATTCGCTAACCGAGGACGACTTGGGTTCGTTAAGGTCGCGAAAGTTTTTTTATCGCATTTGATTTCGCAGATCTGTTTAGTGTAATTTTTCGGCCATGTTTAAATTGTTTAAACACTAAAATAGCACTTAGATTTTGTTCCCCATTAAATAAGAAAACCATAGGATCTGAGTTTGCTTAAATCGGATTTCGTATGCTCTAGATATGGTCGTTTTAATGAACATGTATGCACTGTTGCGGGAACAGTGAATCTGAACGTGATTAAAATGCTAACTACTGTTTAGACTTACCTCGAAATGCGTGAAACATCACTTAGGTTCCGTCCTAAATCAAATTAGCAAACTTTAGAAATAGACTTTGCTTAATTTGGATTTAATATGATTGAGATATGCCAATTTTAGTAAGTAGGGGTCACTGCTGAAATTGCTTTCCTAATCAAGAACCATGTGATTGTCAATTAATGAAATTAATTGTTAATTTCGAGAAATAATTATGAAAAATATTTGTGAAATATTAGAGAATGATTATTTCCTTAATTGACTTGGCCCCAACCAATTAGTTGATTAGATTTGATCTAAATCATAATTGGAATTACAATCATCAAACTTCTTGCTTGAATAGGATTTGGGAATTGGCCTAGCAAATTTCCTTAAAATCAAAATTGTTTTGATTACTATATGGTATAATTTCGGTTGAAGAACCGATGATCATCTCAAGTACAAAATAATCAATTTGGCATTATCCTTTCCCGAGGCGGATATGGTGTCTAGTCGGGGATCGCTGGGTCAGCAGGTTGCAACGTATGTGGTCCGCCCCACTCCCGTCGGTACTGGCCATGACAGCGGGTAGGGTCGGGATAATGTCCGAGGGATTATGATGTATTTTTCTAATTATTAAAATATGAATTAATACGTACTTTGAGAATAATACCATATATTCAAGTAAAATCAAGCTTGTTGATTGAATTGGATTGAAAATTAATTTAATATGATTAAGTTAATTATATCCAATTAAGAACACTCTATTATGAATAGAGTTATTATTTCCCTTGGAAGAATTAATCGTAATGAATGTGATTCATAATGATTAATTATAATTTGAATACGATATGGAGGATCACAAAAGTGACGGCGAAGGGTTTCGTCGTCAGATATTATATGTGGGAGACGCCTGTCCGAAGTGACAGCTCCTGCATATGATCCATTTGGATCGGGCTCGTCGCTTCTCGAAAGAGTAAGGGCGTATGCGTAGTGACCCCAATATAGGGTCCTCATATTATTGGGGCGATGTTGGATTGCGCATAGCGAGTTGTATTCCTGTTGACGGTTGGTTCAATTAATGACGGGTCAACATCACCTTAGGGGTGGTGGGCCCGGGTGTTGAAGACCAAATTGGGAGATGCAAATTGGACTTGCAAGGCGGAATGTGTTCCCGCTTCTTTTTATCCGAGTTGTAGGTTCTCATATTATTGGGATGCAACAAAGATAAGGAAGGACATCCCAGATCTTGCTTGAGATATAATGGTAAGTATATCTCTTACATTGAAAGTGATTAAGGGAATGAACTTTCATTGTTGACATGGCAAGACAACTTTGATATAAAATTCCTAATTCAAAGTAAAACATGTATATATATAAATATATACCCTTATGCAAATTACTTATTTCAGATAATCCTTCATTAAACCCACTCAATGTTATACTCATTAATAACCAGTAGAATATCATGGATTGGACCCTTGATCCAGGTATTGTACTTGCGATTGGACACATAATGTATGTGGTTGCAATGTGCAAGTTTCCTCATAATAATGAGAAGTGATAATTAAATAAGACAATAGGACTAAAACCCTAGGGTTTGTATGTCTCTATAAGTCTTGATCTCATTGAATGTACTTTGGAAGTGGCATGTCAATGATGATCGTAATTATCAAATAATCCTTATAAAATCAATAAAGATTTTCTGGCATACATATGTGCTCTTGACATTTAATCATGAATGGCATGGTTCTCTGCATCATGTAGAATGGTAGCTCTATAAGAGATGATGTATTCAAATTATTTGAATACCTACCTGAACCTATGTTTTAAGAGTTTAGATGGATGTAGATGATGAGTGTCATCATTCTACTGTCTATACTCTAGTCATTCATGAAGCTTCATAATATTCATATTATATGAATTGGATGAAGCATGTATAAATGTTGAAATACTCTTACATTAAAATCTTTTGAATTTAATAAGAGATCCTTAGTCTTGAGTAATGGTTGCTTATATATAAAGGGAGCGCAGTGGAAGCATGGGTTGGACCCAAGTAAGAAATATAGTCAAAAGGTTGACTGTATTTCTGTAACTTCCATATGACATTCAAAGAGTTGAATGAATGCCAATATTGCAATAAGTTGATGTGTTGATATTATGACTATCAAATCTATCTAGAATCCTTAGAGAAGGAATCAGATAGTACATCAGAATAATCTACATATAATCATTGAAATTGACTTACTTATTTGATAAGATAAAGTCTAATAATTGTATCTCAATCTTCTAATAACACTTGCAATTGGTTGTATATGTATTAGAATATTAGAAATTTGATCTTAAGGTTTATTGATCATCCATGTTGAAAGTGATGCAAGTGTTGCAACAGTTTCCATGAGATCAATAGACTTCATATTTTCAGTGGGAGCCCTTAGTCTTGGAGAATGTCTCTATGACCTAGATATTAGAATACACTCATTGTTTATTTCTAATTGTTGGATATAAACATGAATTCTGTAATAAATCTATCATAAAGAGTTACGATGGAAATATTTCAGTTAGTAATCTAAAATCTAGTGGACTCTATTAAATTAAAAAATTATTGAATGGTTCATTAAGATTTCTAATACTGAAAATTAAACCTTTAAAAGATCAATAGGAGGATAAAGATCATTTGACAATGATCTGGCATCAAATTTTGGACATATGTCTGTTGATGAAATCAATGGACTGGTAAGACATGAAACTTTAGATTGTCTAAAGATTCAAATCTCACATACTTGTGAATATTGTATTCAAAGTAAAATGTCCAATACACCCTTCCTTGGGAAAGGTGTAAGATTAAGGTATTCAAGATCTCATACATATTAATGTATGTGAATCATCTATATCAGAATAAACATTATGGATATATGATATCTATTAGTGATTATTTGATATGAGATTTCTTTTCTTCACTTAGAAAACTTTGAAATGTTCAAAGATTTCACAATTTTGGTTTAGAACCAAAGTTTGAAGGAAGATAAAATGAATTTGATCTAACCAAGGTAGCATGTACCTATTAGATGAATTCAAGAAATACCTTATGGAGATATGAATATCATTTCTATCTCAATCCTCCTAATAAACCTTAACTCAATAGAGTTGTAAGGAGATGCAATTAATCATGTGTGACATGATTTGATCAATGATTAATCTTAGCATAATTATCTCTTAGTTTCCAGGTATATGTATATGTGGTAGAGACTACATTATATATATTTAATAAGGTTCCAAGCTGGTAAGCTGGAATCTAGCACCAGAGAGTGCTACTTCATTAGGAAAATAAAGGATGGTATTAGATACCTACTTTATGACCTTGAGATTCTTAAAAGATCTCATCTTTGAGAATATGATTCTTATAGGATGACTCTCTTGAGAATCAAGACGAAAATGAAGTAAAGGAACTCATTTAATCTTGAAAAGATAATGAGGCTCCTGAAATCGGAAACTAAAATAGATAATTAAAGATGGAACGTTAATACCTCTTCAAATAAGTTTGAGGATGGATTCCATGTGTCAGTTAAATCTGACGATGATCGGATTTCATGTGATGAAGCTCCTGAGGATCATGACATGGAAAGATAGATGTTAGCAATAAAGTCTAATGTAGACTTCATATACAAGTGTTGTATATGGACCCTCGAGGATCCACCTATATGGGTCAGACCCATTAAGGTATAAATGGATCTTCAAGAGAAAGAGGGAACCCGATGAGAAGGTATAGACCTTCAAAGCACGGTTCGTAGCCATGAGCTACACACCGAAGAGAAGGCATCGCTTGCGATAAGACTTGCTCTCCAGTGACCTTGCTTTAACCCATCAGAATATTGCTAACTATAGCTACACAACTTGTCTATGACATCTTCATGGTGTGAGTCAAGATTGCATTTCTCTATGAATACCTCTCTGAGGATATTCATATGAAGTAGCCCCAGGGCTTCATGGTTGAGGAAAGCAAGGTGTGCTAGCTGAAGAACTCCATTTTTTCTTGTAGTTGGAACATAAGATTTGATGAAATTATAAATGTTATGATTTCAGATAAAATCTTGATGAACTATGTGAAGCTTAGTGGGAGTGCCATTATGTTCATCGTGCTTAATGTAGATATTATTCTAATCATTTAGAATGATATAAGAATAGATAATAAGTGTTTGATAATTTGGTTGTTCCATTCCTTGAGATACGATCTCAAGGATACCTCTTAGATCTTAATTCTGAAGTCGCTCAGAAGCAAAGAGAAGAGGATATTGGGACCGTCACATTAGTAATACACCTTGGACTTATTCCATCTTCTGGAAAATTCCAAGAGAGGCTTCCTTCCCTTAAGATGTGGTAGTGACCTGAAGAGAGGGATAGCACCTCAAAGAGTTGAGGAAGTGAATGCTAGAACTGCTTGTACTTGTGCATCAGTTATGAGAAGCTGGGTATATGCTAGATGTGTACAAGAGCGAGATGTCTGCCATGCAGTGGGAGTAGTAAACTGTTACTAATCCTACTATGGAGATAAAACACTTGATTGCAGTAATAACAATATCTTCAAAGATGATGAAACTTAGAGATAGTGATCTCAAAGTCTTATCTTCAAAGGTTTAAGACCTTGTAGATAGTGATCTATAAGGGTCTTAACTGTAGATACCTTAGGAGATAGAGATCCCCAGGAATGAAGGTATTCTAATAAGGATTATGGGAATACTGGTTATGATAATTAATAAGATGTAGTGTCAAGAACACTATAACCAACAAAATTGAGTATCGGTTGCATGAGATGCAACATTCGCATTGGATGCGAGCACTGTTACTAGGAGATATGCAAGTGCCGTAAAAGGACTTGGCGTAGTCTCTTGGGAACGGAGTGACTGATCAGCTTACCTAGCTATTTTCTAAATAGCCTATGATTGTCACATGAGTGTGGGTTTAAATGATTAGCCCATTAATGGCTCTTAGGGCTAGTGGGAGATTGTTGGACATGCAAGTCCACGGCGAGCCATTATGCAATAAATGTTATTGCAATTCACTCCTTAATCTGAAATAAAGAGTACATAATTTGCATAATAGGTCCCTTAGTACAATTAGGGTTATGTACCATGGCCATCTTAATGATCATACAGCTGTTGATTCAATTATTGAACCATAGAGGCTGGTGCTTAGATGAATATCTAATGAGTTAGATTGAGGACTCATCAAGCACCGACAAATGATTATTAAGAGATGATCTCCAGCCTGAGTAGGAGATGACAATCCTATCTCATTTAGGTTGATATCTGACCGACCTCTTGATGCAGGTCCTCTGCATAGGAATAGAGATTCGGAGGTGTCGTATGAGTTAGGTCAAAGAGTTGACTTAACGAGATCGAGATAACCGAAGTCCTATATCATATGTTGTCATGATACAGGCACACATCCTCTGACCGGAGACAGATGTGTTACTATATGTCTGAGTATGTACATTTGGCAGACCAATAGGTTGATGGCCTAATCAAGGTCTATACACCGGCGCGTTGGTGTGCATATAAGGGAATATGAGTAATACGATCTCTCAAAGGGATCATACAGGTTCACTACTGAACCGGAAGACATGAGCTCACTCATGAGATATTGGGAAGAATCAAATTCCGTGCGCACGGTCGTCTCGCTTTGGAAGCTTGACTGAATTTGTTGGTTTGATATATACTTTTGGAAAGTATATGATCAAGACCTAGGTATGATATATGCTTTTGGAAAGTATATGATCAATACCGACTCCCAATGATCGAATGAGAAACTTACTGATAAAACCATGAAGTAGACAGTATAAAGTTGATCCAATACTTCGGATTTAATCTGGGTCTTCCAGTATGCAGGATGTACAAGTATTGGGAATGCCTGAGGGTGATGTGATCATAAACGGTTGTATAACCATGACGCTTCCATTCCTAGGGAGTGATGAAACGGGTCTGGATTTTAGTGACTCCTCTCAGAAGAGAAGTAATCTGATCTTAGTCCAAATGTTGGACATTAATTTGAATGTGATTCAGATTCAATGAGAAGATTAGATTTGCGGTCTTGATTTAATCAAGCATCTATGGGAGGCCCGCGATCTGGATTTGAGATATGATCTCAATATCCATGTCACTATACGTGGAACAATACAATCGCCCTGTCCTTATCTCCAAGTATTCGCGGAGAAAGCGCATTATCCTTGAAAGAGTTCATGGATAATTCTTTCGTTGACATATGTATCTGAGCATTGAGAAAATGGATAATTAAATGTGATTTAATTATCATGAATAATATGAATTTGATTCATATTATAAGGAGAGTTATCTTAGATAATTAAATGTGATTTGATTATCAAAGATGTAAATAATGTGAATGCGATTCATATTTATTTGAAGCACAAGAGAATAAGTTATCCAATATAATTAAATATGATTTAATTATTATGGATAAGAATAATGTGGATAGTAATATCCAATTATTCATAATATATATTATAAATGTGATTTATAATGTATTAGAGAGAGCTAATTATAATTTATATGTGTTGATTAATTATTATGTGTATTGGATACACATTGTGTAATTAATTGACAATGTAAATTATATATTGTTTTGGGTTGTGAATTTGATTCACAATTTTTTCATGGCAAGATTGCAATATTCTCAAATATAATTGTGAATTATTTTTGAAGAATAAAACCCAACAAAAGTTGTTGGAAATAAATAAAGAGAGAATTTCCATGGAGATATGCAATCTCATGAATTATCATGAGATTGCCCTCCATTAGGAAAGGGGTGGGAGGCACCCATGCCCTATTTGGAATGGGTGGCCGTCCACCATGTTATACATGGAATTGTGATCTCCATGTATGTATTCTCTCCTTATTTATTGGTTTGATTTAGGACTAATTTATATTTGATTTTGTCAAATATATTTTAATCTAAATTTGTTGGTTTTACCAACAACAATCTTGACCATTGGATTGACATAAATCAATCTCATCCATTGATTTTGTATGTCCCATGGATTGAGATCCATGGATCCCAAAACCCTATAAATAGAGAGGCATACCCATGCTCTCTCTTTACACACAATGCTTGAGAAGCATCTCTCTCCCTCTCTTTCTCTCTAGAGGTCAGTCCTCTCTCTCCCTCTCATGGTCGTCCACCATGGATGCCATGGAGAGGTTCTCCATCACCGCGACATCGTCATTATGCTGCCCGTTCTTCTGCTCGTGGATCTCCGTCTCCTTCGATGCGCCTCGCTCGTGAAGAAGACGTCGGATCTCGTGTGTCGAGATCAGGAGATCCGCCGCTTGGATCATCAACATGGATTGCGAGAAGCACGCGGTTCATCCCCGCGCTCGCAAGAGTCTCCTCCGTCGGATCGGACTTGAGACAGGAGGTCTCTTCGTTTAGAGACTCGATCGCAACCACGCTTCAAGAGGTAATCCTATTACTTGTTTGTGGTTTAGACGAAACGATCCGAGAAGTGTTCTTGGATCATGTGGTTTTGTCGTATAAAATTTTTAAATTCCGTTGCATCGAGCAACTAGTGCGACTAGTCGTTCTTCGTCGTATTCGATACGACGCTCACTCTTCTGTGATGCGCTTGAGGATCTAACCATATCCTTCACCTTGGTCTCCTGGGTCTCTAATCCACCCTGGTACTTAGAGGATTCCTGACTATTTTTCGTGCCATCTCAGCTGACTGGATTGACCCAAGGGATGTTTGGTGAATGACATGATTATCTGCTCTCTTGCATGATCTTATGCCCTCCAAATGATTGAATGATTTATTGCTTTTGAGGACCTGAGATGACTCGCCAGCATTCCCATGACCTACATTGATCTAGCTCGCATTCCTCCCCGAGGACTATCTGCGGGAGAATGCGATAATTTCTAGGACTGCGGTTTCATTCACTGCTTGGGTCGCCATTGTGATGGGACCTGAAATCGAGTCAGATGATATGCTTTATTGGCCTCCCCCTGTGATTGTGTACCTGACCTGTCAGTACACGAGGCCAATGCACTAGACTCATCTGAGTCCGCTCTCCTTGACGGTCCTCGCAAGGTAGAGCTCCATTTTTCTGATTATTCCATGCCTAGTTCATAGCTCTCCGAGGGTTATCTGCGAGAGGCTATGACACAGTTTAGCTCTCTTGGTATCTTCTCCTGGTAGATGATCTGTCGTCTATCGAGACAACATGTTCTGTGGATCCGGCTCCTTTGAGCCCTTGTCTCTCCTTGACGACCCTCGCAAGGTAGAGACACATTCTGACTATTCCTTGCCTAGATCGCAGTACTCTCCGAGGACTATCTGCGAGAGACTGTGACACTCTATTTATGCTCGGTTCCCCCTTCTGACTGTGTCTCTGATCTGCAGAGCACGGAATCGAGTCGTCTGATATACATGATTTTTGGTCCCATCTTGAGTTGCGTATCCGATCTGCGGATCATGGGACCCATCTGATTAGACTCCTTTGAGTTTGCTCACCTTGACGGTCCTCGCAAGGTTGAGCTTCTGATATCTGCTATTTTCATGCCTAGCTGGCAGCACACTCCCCGAGGGTTATCTGCAAGACGCTGCCACACTTTCTTGATTCGACGGTCTCTTCTGTTGATAGCCGCTCTGTCGCTTACCCAGACCGTCCCTTTGATCCGTCTGATGGATCAGGCTCCTTTAAGCCCGCTCTCCTTGACGACCCTCGCAAGGGTGAGCTTCTGTTCTGATTATTCATTGCCTAGCGTGTACTACTCCCCGAGGGTTATCTGCGGGAGGGTACATCACCTTGTAGGTACTCGGTTTCACTCCTGGTGTCTCCTATCTGTTGGAGCATGAAGCCGAGTCTTCTGACCTTCGTATTCGGTCTCCTCCCTGGTTGTGTCTCCTCTCTGTTGGAGCACGGAGCCGAGTCTTCGGATTATTCTCTAATTCTGCTCACCTTGAGGACCCTCGCAGGGTTGAGCCATGTCCTGCGGTATTCGGTGTGTACTTATGATCTTTCTACCTCACCATCATCGGATACCATGGTATCTCCTATTCTCTATCTTCCATATCTATCTGAGACCATGATTGACTACGAGGAGTCTGTACTGCTCTTTCTTCCTCCCGGTCTTACGATATCGGCTTTGATCCCTCATGTTGACCATATGAGCCGATTGACTGCTTCATGCTACCGAACCCGATATCTAACATTTCGATCTATTGTCCCCGGTAGCTGACACCCACCTGACTGCATATCAGGGTGTCTTTCCACCTTCTGACTGCGTCCTCGTTCTCACAGGGAGACGACGACAAGAGTACGGTAGTTGCTTACCAGATACCGTCCTGTACTCCACCAGTTTTTTACCTCCTGTATATATGTGTCCCTTGTTCATTCTTTCTCCCGCATGTTAGGTGTGCCCCAGATCTATCGCCATATCTTTGTGTCTACACTTAGGACGTACCTTGTCCTAAGTATAGGGGGGCACACACCGAGTTGTTCTTTCCTTGCACATTTTTGTCACCCCTGTTGTTGCCTATACTTAGGGATATCTCACCCTAAGTATAGGGGGCGTGATGCGTATATTCTCCAAGATCTTCTCATCTATCTGTATATATCTATCTTTTCTTCTTTTCTTCTTTCTCATTTCTATCTTCTGTATCTAAATAAAAGGTGTCGCCCCTTTGTGTCAGTTTTCTGTACAAAGGACGTACTTTGTCCTAAGTATAGGGGGGTGCACCCCTGAGTTGTTCATCTGTTTATTCCCACCCTTGACCCTCCCTGATTTGTGTACAGTCTGCTATACTTAGGATTACTTGATCCTAAGTTTAGGGGGGACGGTAAACTTCTCATTCATTCATCTCTTATTCGTATATTTTTAGACTTGTCTATACTCAGTACGAGTTATGTCTTCTCTCTTCTTTCCAATCTATGAGGACATAGCTCAAGCTAAGTATAGGGGGGTCGTATATACTATGTATATACTTTAGCCATAACTCGTACTTTCGTATCCTCTTAATAATATGGCTAATAATTCTTTAAAATTCATTAAAAACCCTTAATAAAAGATGTGAATATTCCTCAAATTCTTTTTGTATATACTGATTAATAAATCAGGTGAAAATATTTTTTGCAAAATGTTTGAAAAATAGTATGAAAATCCTTGTGAACATTTATTTCGAAAACGTTTTGTTACATGTTTTCAACCTGTGTAAAAATGCGTGGCTTGTAAAATTTATTTTCTTTGTGTGAAATAAAATGTTTGAAAAATGATTTGCAAATGGTTTGAAAAATGGTTGCAAAAATATTTTGAAAATCTATATATACTGGTTTGACAAACCTTTGCAAAATGATTTTCAAATGTGTGTACATGTTTGTAAAAATGTTTGTAAAAATTATTTTGGACTATAGTTTTCAAAATTTGTTTGAAAAATGTGTGTCAAATAAGTTTGAGGAATAGTCACATATAATAAATAACTGAAATAATATATAAATAAAAATAATAATAAACACAATTCTTTAATAAATGTACATATATACCTATAAATAAAAACTAAATCGTAAATTCTTGTAAAATAAAGCGGCACGCCCGTGTAAATAGCTGTACATATTTTATACTTTGAGTGCCAAAATTATTTTATTTGCGAAAATTCTTTGTGTAAAAATTCTTCTCTTTGTTTTCAAATTCTTTGAAAAATTGCATTATTCTTTGCATATTTGTAAATAGCATTTGATTTGCATTCATATTCTTTCATTGAGCTTGATAATTGAACTAGTCCAATAAAGTCGAAGATTGGAGCTTGGTTGGACCTCACTGCACCTAATTGCACTGGAACCTTATGGAAACTAGGTTTAGGGCACTTCAGGTCTATTCAAACTTAATTCTTTGAGAAATCAGGGCTAGGTTCAAGTCACCTCAGTGGACTAACAAGAACTTTTCGAAACACACGTATGACTCTTGCCGACCGTGACCTAACTTGGACACTTGCTCCCTTCACTTGGCTCAACTCAGTTGGAGTGGTGAGGGGGTTGGATTTGCCAGTCTGAGACGCACACGGGTGGAAACATCCGTCCTCGTCTAGGGAGGGAAGTGCACCCCAACCTGGTCCAATAGCCATGAGGTCTAAAGACAGGAGACTGTGGGTTACAATAATGCTTCAAAAGAGGGATAGTCTTCTGGCTCAAGAGGAAAAACTCCTTATTTAAATGTTGCTGTAAATAGTATGTTTAAAAAAAATGAATGATGAAACTCCAAAAAAGTGGACAGGCTTGTTAAAAAAATAAAAATGCCTGCCGAAGTATGTATATATGTTGTATAGAAAATAAGCAAGCTTGAGCATCAAAGTATACCATGTGAGCCTGCAGCTGGATGACTTGACTACACTGGTCTTGCATCCCAGGATAGGTAGCTACACTGGCTACCGTCCATTCTTTTCTCTACCTCCTCCTCTTGAGTTGGGTGCCACTTGAACTTAGAAGGGAATACCCCGCTCCTCGAGGAAAGAGCTGTTGGATTAGGGAATCATTGGGTTGTCATTCTGGAGAAGTCAGTCTCTTTGTCATTTCAGTTGGGGAGAGCCACCATCACTTACACTGTACAAGTCAGCTTCATAGTCATAAGGGTTTGCGTATGATGTAGGCTAGTTCAGACCTGGCTATTGAGGTGATTTGAACCAAGTTCTGTGACTCTCGAAGGCTGTTGTGTTTTAAATTTGGTTCCCAACTAGGTTCCACACACATTTTCACACCAAGGTCTAACCTGAGCTCCAAACTTTGACTTTGTACAGATAAGTTTAATAATCATGACCAATTCAATTTATTCTTTACCTTTCTTATTTTTTCTTTTTCTTTTCTTCTTATTCTTTGTTCTTTTTGTACTTATTGCATAAGTATTTGCTAGGGACTAGCAAAGGCAAGTATAGGGGGGTGATGAATCTCCATTTCATCACCTTTATTCTATCATTTTGGCCTTAAAAACCCCAGCAAATGCATGTAAATAGCATTAATTTGTATATAATAGCATCCATTATTCATTGTATTAATTGTACATAAAATAAGGTTTTTAATGCCAAAATTATAGAATAAAGAGAAGAAAAGAAAAAGGAATAAAATATTTTAAATATTTTATGACCCAAACCCCGAGACCAAGGCCAGCATGGTATTGGTCGACAAGGAATAAAGTAGGGGGAGATAAGGGCCAACTATACAATAAATACCCCATTGATTTATTCATTCATTTATGCATTTTTGACACCGATTTTGTATATAATTATTAGTCATCAAATAAAGAAACTTTGTCCATAAAAGTTATAGATAATAATGTAAATAAAAATACAAAATTGAGTTTGTGTAAAAATAATACTCAGTGTACATTTTATACACAAAATAAAAAGCCAAAATCTCAACTTCAAAGACCCATATCTTGCAAATAAAAACTCCAAATCACCCAAACTCACCTTTAATTGTATATAGCATTTCAAGAACTATTTTATAAAATTGGTTTCATAATTTTTGGAGTCCTTCTGTGGAAGTTAGGTTTTTGGCCCTTCTTGTACATAATACTTGATTAAAATATTCATTTTATTCAATATTCATTATTTTTATAAATTCATATTTTTAGAAATTTGTAGATAATGTATATAATTCATGTACATATTGACATTAGAATAAAACCAAAAATCATTTGTAAAATAAAATAAGCCTAGGTAGTATCTAGGCAAAATACCTATGCTACCTATATGTACATAAATAAAAGGGATTGTTATTCTTTTATTCTTTATTCATTTATATTTTTATAACAATGTATATATTATATATAACTTGTTAAAAATACAAACTCAAAATAAAAACAAATAAAATTCATTAAATAAATAAAATGTATATAATATATAGGTAAAATATCTATAAGTATACTTACATATACATATACCTATTTATTTAAAAATGTAAATAAACTCCTAAAAACTAAATAAAAATACCTTTATACTCACAAAAATAAATTATAAATATATAAAATAAGCCAATAAATTAATAAAAGAAAATAAATAAATTAAAAATAAAATACACAAAAATACATGTAAATACATACATATACACATCATTAAATTAAAACCATAATAAAACACTTCGAAAAATTCAATAAAAATCACGAATAAATACTACATGAAACAATACACATTTTTTATATTTTAAGAAAATTCTAATAAAATCATTTATTATTGCAAATAAATCGATTTAGGCTAAAATCCCCTGTTTTGTCTTCTTGCGGCTCGCGTGGACCAACCAGGGCGCGGCCCGAGTTGACCCCTGGTCAACTGTCCCATCTGGGACAGGGCGCGCCAGGACCATCATTTCCCCGATTTTCGTCCCATTTTTGCGGCCGTCTCGTCCACCCATCGCACTCGAATCCTTAATGAAAGATCTTCCCTGATCATCCAAGATTCTCATCGATATCTTAGATCCATTGTACATACCACAGATTCTTTAATAATCGCTGGTCACTGGGGGTCCCTTGGAATGTTTATAAATAACTTCTTCCTCCTCCTCGGCCGAATTTGGCCAATTTCATCCCCTTCTTTGAGCTTGAATCAGCTCCTGGAGGAGCCCTCATGACAGGAGGCGCTTCCCAGCACCTCGATTCGGTCCATGTAGGAGGAAATTTTGTCGCGGTGGCGCTCCGGCGGCCACCCTACTCCCTGGAGCCCCCCAGGTATAAGAGCTGCGCATTTTATCTTTCTAGGTAGCTTTTACTTCCAGCATTTTATTCCTGCATTTAGTTTCATATTTCGCATCTTAGTTTAGCGTAGTTTAGTGATTTCGTAGTTCGTCGGAGCTCCGCTCTGGCGATCTTTTCATCTTGTTTCCGACTGTGCCCCAACACCATTTCACCTTCATTTCGTTCCCCTACGCCTTCTCCGCCTTCCAGCCACCTTGTCTAACCGGATTCGCACTTGGATCCGCGAATCGATGCTCATCTCCTCCGCATCGCTGGAGCATCGCCGCCCTCACCCATTTCCTATGCTAACAGCTTCAGTTTTGGGTCGAGGAGCACCGCCTCGAGCCGAGCTTCGTTCCTGTACAGGTTAGGTGCGCAATAAAGCACTAGGAGTTGAGTTACAAGCAGGCGGAGGTACCTGGAGCTGCCATCCTTCTCCGAGCTCGTGGCGGCATTACAAGGTACCTCCGACCGATCTATGACCTCCAGCAAGAAGAAGACCCTGCCAGGAAGCTTTTTGGGCCTTCAGGAGCGGCGAAGATCGGTGGAGGCGCGAGATCTGGTCGGAAGAAGCTCGCCCTGGCGAGTCTTCTTCCCTGTTCTTCCATGTGTGCGCTCCGCCGTTGGATGAAGACAAAGGCCCCAGTTCAAACCATAGCCGTCCGATGGAGCGATGCCACGACCGTAGATCTCAGTCCGGAGATCTAATCCCAGCGCTTCATCGGCGAAGCGGTATCGGCCGTTGGATTTGTGACGCGTGTCAAGTGAAGAGAGCCCAGCCGTTGGATCGCGCGCCCTTGGGGGTAATTTGCACATTTAGCCCCCGTCATTTTTGTATTTAATTTTTAATAATGTAAAATAAATTGCACGTTATAAAATAATTGTTAATTTTGCAGTAGGACCCATGAGTTTATTAGAATTGCATTTAGGTCCTTCCGCGCCTCACGTGCAGTCCCACGTGAGGCGCGTGAAATTTTCACTTTAGCCCTGGCGGTTTTTTGTATATTGGAAATTAGTCCCAAAAATATAAATAAATGTTTATTTCAGTGGAATTTTTGCGCTGATGCCCCTGGAATGTATTTTATTTGCAAAAATACCCCTGCCAGGCTGTTAAATTTTTGTGCCTTTTCTCTATTTATTAAAAATACCTATGAGGCTTCTAAAAATTCACAAAAATTAGGATAGATGCTCCATGCAGTGTTCTTCCATGCCTATATTTTAGTTTGCATTTTTTTGCATTTTTCCTAATTATTAAAAATGAAATAGGAGCCATTTTTGCACTTTCTAAATTAGAAAATAAAAAATATTCGAAAATGTTTTTAAAAAATTCCAAAAAAATTATATATGGTATAATTATATATATTGAGTCCAGAAATTGAAAAACCCTAAAAATATGAAAAAGAAAATTAAAAAAATCAGAAAGCTCCAAAATCCAACAAAAAATAGAAAAATCCTTAAAAAACCCCAAAATTATATTTTTCTCTTTTATAATTATCTATATATTATTATTATTATTAATGTATTAAAATTAATTTGGGAATTTTTGGAGTTTATTTTATATTTTTAAAAAACCCAAATTATATTCGGCTATTTATTTATTTCTATATTGTGGACATTTTTGGAAATTAAAAATACATAAAAATTAGAAATATTCCAGAAAAATAACAAAAAAATAGAAAAATATTAAAAAGCTAAAAAAAATTATATGTATATATATATATATATTTTAAGTATTTATATATCTATATATATTATAATATTCCTCTCTCTCTCTTCTTATATATACATCTATATATATATATCTTTTATATATATATATATATATTTATATAACTAAAAATATAAAAAGAAAATAAAAAATATATAAAATATAAAACAAAATAAAAATTATAAAAACAAAAATTAAAAAATTTATAAAGTCCAAAACCCACAAAAACAATAAAAGGACATGAACAATGGATTGAATAAATGATGCTTCACATACATTCCCTTCGCCTCCCAGTGTTCGACCTCTACCTGTACTTACACCTATACACATTTACATGTAGAGTTATAATAAATTTTAACTCCACATTTTTGGATATTCATTGCATATATTATTGTGGGTTAATTGTTGATTGATCTGGGGATCTTTAAGTGGTCGACTCAGCGACTGGATCTCTCGCCTTGTGAGATATCTAGACCCTTGATTTTCCCCAGTCATCAGCAGACGACCTTCTGCAATATCATATTGATCTCCCTATTCGATACTTCAGCAAGACCATTGGTCTGAGGGTGATATGGAGTGGCAACTCGATGGTCTATACTAAACTCGTTAGCAAGGGCCTTTACCTTGACATTGATAAAATGAGATCTCCCCTCAGATATCAAAACTATAAGCAACCCAAACCATGAAATGATATTTTTCCTCAAAAATCAGCAAACGGTTTTAGAATTTGCGGTTCGGGAGGGAATGGCCTCAACCCAACGACTCACAAAATCAACAGCCAATAGAATGTACTTGAATCACTGACACTTAGGTAATAGACCCATGAAATCAATGCCCCATGCATCAAAAACCTCATAGAAGTGAATGGACTGCATAGGCATCATGTCATGTTGTCCACAAGTGCCCATCTTCTAACTGTAAGTACACCTCTTCATGAATTCAACAGAATCTTTGAAGAGGGTAGGCCACCATAGGTCGGATTGAAGAATTTTCTGTGTTGTTCTCCTCCTAGAATGATGTCTTCATGTCTCAAGCTTGTGGCAATAAGTGAGGACACTATGGTGCTCCTCCTGAGGAATGCACCGACGCTAGACACTATCCCCTCCTTCATGATAAAGGATGGGATCCTCCCAATGGTACAACTTGGCCTTCACAAGGAAGGTCTCAAGTCACTATCTGGGCCAACCTTTTGGAACTTTCTCGGCAACAAGATAGTTCACAATGTGAATATACCATGGAAGCGAGGCGATAGTAATGATCGCCTCGTCTGGGAAGTTCTCTATAATAGGTGAAGGTCTCTGTAATAGGTGTTGTATGTTCTGAATCCTCAAGATTTTCAAATTGGGAGAGATGATCTGCCACCACATTCTTGAGTTCAGGTTTATCCTCAATCTCAATATCAAACTCCTAGAGTAGAAGGATCCATCTAGTCAATCTCGCTTTGGCATCCTTCTTTGCCATGAGGTACCTGATGGCGGTATGATCATGTAAATAGTCACTCTGGATCCAAGAATATAAGACATGGATTTATCTAATTCAAAGACTATGGATAGCATCTCTTTCTCTGTGACAGTGTAGTTCCATTGGATGGCATCCAAAGTATGGTTAGTGTAGTGAATGGCATAAGGTAATCCATCCCACCTCTGTCCTAGCACAACCCTTATGGAAAAATCAGAAGCATTCATGATCTCGAATGGGAGAGACCAATCGGGTAGATGAAGGATAGGATCATCAACAACTAGATTCTTGAGAGTCTCAAAGGAAGCAAGACACTCATCATCTACAATGAACTCGTTGTCTTTCATTAGCAGATCAGTAAGCGATCAGGCAATTCGACTGAAGTTCTGAATAAAACATCAGTAGAAACTGACATGCACCAGAAAAGACCGCAACTACCGTAGGTTGGACGGTAGATTGAGTTTCCTAATAATATCCACCTTAGCCAGATTGACCTACATGCCCCTATTGGAGATGATATGACCAAGCACCATCCCCTTAGTCACCATGAAGTGACTATTCTCCCATAATAGAACAAGATAGACCTCGATATAAAGCACACGGTCTAGGCAATCAAGACAAGCATCAAACCCATCGTTGTAGACTGAGAAGTCATCCATGAAGACCTCTAAGCAATCATCCACCATATTCGAAAAGATGGAAAACATGCACCTTTGGAATGTCGCCGGGGCGTTACATAGACCAAAACGCATCCGTCGAATAGCATAAGTCCCAAATGGATAGGTGAATGTCATTTTGTCCTGGTCTTCAGGTGCTATGTCCATCTGATTATAATCGGAGTACCCATCAAGAAAGTAGTGGTGACTCTTCCCGGCTAGCCTCTCAATAATCTGATCAATAAATAGCGGCAAGAAATAATCCTTCTTTGTGGCCTGATTCAATTGTTTGTAGTCCACATAGATCCTCCAAGAAGTTTGTACTTGGGTAGCGATATCCTCTCCAGACTCACTTACAATTGTAGTGATGCCCATCTTATTGGGCACCACATGTAATGGACTAATCCACTTGGAGTCGGAGATGGGGTAGATAAATCGATGTTCCACCATTTTGATATCTCTTTCTTAACCACTTCTTGAAGATCCGAGTTCAGCTGTCGCTAGAACTGACGTGAGGGCTTAGCGTCATGTTAGACATAGATATGGAGGGAGCACATGGCCGGACTTATCCCCTGGAGATCAGCTATGCTCCATCCTATAGCCTTGCCGTTCCTTTCAAGAACTTCCACCAAACGAGATTCCTGCTCTCCAGTCAAATCTATTGAGATAATGACTGGGTACATCTCATACTCACCCGCAAGGAATCTAGGGCTTCAGCTCTGGGCAACTGGGAGCTAGCAAATCTGGCTTCTGGATTGTCTGCATGAATGCAACCAAATCTGCATTGGAAAACTCTCGTTGATCGTGAAAATCTAGTGAAGACGACCATGCTGGTGTGTCTGCAATCGGTGTTGGCTCAGTCTCGACTATAGTTGTAGGCTCTATAGGAACCAGACAAGGCAATAGCTCATCAAACTCGGTCCAATATATGTCTGAATCCGAGGGATCTAAATCAAAATCACAAGAAACATAATCTTCTTCGCTCTCCTGAACGCGGTTGTCAGCCTCAAATGCGTCCTCGGTCAAGAGTGTGCTATCCGGACTCTCATCTGCTGGAAGCTGTAAATCTGTAGTGTTTAAAGGTGAGATAAGAGTCCATGAGATGGGGTCAGACCTAACTGCTTCATCATCTATGATCACAAAATCACACTCTTGGTGGACATCTAGCTATGGCATCTGCTCTGCATCGCTGAACTGCTCTGAGCAAGCTGAATCTCATACTCTGGTCTCGTTGATCGCCTCTATTTGTACACTTTCACCCTCGATGCGAAAGTATACCTTCCCACTGTCATGATCGGACACCGCCTTGGCTGTGGCCAAGAATGGACGTCCTAGAATGATGGGAGTATCTGTTACAGACTCAGGTATCTCCATGTCCAAAACAACGAAGTCCACGAGGAATTTCAGGCCCTGAATTGTGACGACCACATCCTTCAACAACCCCTTCGGCCTCTTGAGAGATTTGTCAACAAACTGAAGGACTGTCATGCTCTGTCTAAGAGGGACAAGCTTGAATCGGTTGAGTACGGCTGTCAGAAGGAGGTTGATGTAAGAGTCGTTGTCTAATAGAGTCTGATCGAACTACTGCTCATGAATGTGGCATCTGACATAAGGAGCTCATGCATCTGGCCTCTTAGTTGGAAAACGGTTCTGAATCACGAAGCATGTGGCATGAGTGAGCACATAGATCTCTGCATTGTGATTCCTTCTCTTCCTACGGATGGTAGTCTTCTCTCTCAGGTTATTTTGTAAGAGAGGGATGTGCTTAAGTGCCTCTTGTAGAGTCAGCTGGATATGGAATGTGTCGATCATCTGTTGCCTGAACTCTAACTGATGTGTCTTTTTTGGATTTTCTTTTTTATTCCCTTTCACCAAGGGGAGAGCCTAAGGGAAGGGGATGGCTAGGCCCTCCTCAGATAGAGGGCTAGGAAGAGGTTCATGTGTCTGTGAGGGAATGGAGCCCATACCAAGATCATCATGCAACACATATGGACTCAAAGTAGATGAAGAAACATTTCCATTATTAATTTTTTTGGTCTTTTCTAAATTATCCTAAAATACAATAACAGGGGGAAACACAACTAGAATAGAACTGGTGGCGTCAGTACCACCAACTACATCTGGAGATATGACGGCCTCAGTACCATCGACTGGATCATCATCCTTGGTGGCTTCAGCACCACCGTCATATACATCATCAGCGGCATCAGCACCGCTATCCTCCTCGTCTAGCACTCCTAGATTCTTGTGTGGTCGTCGCTCAGACGAGGCACCGTCGACTGGCTTCCTACCGGTCACAAAATCAGCATCAAATATATAGGAAGAATATCACCCAAGGAGTCACTAGTAGTGGTGGTCTCTGTGAATTGTACCTACCCAGACTTCCTCTACAGGTTATTTGGGTTAAGGTCGACCTGAGAAGGTATGGCGTCCTTTCCCTTTATGATGTCCCTCATCTTCTATCGGAACTCGTCCATCTCCTACTGGAAGGATGCATGCTGGTCAGAGAGTAGGCGGGCGAGATCGTCAGGGTTGGGTTCCCATAGATGGGTCCATGAGAACCGGACAGTTTGCCTCACTGGAAATGAGGCCGGCTCTGCTGGTATTGCTATGGAGGAGGCTGAGTGTACTATTGCGGTTGCTGTTGTCTCAACTATTATCCCTGATGGTAGGGATATGAACCTTGTTGGTAGTGGTGTGATGGCTGGGAGTATTGGGGTTGTTGATGCTGAGGTTGGCTGCTCTGTCCGCCCTGAGTTGGAGGTTACTGCTGGGATGAGGTGCCTCCCGTAGACCACCTGAATCCGAGATGATCACGATGGATCCCAGGCTGTTGCCGGTCAAACCAAATCTCGTTGACTTCCATCAACGGCTCCTATCGTATGAGGAAAAGGGAAGAACTGCAAGGGGATGATCTAGCTGATACACCACCATCTGGGTGTCTTGAGATGGAGGTGGATGGGATTAATGCTGCAACGGTTGAACCAGCTCTGCCTGAATATGGTGGACCTTGCAGTACTGGGTAGGTTGTTGGGAAGAGTTGTTGCTACTATGATCAGCCCGTGATCTGAGACGGGGATGAGAAGTCGTCTATGTAAATACCCTGAAACTCGAATAGGGGCTAAATTGCAAAATTTACTGAATCTGAGCTAAATTGCAAAATCTGTACTTACTTAGTATTCGAAATATTCGAATGAGGAGCCCATTACGTAGTACTCGTCGAGGGTACCAAGAATGTCCAAATTCGACATCGGACGAGGAAGTTATGGTCGTTTTACGTTTGTGGGTCGGTAACCGGATCCGGATCCAAACCTGGATCCATTTAACCAGACCCGAGTACAAATGGGGGCTAGCCATGGGTTGATCCACCAAAACCCTCTTTTCTCCCTATTTGGCCGCCGGACCTCCACCACAGAGTCGTCGGAGCATCGCCCAAGGTCGTCGGAGTGCACGATCGTGAAACCAAAGGTACCAACACGAGGAACGCGTTGCAGGGGACTCGTTTCTCACCTCCACAAGGGACGGGTCATCTCCTCTTGCTGCCATTCACGCATTTTCTTTCCCATGAGGTTTGGGCTTCATGTCTCGTTATCGGATCACATCAGGGTTTTTGGGGCTATGCATGCATGGCAAAGAATCGATCATTCTTGGTATGAACTCGAAAAGGTTATAGGTCGTAGGGTTTAGGAACACACTCAAGATCCACATGTTCTTCCTTATTAGCATCATCTTGGCGGAAGAGGAGGCGAGGAGGGAGCAGGGGGTTGTCTCGAAGGGAGGAGTGCAATCAAAGAAAAAGAATGCTCGTAAGAGCTGGAATTTGGAAGCAATGTAGGGGGATTTTGGATTTGGTTGCTACTTCACTAGAGATTAACTTCACATTGTTATTTCGATCCTCCAGTCCTGATTAGAATTATCTCACTTTTGTAGTCCTAGTAGGTGTAGAGTGGAGGAATGGTACGGGGTTCGTGCCAAGTATTGGGTATCCATAACCAAAATCTGGGTAAACAGAAGCTTATTTTATGTATTCATAACCAAATGTTGGGTAAACGTGAGCTTATTTCCTACCTGATAAGGTACGGATCAAATTTATAACTAAGTAATTAGTTGAGCTACTCTGATGGCATATGAATCAACAGATGAATGGAGAAGATATCTACTAGGTGGTACTAAGGTGACTCCAATTCATGCATTTTTTTTGAAAATGTTCACAGGAATATCAGTATTTGTGCAGTTCTTTCACAAATTTATCTGGTGGTTATTACCTAAGGGTTGAGTTCCTAACTTATGTTTGAAATGAGTTTGGGTGTCATCACGTTTTTCCCTATTCGCTAATGAATCTTTGATAAGATTTGTTGCATGTTTGGAAATATACTCCTCATTTTCAAGTGAATTTACTGCTTTTGAGTCTTGATGAGTTCACGAAATATAAGTTTTTGATTCACTAAAAATTCCACCATCTTAATTCCTATCACCATTTCGTTATTCTCCATTGTTTAGTAACTTTTGCTCAGCATCTATTACCATAGTATTCACATTGGTAGTAACTTCTGAAAAAAAATGTCAATACTTAATGTGTGCATCATGTGAATATTTGGTTAGTTGACTTTGTAGCAATTAGTTCACCGGGTACATTTCTTGTGGTTGTTGTAGAGTTCGATTTTGGAGACTCTCGTGCGATTTCCTTTCTAAATATTAGCAGATCTGGCAGGTATAATACTTGTTGGACTCACGTCTAAATACATCAGGAGATTATAGCAACAAACTAATCCTTTGACCGTGCTTATAGATCATAGCATTGTGCATGATAAAGCCTAGTTCCTATTTCTGAAAAAAGGCACATAAATAGTTTTTATTCTTCAACTTCAACTAGTATATACTTTGGCACGTATAAACTGTATACAGTAGTTGCACCTTCTGGTGGTCTCATGACAAAATTAGCTCTTTGTCACCATCTCGAGTATAAAAATGGGCACTTACTATATTATTAAGAGATCTGGAGGCTTGCCTTACAATATGGTAAGAAAATTAATTAATATCTATCCATATAAGTTAAGTTGTAGTCTACAGGTTTTTATGAATTTTGCCATTTTAATTGTTTATGGTCTATGCATTTTGTCTCTTCATTGCTTAAATGAGATCTAGGATATTGTACATGGTTCTCACTGCTAGGTGGTTGTTATCTCTCAAAGATATGTGGTTTCTTGTATTTGTGGTTATACACACACACATACATACATATACATATATATATATATATATATATATCAATTCCAAGATCAAGCTTAATACAAAAGAAAAATAATCCACCAAGGAGAAGCATGCCTCCTCGGAACCTCCGATAGAGACTTGGACAACCGCAAATAACCCAGTCAAAATATTAATGCGGTTTATCGCATCATGTGTTGTGCATGCTGCTTAGTGCTCCTTTTGGCTTCTTAGTGATTTTCCCTCCATGATGTCGAGTGGTGTTGCGCCTTGTGCTTTATGCTGCGTGATGTGTCTTTGTGTTCTCCGCCTAGCGATGAGGCTTATTGGTTCTATGTTACTCCTCTTGAAAATGTATGTTACTAACAGAGGTGTGAGTAGTGACCTTAAGCAGCATTAAACTACAGTCCAAGCTCATCTTTTCTTACCGATGTGACTTCTAGGTACCTATAGGCGTTGGCCCCTCCTATAAGTAATCGGATTCGCCTTTGTGAGGAAAGACATCGAGTTTATTAAATAAAATACTATAACACTATATGATTAGTAACGATTATCTGGAATCAAATGTATGGAATCATATCGTGTCCTTTTATCGGGAGTTCTATCGATGGAATGTGGACTAGGGTGGTTCATGACGAGTCTTGGGTTGAAATTTGAATTGGGAATCAGAACTTTAGTTGGTCAAGTGAAGCTAGTGGACGTGTTGGGAACTTAGTTAGGATGCATTGTACCCCACCGCATGCCTACGGAGGCATCCCAACCCTAAGGACTTCTTCTTGCCTTAGAGTCATAGTGTGAGATCCCACACAGACCAAGACCACATACTATCCACGAAGCTTGGGCTACATTTCTATTGTGGTCCTACTCTCTTATAAGTTAGAACTGGTGTACAATACATATTCATATATGGACTGGAATTTAAGTCAAGTTGTTACAAGTCTCTTTGTATGGGATGGTAGTCCTTTGTGAGGTGTCATTTCTTAGTGGATGTTGGAACATGGAGTTGTTTATACTTTAAGTTTTCACATTTGTTTCTTGTACACTTTTTGTTTACCTTTCTAGTTGTTATTTTATATACGTATTGGGTGCTTTGCTCATAAGCTTATTCGTGTGAATTCGGCATGTACATTGGAGCAGCAGCCGCAGCGGTAGGCGGCAAAAGGTTGACTTTTTGCAGCCCTTCTTTTGTGGTATAGTGAGTTCCTATTCTCTTGAGTTTTACTTGTACATGTACTTCTTTTTTAGAGACATGATAGTGATGTATGCACGTGGTTATAAGAGCATGGTGATGTATACTTGTTGCTACACTTCTAGAGCATGGTGTATAATTTTTGTTGACATGTTGTATAAAAGGAAATGAAAATGAAATGGAAAAAAAAGATGCAATTCTCCCTTCTTTACTACTCTCCTGCAAGTTTTTCACAACTTGGTATTTTGAATGTGGAATCATGAGTTGTGGATGTTTATTTGCTGAGTATATGGATCATTGGGGACATCACAATCTGGGGCTCCTACAGAAACATGATCTAGGTCATCAGGTCACTGAGAGTCTGTGCCAACTGTTCTATCTGTGTCATGCCCTGGCACTACTTCTTCTTTATGATCTCTATACGGCCCAACTTCTCACTAATAATCCCCATGTCAGTTGCTGAAGACTCTGCCTGTACTATTGCTGACGAAGTAGATGGACCTGCATCGACCCGTGTTATCCTCTGATAGGACACATCCTGTGGAAGGGGCTTCCCCTATGTGTAGACATGGGTCTAGGACATCACCGTGTAGTTGTCGACCTTCTCCTCATAGATGGCCCAGATCTGGTACTCATCCTTGGCGAAATAGGACCCCCCATATAAGGCATTGACAAGCCCCTGCAGCTCCAGTATCAACCCATAAAAGAAACTTTGCACTAAGTTGGGCTTAGAAATTTCATGGTGTGGACACCGGTCTATGAGCTCACAAAATCGATCACATGCCTCATGAAACTGCTCATTAGAGATCATGGTGAAGTTGTTGATCAGAGCTCTAGTTGTATTGGTCCAGCCAAGTAGATAGTACTTGTTCAAGTATTCGGTCCGGAGCTGCTCCCAAGTAGTAATATATCTGCCCAAATGCTTCAGCTAGTAGGCTGCTCTGTCGACCAGGGAGAAAGAGAATGCCATCATCTTGATGGTGTCCTCGTCCACGAATCTATCGTAGACTGTACTGTAGATCATCTCGAATTTTTGCAGGTGCAGATGCGACTCCTCTGTGGCTAGCCCATGGAACTTAGACAGTAACTGGATCGTCTGGGGGCTGAGCTTGAAGTTGCCCAGAATCTCCGAAAGCAGGATCTAGCGATGGGTGAGGGTTGTACTAGGGTTGTGCAACTGTCTCATCATTCGTGCAGGTCTGGATGGCTCATGTGGTTCTTCTAGTCATCTATCTGCTCCTCCTCCAGGGGTTGGTATGTCTCCACTGGCTGGTCGCTACGGCTCTCCTCTTCGACTTGCATCTATGCTAACTCGCGACACACCTCTGCCATATATGCTCCCTGATCTCTAATCTGTCTCTGCATCGTCTCTAGGGAGGCTAGGAGTGTGTTGTTAATGGTGCCCTGATCAAGAACATAAGTAGAACCCTGAGGTTGCTCATCGGTGAGTTTGTCGCTGCTGGCCATCTCGCGGGTCTCTACAAAGGCAAAAGACCCAAACTTAGGTGCCGTCAAATGAACATGAATCTATGTTGGCCTTTGCTCGGGCACATTAGAACTGGTGGAAGAAGGGTGGTCGAGGGGGAACAGGGTGGTAGCAAACTCAAGTTCGGAGAGCGGGTCTGGGCTCACCAAAATTGCCCTAGATGAGTGGGGAGGAGCACTCGAGAGCGGTGCTATCAAAGGCATCCTAAGGGACCTCCTTCCCATCATCGTGATATAGGGATGAACGCAAATGAGATCTGGAATGCAAACAAGATCAGAAGTCAAACCCCCCAATTCACCTACTCAACACTGAGCTAATGACCGTAAAGGATCGGTCGTTAGTCTTGTCAATTTTTTTAAGTGATCAATCAGCCTATAAGAGAAATTAAGCGAGCTCGTAGGAACACGATGCTCCCAGGAGACTATCCCAATCCTGCAGTTATATCTTTCCCAGCAAGTATGGGTGTGGATCGTTTACCAGGTACTTGATCTGCCTAATCTTCTAAGGAAGTCCCAGACCTATTACCGGCTACCCAGTGAAATCCTTACTGGAGAACGATTAACCACAAGACCAGTAGTTTGAAGGAAGTTAAGGTATGGCTCTAGCATAGTGTGCAAGTCACTCTCTTAGTACATACAAACCAACCAATGAGGGGGTACCTTTCCCCAAAACAAATATTTTTAAATGAGATGAATTTTAGGGTCAAGTTTGCATTAGCAGTCCCAATTTTATGATTTTCTCTTTTTTAGGTATTTTTTCAAATGAAAACAACGCCTAACAAATTTTCCAATCTCCTGAGTTATTTTAAGTCTGAAAATAGGGGGAGAAGTCAAAAAAGTCGATGCGCGATCAAATACTATGATGCATGCAAAGATAGGGATGCATACATGTCACCAGCAATCTACATGCATGGTGATCCGCACATAAATTAACATGCTGAAAAGAAACTAACTATATGATGCACGAAGAAATCAGCCTTAAGATGAGCAATTTCTAATGATCGTGAAGAATAGTAGCTAACTGATCAGAGAGAGGTCGATGTCCAGTCTCGTATGTCGATTGGTGTCCACCACAATGGATCCTGCACACGCTGTATGCGACCTCTAGCGGCACGTGACCTCTCAATCGATCAAGTTAACTTTTTATTATTTATTTGTAGCTAGAACCAATTACAATCTATAGGTGCACGCAAGCAATTAGGGATTGGGCCTTACCTAATTACGTCACAATCAATCAAAAATCCTAAGTCTAGGGGCCAAATCTGCGAGCATCAAATAGAAAGAAAAATGCGATAAAAACAAAACCGTGAAAAACTCGGTGAGGTCCCCCGAACACGTCAGTGCTCGGCGAAACAGACCCCGATGGTTCAAGTGTCCAAGAAGAGAGTTCAAGTGTCTCAAATATTACAATATCAAATGTTCTACTGAAAAGTAAACTAACTACCCTACTCTATCTAATATAACTAATTCACGCTCTTCTCCTACTCCTCCTCAGGTACGAGTCTCCACCAATGTGTCCTCGAGTAGTTCCTTGCACAAAAAGTGAAATAGAGATAGGTTAGAAAATAGTTATATCAAATAGATATAAAAATAAGCAAAAAGCTTCAAAGCGACTACTAAGTCGTGTTCCCTAGCAACGACGCCATTCTGATTGACGCAAGCGAGCGATACGGGTTAGGAAATCAATAATCAAAGGTCGTTGCGACCCAGATCACAAGGGACAATCAACAATAAAAAGAGAGAGAACCACACATAGGGATATAAATCAATCAAGCACACAAAACAATGTTAGCGGTCTTCGCTATTCATTTTAACGTGGTATAGCAACCAAGGTCGAACACAAGGAGCACAAGAATGTACGAAGTAGTCGGCGTTCAGAAAATAAAAAGCATATTTTAATTGGCTTTAATTTTGCAATTTTTAATGATTTTTAATTAAGGAAGGAAATCAGGTAAATAAGAAAATAAAGCAAATAACAAACTTTTTGAATTTTTATTTATGGCTAGAAATGTTCAGAAATAAAGATAAAAATATTTTTAAGTTTTTCAAATTCTAAAGTATTTTGGTAATTTTTTTGGGATTTTTCTGATGTTGTTGTAATTTTATAAAATTTAATAAAAGGCTAAAAGTGAAAACAGTGCATAGCCCGGGATAATATTGCAAGTTAAAAACATATAAAATGCCCTGAAGTCCTGGTCATGAGTTTTATGATAAACTAAAAAAAAGAGCTACAAACAGAAACTGGAATTGAATTTTCTAGAATTTTATATGATTTTACAAGTTTCTAGGTCTTTTATGATTTTAGGGTTTTTATAAGGCTTTTTAAAAGAAAAATGCTAGTGTAAACAAATCACACAAAAATAAACAATTAGGAATTTTATAGAATTTTTAAAGGGATTTTTCCTATTTTTATGTATTTCCTAAAATAGGCAGAACACTTTATTAGGGTTTCTTATTTTTAGAAAATAATAAACGACATTAATTTAATCCACAAATATTACCATAAGTATTACGTGTTAGCATGAGCTAATAGTATATTTTATAGAAGTTTTGAGGTTAATTTGGCATTTATTTAATAAAAAATGAGCCATACAATTCATAGGAACCTACTTGCAATTAAAAAGAACTTTTAGGCCAAACAGTAACACGTGAAGAAAGCTCAGGGTTAAAGTTGCAAAATGCCCAATTAATTCACGCACATACCCAATAAATCACGCACAGGGTTATAAATGCAAATATCAGAAAGTTTCCATTCATCAACTAGTAGTGCATAAGCTTGGGATATAACATGCAATAAACCCACAAAATCACATGATCATGCATGTGTCTTAGATTCGGAGCGACGAAAATGAAAATAGTAAAACTACGAGGTCGAATATAAAAAATGGCTAGACTAAAACTTTTATTTAATAGATTAAATAGCAAAATAGAGAAGTGTGAGGGGTGAAAAAGTAATTTACCCCTGCAGGGACAGGTGACGCACGTGGGAAGGGTCATGATGGAATGGCTCTGATCACTATAGCTGGTACATCAGATAGTGTATAGGTTGTCGAGGACGAGTGGTCAGATCTAACTCGTCAGCACTAATCTAACTGTCGTGACAGCCTTTTTTCGGGCCGCTGTGATGCAAACTAGCAAGAGGGCCTCCATCCGATGATGAAAAAGGTGTTGGCGAGAATAGGAGCCTAGCGACATTCACCTGAGCGTTAGAAGGAATTCGACGCTCCGACGAAAGATCAAAAGGATCCCATGGCTTCGCAAAGGTGCTCTGCGTCTGATGGGATGCTCCGATGGAAGTGGCAACAGCTAGACGATCGTGACGGTGCAATGCAACCTGGGGTTGCTCCTCCTGAGCAGTTGGGAGCTCTAGGGACTTCCTTAGAGCGAATCGGATCCTGCAGAAGGTTGAGGAAACTCGGGGCGTGGCTCCGGTCGATTTTATTGTAGAGAAAGATAAGGGAGGCGTGGGGGAATGGAGCTTGAGTCTCCGGCGTAGATGGGGGAATGAGACCCGACCTTAATCTCGACCTGGGGGTTGAGTCTAAGGGTGATCAGGATGCGGAGCGAGATGTGGGATGAGGTGTAGAGTCGATCTGAGTAGATGAGGGGATGTGACGGAGCTCCGCCTAGCTGGATAAAGCAAGGGGACAGAGGCGGTGGTGAAATGAAAGAATTGAGTGGAATGAAAAATGGAGTGGAAGGATAGGTTACCTAAGGGTGTTGGCAAGCTCAGCAAAGTTAGGTGGTGAGGGAAGGCTGGGTCATAGCCTCAACTGTGCTGCGACAGGCAGGGAGGTTGAATGTGGTGGAGAGCTCAGGCCACGTAGTGGAGCTGCGACTACAGGCCACCAAGCTTCGATCCAAGGGCACCCACATGTTGTTGTCACTTTATTGAAGATACCTACGGATGAAAAAGGGGTGAGGCACGAGCTGCGGTGCCAGGAGAGGGAAGAAGATAATTTATAAGTTGCTCGGGGGTCCAGAAAGATCGGCGTAAAGTGCAGAGCCCTAGAGCGACTCGGATCGGCCAAAGGACCCGCGAAGATGTCGGATGTACGAGGATTTTTGGGTTTGAATTTCAAGGCAAAAGGAGCTCAGAGTTGGTCTAGAGAATTTCGAGAAGGAGCTCCAACAATGAAAAGTCGACACTGCCTGAGCTAGGAGGGGGTGTTGACCGGAGTCAACAATCCCTCCTGAACCAATCAAAAAATTTGATTTTGTAAAATACTTATAACTTCAATAAAAAATAGTAAATTGATTCAAAATAAAAAGTGTATAAAATAAAAAATGTTTATTATTTTTCAAACTATTTTTCTATGATTTTAATTATTTTATGAAAAATAAATTAGTGTGTATACAATATATAGTATTATATACATGTATAATATACCTATATAATATGTACAAGTATTTTTGTTATTTTATTTTTACATAGAGTCCCTAATTTTATATTTTATTTATTTTCAACATATTTTTAGGAGTAAAAAACATTTTTTTTATTTATTTAACTTATTTAGAGTTGTAGAATAAATAGTGAAGGTAGTGTGTGCACATGTGTTTTGTACAATAATTGGAAGAGTTTATTTTTATTTTTATTTGCTTTTCCTGATTTTTATTTTGTTTTTGTATTATTTTAAAAATATATACAAGGAAGTAAAAATAACAATTTACTTTTCTTTTATCAAAAATAATTATTTACACATATAGGTAATACGCACAACATAGAGTAGACCCTATGTCTCTCTACTTATTTTATCTTGCGATCCGATCAAGGCTTGACCTTCTCTTGAGGTTCCGACCACTTTGTATTTATTCTAAATACATCCTTCCTTTTTATTTTCCTTTATTATCACAAAAACATGTTAATTATGCAGTCTTAACATATGCACGCAGAATGCTAAGTTATTGTATTTACAAGTATTTACATGATGCTTTGCTAAGATAAATAGCTAAAATAAAAGAATAAAGAGTGAGAATCAGGGATTCATCTGTCAGACCTTTGGATAATTAGTTTAGGACAAACCTAAGTGGGAAACGAACTTGACACTCAACAAATTGTAGAAACCGCACAATTCTTGCTCAAGTCTCCTCAATAGACAGGTCAGAATAAGTCAACTCATACGCAAACCCTTATGACTATGAGTTTTTCTTGTACAGTGTAAGTGATATGTATCTCTCCTCGAATGAAGCAGTAAAAGTTAGTCTTGTCAAGCATGGTGACCTTAGTTCCTCAATCCAATTACTCTTTCCTTGAGAAGCGAGGTATTCCCTTCTAAGTTCAAGAGCAACCAGCTCAAGAAGAGGAGGTGGAGTGAATAATGGATGGTAGCCAGTGTAGCTACATATTCTAGGATGCCTAGATAGTGTAACCAAGTCATCCAGTTGCAGGCTCACAAATATCTGACTTTGAATCTCAAGCTTCCTTATTGAATATACATCTATATATATACTCCGACAAGCATTTTATTTTCATTCAGGCCTGCCCACTTTTTTGGAGTTTTTGATTTTGGATTTTTTTAAAGATATACAAGGGTGTGTCATGTAAATAAAGGATTTTTTCTATTAAGCCAATAGACTATCCCTCTTTTGAAGCATTATTGCAACCCATAGTATTCTGTCATTAGATCTCGTCGCAATTGGACCGGGTTGGGGTAAAATGGACACAAATGTGGAACTTCCAATGTTTCCATTGGCTTGTGTCTCATGCTGGCAAATCCAACCCTCTACCACTTCAACTGAGGTGAACAAAGTGTAACTGCATGAGTGCAAGATAGGTCATTATCGACAAGAATCATGCATGTGCTCCAATGTATTCTACTTAAGAAGTCAAGATGACATTGAACTAAGTCTTTTGGTTCCCAAAGAATTAAGTCTATAGACCTAAACAATCTCAGTTCCATTTCCTATAAGGTTCCTTTTAAATTAATTGGATTAAGGTTCAACCAAGCTCCATTCTTTGATTTTATTTCAGACTAGTTTAAATGTCAATACTATTCTGAAATGTACATGCAAATGCAAGAAATATATATACAAAACACTCGTTTTTTAAGAAAGAAAAGGGTTGGTAAATTATTTGTATTTACAAGGAATATATACAAGTATGCATACAAGGATTATACAAATTTATACAAGATTTTACAAGAGGATTTTATTCCAAGAATTTTATCTACGGGAGGACAAGTGGTTAAGGTTTTTATACACATTTGGATTTTACAAATATGTATATATATATACACACACATCCCATAATTTATAGCCCACATGACAAAATAATTATACAAAAATTTTACATACCTTTTCAATACATTTTACAAAAGATTTTACAAACATTTTTCAAAATATTCTACAAAGATTTTTCAAACGTTTTACAAAAGTTTTTGAAACTATTTTTCAATTATTTTTTCAAATCATTTTACAACCAACTTTACAAACAAGTTTTTGCAAACATTTTACTTTTCAAAAAATTTACAAATATTTTGTACAATATATATGGTTTTGATACATAATATAATTTAAACATTTTACATACAAAACATTTTTACAAACAAATTTGCAAAGATTTCTACAAAAATTAGTTTAAAAAAATTACGAATATTTTACAAACAGATTACAAATAATTTTACAAAAGTTTCTACAAAATATTTTACAAAATAATTTTTGCAAACAGTTTTACAAAAGGTTTTTGCAAATATTTTGACAAATCATTTTTCAAACAAATATTTTTTTATTTTTTTAAGTAATAGCCATATTATTAATAAAAATATGAGTCATGGCTAATTCCTCATAGTAACCAAAGAGCTAAAAAGGAAGACATAACTCGTATCAAGTAAAAGTGAAAAGAATCATATACAACAACGACCCAAATAAGAGATGAAAAGAATAGAAGTTGGTGAGCCCCCTATACCTAAGATCAAATATCCCAAGTATAGAAGATTGTACAAACGGGAAAAACCGATGAAAAGAATGAACAAACTCAACGACTCAACTCGCTATCCCATATACTTAGGGTAAAAGATCTCTAAGTATAGAAAAATAATATCAACAAGTTTAGGGACAAGAGAAAGAACAAAAGAAAAGAAAATAAAAACACGAAAGAGACGAAATGACCAACATCACTCCCCATATACTTAGGGTAAAGGATCCATAAGTATAAGCAACAAAAAGAGTGATGAAACAGAACGAAAATGGAAAAACTCAAATCATTCATCTCCCTTATACTTAGGATAGAGTACATCCTAAGTATAGCACACACACATGAAAAAGAGGTGAACGATAAAAACAGAAGAAGAAAGAATAAAAGGAAAGGATATATACAAGAGAAAATCAGCTCATGTATCAAACGTAGAGAATGTCAAAAAGTCATCGTCAAATACCACATATATGGAACCAACCACGGATATGAATGTATCATGATCTAGATATGGCTTCAGCAACTGTCCGTTCACAACAAATGGTTGTGCATCAGATGACAACCCATATATGATAATATTATCATTGCCACGCATAGCTCTTACAATGAACGATCCTGACCATTTTCTTTTAAGTTTTCCTAGAAACAACTTCAATTCACATCAAACAACCACAGTTTCTGATCGAGGGAAAAGTCTTCCTTCTAATGTGTCTATCATGCCAACGCTTGACTTTCTCCTTATAAATGAGTGAGTTGTCCTATGCAAAATCTCAAAATTCCAGCAATCTATTCAAATCCAACATCTTATTCTATCCTGCTTTCTCATAATCCAAATTGTATACACGAAGAGCCCATAATGATTTGTGAATTTATTCAACTAGCAAGTGGCAAGGCTTTCCATAAACCAATCTGTATGGAGACATGCCCAATGGAGAGTTGTACTTCATCCGATAAGCCCATAGAACTAAGTCAAGCATCTGGGATCAGTTCTTCCTATCTAGATATAAAAGTTTCTACAATATCGTCTTTATCTCCCTATTTGAAATCTCAGCCAAGCCGTTAGTCTGTGGGTGGTAAGGAGACACAACTCTATACTAGAGATGAAAACTAATGTGAATATATTTGCATCTGACCCGTTATCGTATTCGTTATGTGTGTGTGTGTATTGACATTCATATTCATTCTAAAATAGATGCGGATATGGATATCACTTTCGCATTCGTTAATATTCACATTTGTATTCATATATTCATTTTCGTACATAAGTAGAGTGTTATATTTATTTATAACTATGCATAATAATATTTTATGATTGCATTCACCATTGTTGGTACAATTGTTGTGAAATTATTATATATGCTATATCTATTTTATATGTAAACCATTCTAAACATGTATATTTTGGTAAATCTGTTAAATATTTCTGTTATTATTCATATATGATTCGTATTCGCTTTACATTCATATTCATTTTTAAGGATATGGTAACATATTTTTCACATCTGTCAATATTCGTATCCACATTCGTATCCGTATTTTAAAATAGATAAGGATATGATAACAATATATGCGTATCCATATCCAACCATTTTCATCCATACTCTATACTCAATGGTGTACTCCTTCACAAGCTTCTTGACCTCTTGGTTAATGAAATAGCTTCCCCCATCTGAAATGAGTATCTTGGGAATCATAAACCATGCAATAATGTGGTCCTTGAGAAAGGAACAAACTATACGACTATCAGCAGCTCAGGTGGAGATAGCCTCCACCCAATGAATAACATAATCCACAGCAAGCAGGATGCACTAATATACCTGACTAATAGGAAATGGGCCCATGAAGTATATGCCCCAAGCATCAAAAACATCTGAAATCTGTATATATCTCAAGGGCATGGTATCTTTGGAACTAATGGTTCCTTCCATTTTCTAACAATCATTACAACCTCGAACATAATCTGTAGCATCCTTAAATAAAGTTGGCCACCATAGGCCCCTCTGTAAAACCTTTATTATCATGTGTTTCCTCGAATGATGCCCACCAGACTCTAATTTGTGACAATGCTCAAGTATGTTAGTGTATTCTTCCAGAGGGATGCACCTTCTCCAGATACAATCCGTACCCTCACGAAACAGGTACGGATCCTCCCACTGGTAAAAAATGTATTTCTGACAGGAATTTGCCTACCTTGTACTTCGACCAATCTTGTGGAACTTTCTTGGAGACAAGATAGTTCACAACATCAGTATACCAAGGGAGTGAGTCTACAGAAAAAATGGTCTCATTTGGAAAGGTCTCACATGGGAAGAATTGACTGCGTAGAAGTCTTTGCATCTGTGATTCGGGAAAAGTGATCTGCCACAACATTCTTTACTCTAGGTTTATCTAGAATCTCTAAATCAAGTTCCTAGAGAAGAAGGATCCATCTAGTCAGATGTGGTTTGGCATCCTTCTTTTCCTATAAGTACCGTATGGTAGTGTGATCCGTGTATACAATGACATGTGAACCAAGGAGGTAAGATATGAACTTCTATAATGCAAACACCACTGCTAACATCTCCTTCTATGTGATTATGTAATTACGATGTGCCTCATCCAGAGTCTTGCTAGCATAGTGTATTGTAAACAATATCCCATTCCTTCTCTATCCTCAAACAACCCCAACTATAAAATATGATGCATTTGTCATGATCTCAAAGGGGATAGGCAAATCAGGTGGTTTTAGGATGGGAGAACTAGTAACCATGTCTTCCATCTGGTGAAATGCAATGAGGACTTTATCAACAATAAAAAAACTCTTTCTCCTTGCACATAAGCACAGTTAAAGGTCTGATAATCTTGCCTAAGTCCTTAATAAATCGCCTATAAAAATCGTGTCCCAGAAATGACCTCAACTGCTTCAGATTCTGCGGTGGCTCTAGCTTGGAGATCACATCGATCTTTTCCGGGTCAACTTCATACCATGTTTGGAGATGACATGTCCCAATACAATCCCATTAGTCACATAAAGTGACTCTTCTCCCACGAGAGCACTAAGTTTACCTTGCATCAACGTTTAAGTACTCAATCTAAATGAGCAAGACATGTATCAAAGCTATCCTCGTAGACCAACAAATCATCCATGAAGACCTCTAGAAAACTACCCACCATGTTAGCAAAAACGGCCAACATACACCTTTGGAATGTAGTGGGGCATTACATAATCGAAAGGGTATCTGTCGAAAGGCATAGGTGCCAAACAGACAAGAAAAAGTAGTTTTCTCCTAATCTTCAGGAGCGACAGCAACCTAGTTATTTCCCGAGTACCCATCCAAGAAGTAAGAGAATTCCTTCCCTACCAACCTCTTAATAATCTGATAAAAAAGAGGCAGTGGAAAGTGATCTTTCTTGCTAGTTGAATTCAAGTGTCGGTAATCTACGCAAACACACTTGAAGTAGGTACACATATCAGAATCTCCTCAACATGGTCATTTTCTATAATAGTAATCCTGAATTTCTTCGGGACCACATGTACATGACTGACCCACATGGAATCTAAGATGAGATAAATAAAGCCAAAATCGCATCATTTCTTGATCTCTTTCATGACAACATCCCGAAGGTTTGGATTGGGATGGCGCTGACACTCACAGGAGGGTTTTTTGTCATCCTCTAAGTAGATATGGTGTGAGAACAAAGCTGGAATAATCCCACGGATATCTGAAATATTTCATCCAGTGGCCTTGTGATTTCTCTCAAGAACCGCTAGCACGCGAGATTCTTATTCGTTAGTCAACTACGAACTAAGGATGACCGGAAACATTTGGAGGGGGGCCTCAAGGAAGGCATACTTCAACATTGAGGTTAAAGCCTTAAGATCAGGTGAGGTCTAAATCGGCTATGTGACAACCTCTGCAACTACACCGATAGAAGGTATCTGATCTGCACTATTTGTAATGGCCACTGTGACTACTGTAGGATTAGCAAGTAAAATCTACTCAGAAAGGAATGTCTCAACAAGATGTTCAGAATCCACCACAAAAATCTCCGAAAGGAATGTCTCAACAGGATGTTCAGAATCCACCACAAAAATCTTAGAAATCTCAGTAGAAGGTATCTCATAAGTAATCTCATAAAAGGAATGTATCTCATGAATCTCAGAATGTACCTATGAAAATTGAGGATGATCCTCAGAATACAACTCACACTGTCCATCAGCAAACAACTCAGAATGATCATCAAGGGAACTCAAGGTGATTATGCTTTCTAGAAGATTCTTCTGAGAAAGGAACTCCTGGGTGTAAATGAAATCAGTGATTATCTATATCTCGAATCTCAACAAGAAAATCACAGTCCTCAGAATCTGGTGTAATTATCTCTTTCTCATCTATTGTTACCGGTGGCGGTGATGGTCTCGAATCTGGGATCGTATCTATCTTCACCTTGTCACTACGAGAGTGAAAGATGTTCTCTCCAGTACCATAATCAACTACCGCTTCAGTCGTTCGAAGGACATCAGGGTATGGAGTAATGGTGTATAATTATACAGATCCATTACAATGAAATCAATTAGGAATCTCATTCCTTGCACCATTACAATAATAAAATACCTCTCAACCTCTTGATCGATCTATCAGCACTCTGAAGGATCATCCTGGTGGATCTAAGAGGCCCCAACCCAAACTTAGTGAGTAGCAAGGATGGCATGAGATTAATGGAGGAACCACTATCAAGAAGAGTATGATCAAATTCTTGGTCAAATATGTGTCAACGGATGTAAGGTGCTCCCTTATCATTCTTTTTGGACGGGAGGTTGCTAATGGCATGAACTGTAGCAATGGTTAAGATGTGCTTCTCTGTTTTCTTCCATTTGTTCTTCTTTTGTTGACGCTTTTGAGTACGTGCTTCTTTCATTCTCTTTTTGACTGCAGGCATGTACTCCATGGCCTTACGGAGCGCATTTTTAAAAATATATTCTAAAGGATCTCTACCATTCAAGGACCAGATAGTGTTATTTTTTATTTTTGGATTTTTCTGATTTTATTCAAAGATGAAGGAAATGGAACAAAATCAGAAGAAACATAATGTACTCATTTCTCTTGTTCAAAAAAGAGTCATCATGTACATGTGGACAACTAAATTCAATATATACAACGTTATCCACTATAGGAATGGAAGGAGCAAAAGGAAAAACATGACGGCTTGCTTGGTCTGTTGGTGTAGAAGAAGAATCCACACTGGTGTGTTTTCCTTCATGGCCGACTCGGCACTGCATCTTTCTTTATTCTCTTTTTGACTTTTTTTTAATAATGATGGTGAAGAAGGTGGTGGTGAAGAAGAAGAAGATGGTGAAACACCAAGATCTGGCTTTGCTACACTGGATCATTGCTCAATTGGTGGAAGAGATGATGAAGTAGGTGAAGCTCTCTCAGCATCTCTCTCTAATCCCAACTGATGTGTAGGCGGATGTACTCTTCTACCTCTCCTGAGATGAACGGAGTCAGATAAACATGTAAAATAAAGGTCCATACTTTTCTCGGGTGTAGATGGATGATGGGCTACCTGCTCCTTACATCTGAAATTATTGGGATTGGTCTCGACCTAGGTTGGGATCAATGTCTTGGTGGTGGTTAGATCATCAAGCCTCTGAGTTAGAACATTCATATTCTTCATCAGTAAAGCAAGTTGATCTAGTGTGGGATTCATCGAAGGTGCCTCTCGATGCTCAATGACGGGCTATCACTGAGATTGGTAATGTGGAGGCTGCTGGCATCCATATGATTGTGGTTGATAATGAGGAGGAGGATGATGCAAAAACTGTCCATAAGATACATACCGCTGATGATAGTAAGGCTGGTGAGGATATGCATGTTGCATCTGTTGCTCTCCATGTCTCCAGTTTTGGAAGTGTGATGGAGACGAGATATGAGGATGTAACTATTAGTGTTGGGGGTGTGGTCTCCCTCACTAAAATGGTGTACAGGTCTCTGACTCTGCTGCGAATCCAACTGACCTTACCCTAACAGATGGGGCTGGTTGCGCTCTCGGTCAAACCAAATGCCATTCACATCCTGAATGAGAGGTGGAGGTGGAGATCGTTGCTCAGAAATATATGGAATCTCCTGTTGGTACGATACAATCTGATTGGACTGCTCCTAGACATGGTCCAGGGTCTGCACGTAGTAAACGTGTTGAACTATAGACGGTCCTTTGGTACTCTGTTGTGCTGAAGTGGGAGAAGTCTGCTCATGAGTAGAGGTATCGGTTGCTGCACTCGCACTTTGACATGCACTGATCGTACTGACAAGAAGCTCCAAATGCATCATAATCTCATCCAGCTTGTCCAAATTCTTCGTCATCTATTCGATCACAAGTAGCTTCTCAAGCTCCTTGGACTATTTCTCAATTTTGTCCACTTTGGATAGGTGACTTCCTATAATGGTCAGATCTGTATTGTTCACCCTATCCACATAATGTGATGCCATCAAGTTGACAGCCTTGTGGGGTACTGAAGGAGAGGTAACGGGATGCTTCTGAAAAGCATGTGAAGAAGAAAGAGTTGTGGAGCTGATGAATCTATGATTCTCATTCTTTATTCTTTTATTTTAGCCATATCTTTTAGCAAAAACACTTGTGAATATGTGTAAATCCAATAAACTACCATTGTACATACTCTTGTTAATAATGCATAATTAACACCTTTTTTCCAAAAATAAAAGAATAAATAGGAAAAGAAAAAGGAAAGAAGGATGTAATTACGTAATAAGTACATACTGACCCAAATCCTGAGATAAGGTCAATTATTGACCTGATCGACAAGAATTAAAGTAGGGGAGATAGGGTATGTGTATATTCTTCGCTAGGCATTCTATATACATATCACTTCTTCTATTTTATTCATCAATAAAAAACAATTCAAAATAAATTATTTTCTTAATAGAACTTGTAAATAGAAATTTTTTCAAAATAATAAAAATAGTTGCAACATGATTCGAAGTACAGATTGTGAATATCACCACTCATAAAAAGCCATAAAACAAGAACTTACAAATAAATTCTGACTCCATATGAACTCAAATTCTTCCGAAATCACCTTAAAATGAACTTAAAAATCAATTCCGACTCCATATGATCTCAAATTCTTCCAAAATCACCTTTATTGAACTTTAAATTAATTTATCTTTCAAATGAGGGTGGTTTTGTAATTTGAGTTATGGTGTGAAAGTTGGCTTTTTGAATATATTGTACAGCTAAATAGTACATATACTTGTGTATTTATATTTAATTATTTTAACACATATTTTGTCGGTATTGTATTTTAAAACACATGTGCATGCTCCTAACAATAAAATAAAATAAAAATAAAATTATAAAACATAAAATAAATTAAAAATAAAATCAAAATTTCATTGAACAAAAGACACGGTTGTATATATTGTACATATTTACTTAGTACTTTTATTAAAATCAAATAAAAATAATTTCATACTCCATAAACTATTTTGTAAAATAAATAAGATACAAAAATGATATTTATGTGAAAATAATGAAATTAAAATAAAAGAATAAAATATATAGGTATACTATACATGTACATAATACCCTATATTGTATATACTGTATATATATAATTTGATAAAAATAATTAAAAATCACAGAAAATAGTTTGAAAAATAAGAATCATTTTTTTAATCATTTTTTTATTTTTATTTCATTTACCATTTTATATTCAATATTATTTGATTTTTAAATCCGAAATTCCTAATTGGTCAACCCGGGTCCGTTGACCTAGATCAACCTCCCCTCTTCCATACCCGACCTGAGTCTCTCGTCGCCGGACCTAGTTTCTTGCCATTTTCCAGCTTGGGTCTGACCATCTATTACCCCGATTCTTACACCCGATCCTTCTCCTAGGATATGTGATCCTCACGGATCCCTAGTAAGAGTCGGATCCTCCTAGGGTTGCACGCATTCTCTCGATTCTTCTAGACCCTGTGGACAGTCTATAAGTATTCGCCTCCCCATCCCTTGCTTGGTAGCTCGTCCCCCATGCCTCCTCTCTTCCATTTGAGTGTCTAGGTAGTGACAACATCCTTTGGACCTCGTTTGGATCCTGGATAGGTGCTTGATCAACGCAGCTCACCTTGTGGTCGGAGCACTCTGTTGCGACCAACCTCTTCTGCTTCATGCTGCAGAATCGAGGCTACGACCCTGCCTCTACCTCCGTTGTACTTTGTCGTTCGTTGTAGGCTACTCAGGTAACCTCTAGACTCCTTCATTTCCACTCTCCACTTCGATTTTTAGTCCATCGTTGCCACCAATTTCTCTAGCTCCGACTATCAGGTTAGAGGTCCATCGACCATCCCAACCGCACTGGTCGACTTCTCGACTCACCTTCACCCTTTGTACGCATCCTGACCCTCCTACATTCTTCTGATCGAAGCAGGATTAGGAAAGATCTCCTCCCACATTTCTGTTGGAGATCACCAGAGCACCCTACCGCCACTTCTCTCATTTATAGATACTAATAACCATGGTCAAGGGTACGTACTCGAGTCGAGAACACTTTTGTAGGTACATGCATGCGTGATAGGCTTAAAGTGAGCTCCATCTGAGGTGGCAGAGCACCCCCAGGTGCTTAGTAGTGCCACGTCGATCCATCCTTCCACCGTATCATCTGATCCACCCATTCGTCGTGGAGCACCAACACAAAGGAGCTGGACTTCGCCGCGAGTCGAACAACCCCGGGGGTAGCTCGATCTTCTCGATAGAAGCTCGCTAGACTTCAGTTCTTCCAGCACCCTCCAGCATCGTCTGATCGATCGTCCCCATCCAGTTTTGATCTAAGCCATCCAGCTACGCTTTTATTTTCAACGTCAGATCTGATTTCTGGCAAGATCTGACTGTACGTCAGCACCCTTTCTATGACCGTCAGATCTAGCCAGTAATGGTCATTCAAACTGTACGCCTGCTCCACTCCTACCAGTAGTCAGATAATTTTGCAGAGCATGATCAGAGCCGTTAGCCTCCGCCTCCTTGATCATCTGTCGCTTGCCCCCCTGTAATGTATATTTCACGCATGCCCTCGCCTTTTACCGTATTTTGTTTTACTTTGTTAATTGTAATAACTAGTTAAAAACTTTTTACATTAAGGACCCTGTAGTTTCAGTATTTACATTTTAGTCCAACTAAGTTGCAGTCATGTGTAGCTTCACGTGCTATTTGTTGTATTTATAGTTTTTATCCCAAGCTTTGAACCCGTTATTGAAATATAACATGTTTTAATAAACTACATTTATGCCCTTTTGTATTGTGCACACTTTTATCAGGATTATTTGCATAGTGGCCCTCATACTTCTGACTTCGTTATCCAGTAGGCCCCAAAACTTAAATTATTTCATATCGGTCCTCTTTGCACTAGCTTAAAATATGACACTTTATTGATTACAGTAAATACCTAATTAACCTAAAAATTACTAAAAAATACATATGGCTCATGCTTACATGATTTATTTATCATAATTTTTGTTTTTTAATTTACTTTTATTTTATATTATTAAAAATTCAAAAAAATAGTATAAAAAATTCCTGTTAGACTTAGAAAATTCATAAAAAATAGAAAAATTCTTTAAAAATTCTATAAAAATTTATGTAGTCGTATTTTATAATCTTGTAGATCATATAGAAATTTTGTTGGAAGAATCCTTATAAAAGTCTAAAAATGTGTAAAATACTCAAAAACTTATAAAAAACATAAAAAATCAAGAAAAAAATAAAAAAAATTGCATTTTCAGTTCATGTTTGTAGATATTTTTTTATAATTTCCCACAAAAATTATTTCCAGGATTTTTGATCATTTTATCTATTTTTAATTTGAAAAACACTTCTGGTTGTGCACTATGTGTTTGTTCTTTCACTGTTTGAATTTTAAAAAAATCATAAAACCATCTGAAAATTCCCCAAAAATTTCCAAAAACATAATAAAATATATAAAATAAAAAAAAATACTTACTTTTTTTACTATTTCTGACCTATTAGAAAATATAGAAAAGATTGCTTGTGTATATTTATATCCATTGTGTAGATTTCTCTTATATCAAAAACTAAAAATTTGAAATATTAAAAACCATTAAAAAGACAAATAAAAATACTTTGATTTTTGAATCGCCTACTTAATTTTTAATTGTGCTCCTTGAGTTCAACCCTGGTCGCTATACCAAGTTAATACAAGTAGTGGAACCACTCATTTTCACAGCTTGATTTATTGGTGGTTTAAATAATTTTCTTAAATTATCGACTTGGTTGATTTGGGACAACAACACTTGATTAAGTAAAATTCACCTGAATTAGCTAAAGTCTGGTTATCATAATGGCGTCGTTGTTGGGGAGCACGACTAAGTAGTTAGGATTTATATATGCTCATTTTTGCTTTTATCTTTTATAACTATTTTTGACCTTCTACTGTTTTCTTTTTGTGCGAGGGGCTGCTGGAGCATAACTCTACCAGCTTTAGACGGACCGGCACCTGAGGAGGAGTAGAAGGAGGCAGGAGGTAGTTATATAGGATAGATTTATTTTAGTCTTTATTTTTGCAAAAAAAAATTATAATAACTTAGACATTTTTGGACACTTGAACATTTATTCAGGGTCTATTTCGTCGAGTGTCGGTGCACTCAGGGGACCTCACCAGATTTTTCGAGTTTTTGCCACATTTCATTTTTATTTATTTTCTGAGGTTTTAGCCCCTAGACTTAGGAATTATTTTGGTTGAGATCGGTAGAGACTAAGGTCCAAACACCATAATCAAGAATATCTTTTCATATATATAGTAATTGGACTTAGTCAAAACAAAAAGATAATTTAATCGGATTAGAGACCATGTGTCGCGAGAGGTCGTATACAGCGTTTGTAGGACCCAATGTGGTGGGCACTGATCAGCATCTAAGACCAGACTCAAGTCTCTCTTCTGATTAATTAGCACCAGTTCTTCTTGCTAGTAGAAGCTACTATCTTAGGGCGATTTCCTCGCGCATCATATAGATTAGTTTAAATTTTGTCTTTTAATTATGTGCGGATCACTCTGCATGTAGACTACTAGAGTAAGGTACGCATTTCTGACTCTGCATGCATCATTGAGTTTTCATTGTACATCGGCTTTTCTATCTTCTTCCCCCTATTTTATTGGATTTAAAATAAAAAGGAAATCAAATACTTCATTAGACATTGTTTTTATTCTGAAGAAGACATAAAAAGAGATAACCAATAAAATCGGGAATGTCAAAGCACACTTGACTAAAAACCTGACTTAATGACAAAATCTTGGTTTAGGGAGAGTAACCCCCTCCCTGTCTGATTTTACCTATTGAGAGATGAGCGACCGCACACTAGGATAGAATCACGCTTGGACTTTCTTCAGACTGTCAGTTCTAACAAAAAGGATTATCTATTTTCTAATGGGAATTTACAGGTAGCCGGTAAATGGTCCGTACTTCCTTAGCAGAGTAGGTGGTTTAGAGGACATTGTGTAAGGATCCATCCTCAAGTAATCGTGTAGTCGAAAAAGGTTCGTACTTATACCAATACTGGTTGAAAATAGGCACAACTAGTCATAAGAATCCGGGACAATCTCCAAGGAGAATCGGGCTCCTAACAGCTCACTAACTCGCTCTGTAAGATAGGATTATCACCAAATAAAAATTGACAAGATAATAAACCGAGCTTTCATGGGCATCACACTGTGTTGAGTTGGTGAACCGGGGGGTTTGATTTCTCATCTTGTTTTTGCAGTCCATATCAATCTTCATAAATCCCCACATCAAGATGATGGGCAGGAGGTCTCTTAAGCTGCCTCTGGCAGCACCACTTTCTAACACTCCTACCCGTTCATCTAGGGCAGCTTCAGAGAGCTCAGACCTGCTCATTGAACCCGAATTCACCTCCACCCTGTTCCCCCTCGACCACCCTTCTTCCACTCTTGAGGTACAAACAAACAGGCTAGCACAACTCTACATTCATTTGACAACACCTGAGCTAGGGTCTTTTGCCTTTGTAGAGACCAGAGAGATAGCCAACGATGACAGAACTGATGAGCACCCTCAGACTTCGTCATTCGTATTAGACCAGGTCACCATCAACAACACATTGTTAGCCTCCCTGGAGAGCATACAGAGGCAGATCAGGGACCAGGGAATCTTCGTGGCAAAGGTGAGGAGAGAGATTATGCAGATGAGAGCTGGGAGAGAAGAGCTAGAAATACCAGCAGGTGGTGGAGACCTACCAAGACATGAGGTCCGAGCAGACGATGGACACCAGGAGGCGTCGTGATATCCATAAAGGTCAGCACGCACCATGAGGCAATTGCACAACCCTGGTGCAACCCTCACTCACCAATGGATCTAGTTGCCCGCCATCCTTGGAGACTTCGAGCACCGCCCCCAAATGATTCAGTTATTGCCCAAATTTCATGGGCATGCCACTGAGGAGCCCCACCTCCATCTACAAGAATTTGAGATGATCTGCAGCATCGTCCATGATAGGTTGGTGGACGAGGACATCGTTAAGCTGATAGCCTTCCTGTTCTCCTTGGTTGATAGAGTAGCCTACTGGCTGAAACACTTGGGGAGGGTTGTCACTACTTGGGAGCGGCTACGGACCGAGTACCTGAACAAGTATTGCCCACTCGGTCAAACCAATGCAGCTATAGCCATGATTATCAACTTCACAATGATCCTTAATGACAATTCCATGAAGCTTGTGATCGTTTTAGAGAGCTCATCGACAAGTGTCCCCACCATAACATCAGCAAGCCCAATCTTGTCTAGAGTTTCTTATGTGGGCTAACACATGAGCTGTAGGGTCTTGTGAACGTCTCTTGTGGAGAATCCTACTTCGTCAAGGATGAATACCAGGTCTGGGCCATTTATGAGGAGATGGCAAAAAATTACACTGTGATGTCCCAGACCCAGTCTGTACTCAGGGGAAGCCTCCCCATAAGGCATCGTCATGCCAGAGGATAGCATGCATTGAGGCTGGTCCCTCTTCATCTTTTGTAGTGGCAACACTAGCAGAATCCTTAGCTCCCGACATGGGTATCATCAACCATAATCTGGACCATATGAAGATTATTGAGAAGAAGATATGACAGGGCCTTGACAAGCTCAACAAGATCGATGAGCTGGTCGAAATACTGAGTGACCTGAATACCCAGACCATGTATCTCTAAGAGGCATAGACGGCTTCTCAACCACATTCCAGGTCAAGGTCTGATCCAGAGAGCAGTTCATCGCAGCCCTCCGCCTCATATCGGCAAGTCCATCACATCTAAGCAGAGCCCATTCAGTCTCTCCTACAGTCTCAGCTACCACCACCCCCTTCGAACACATAGATGGTGGTGTATAATTTGGATCAGCCTTTTCCATCCCTTCCCTCGCCAGTCCATGAGCAACAGGATCCATTGATGGAAATCAATGGGATTTGGTACTCCTAGTACCAACAGCAACATGGGATCCATAATGACCACCTAGGCTTCTGATTGTCTACTGGAGGTGCTCAGCCTTCGGCACAGGCAGGGCAGGGAGCCTAACCATAACATCCACAATACTCTCAACAACAACATGGTCCTCGATCCCCATACCAGGGTCAACAGTGGAGGCAGCAGCAACCTCATCCACAGTGTCCACAACCTCCTCCATACTCTTACTAGCACAAGAGACATCCTTATTTCCAACAAGGCCACTTGTCTGGTTCTCATACACACTCGTATGAGAACCTAGCCTTAGACAGTCTTGCACGCATGCTTTCTGAGCAGCAAGCTACCTTCCGATAAGAGATGGACGAGTTCTGGTAGGATATAAGGGACATAATAAAAGGAAAGGCCACCATACCTGCACAGACTGAACCAACCCGAACAATTTGAAGAGAAAATCTAAGAAGGTATGATCTACAGAGACCACCACTCCTAATGAAGTGTTAGATTACATTCATTACTTATTTGATGCCGATTTTGTGACACTTAGGAGTGGTTGGAAGCCAGCCGACGGTGACTCATCTAGGCGACACCATGATGCAGATTCTAGGGAGCCAGATGGAGTCAAGAGCAGTGCTGATGCTGTTAATCCTGATGATGACGGTGGTGCTGAAGCCACCAAGGATGATAATCCAGATGATAGTGATGATGTCGTCATATCTCTAGTTGCTACAGATGGTGGTGATGATGTCACCAAATTTCTAGATACCAAGGCAGAGCACGGTACTATGCCACAAGTTCAGTTGTTGTCGGTAGTGTTGATGCCACCAAGAGTCGGTCAGTTTTGTTTCCTTCTTATGTACCTGAGGATGTTACCAGAAAAACACAAAAAATTGGAAAAACTTCAAATATCAAAAATATGAATAAAGGAAATGTTTCTGCATCTCCTTTGGATCCATCTATTCTGATTGATGATGTTTTCATTGATTCCAGCATTATGAATGCTCAAAAACCCACTCCCGACCCTCATTCTTTAGAGGAGGGTCCCTCTATCCCCTTCCCTCAAGCACTCCGCTTAGGGAAGGACAAAAAACCAGAAAATCCAAAAAAAGAGACAACAAATAGAGTTTAGCGAGCAGATGATGGACAGATTTCATATCTAGCTGACTCTTCAAGAGGCCCTTGAGCACATCCCCCTCTTCCAAAAGAACCTCAGAGAGAAGATCACCATTCGTAGGAAGAAGAGGCATAACCACAATGCGGAAATTCATGTGCTTACCCGTGCCACTTGCTTCACCATCGAGAACTGGTTGCCAGCAAAGAGACCTGATGCAGGAGCTCTGTATGTCAGATGTCACATCTATGAGAAGTGGTTCGATCAGACTTTATTAGATAGCGGATCCTCGATTAACCTCCTTCCAAGTGCCTTACTTGACCATTTCGAGTTTGGCCCTCTGAGACAGAGCAGGACAGTTCTCCAGTTTGCAGATAGATCTGTCAAGAGGCCAAAGGGGTTATTGAAGGATGTTGTCGTCACAATTCAGGGCCTGAAATTCCTCGTGGACTTGGTTGTGTTGGACATGGAGATCCCTGAATGTGTGACAGATACTCCCATCATTTTAGGATGACCCTTCTTGGCCACAGCCAAGGCAGTGTCCGATCATGATAGTAGGAAGGTATGCTTTCGCATTGAGGGTGAGAGTATACAAATAGAGATGATTGAGGAATTGAGAGCCAGAGATTAATCTTGCTCCGTGCAGAGTTAAGAGCAGATGACAGATTCAAAGCTAGACGTCCACCATGAGTGTGATTTTGTGATCACAGATGACGAAGTAGTTTGGATATACCTGATTTCATGAGCTCTTGTCGCACATTCAGAAGTTGTAGAGTTACATATGCCAGTAGGTGAGAGTTCAAAGAGTGCACTCATGACACAGGACACCTTAGAGGCTGATGATTGCGATTTGGCTAGCGAAGCAGAGTATATTTCATGTGATTCTGATTCAAATCCCTCAGGCTCAAATACTGATTTTGTTTGATAGGACTTTGATGATAATTTACCATGTCTTATGTCCACAGAGCCCACATTTAGGACGGAAATTGAGACATTACAGTCGATAGACATACCAGCAGGTCGTCTTCATCAGATTCATTGATTTAGCGAGAGTTCTCTTATGCAGATTTGATAGCCTTCACTCATACTTTTCAGAGACCAGATATGCCAGCTCCCTCATGCCCAAAACTGAAGACCTTGCCGCATAGCGGGAATTATGAATTCCTTATGGGTGAGCCAAAAATGTTCCCCGTCATTATCTCAGAAGATTTTGCTGACCAAGAATATCATTTGATGGAGGTTCTTGAAAGAAACCACAAGGCAATCGGATGGACTATAGCTAATCTCTAGGGGATAAGTCTGGTCATGTTCTCCCACCACATATATATCAAGGATGGCGCAAAGCCATCGCATGAGTTTCAGCGTAGGCTGAACCCGAATCTTCGAGATGTAGTCATGAAGGAAATATATAAGTGGTGGAGCATTAATTTTATCTACCCTATCTCTGACTCCAAATGTGTTAGTCTATTACATGTGGTACCCAAGAAGACAGGTATCACTACAATTGTGAATGAATTTGGAGAGGAGATAGCTACTCGAGTACCCACTTCTCGAAGAGTCTATGTGGACTACAGATGATTGAATCACGCCACCAAGAAGGATCACTTCCCACTTCCATTTATTGATCAGATCATCGAGAGGTTAGCTGGGAAGAGTCATTGTTGTTTCCTTGATGGGTACTCAGGATACAATCAGATGGCCATAGCGCTTGAAGACCAGAAGAAAATGGCATTCACCTGTCCCTTTATAACGTATGCTTTTAGACGTATGTATTATGTAATGCCCCGGCTACATTCCAAAGGTGTATGCTTTCCATCTTCTCGGACATGGTGGGTGACTGTTTAAAGGTCTTCATGGATGACTTTGATCTACGATGATGGGTTTGATGCTTGTCTTTCTTGCCTAGACCAAGTACTTTAGCGCTACATTGAGGTCTACCTAGTCTTTTCTAGGGAGAAGAGTCATTTCATGATGACTCAACGGATGGTCCTTGGTCAAATCATCTCCAACAGGGGCATGGAGATTGATCTGGCCAAGGTGGATATCATCAAGAAGCTCACTCCACCATCCAATCTGAGACAGTTGTGGTCTTTTTTTAGGCATGTCAGTTTTTACCGATGGTTCATACATGACTTCAGTCAGATTGCTCGATCGCTAACTTATTTGCTCATGAAAGACATCGAGTTCCTTGTAGATGATAAATATCTTTCCTCTTTTGAGACTCTCAAGAATTTGGTTGTGAAGGCTCATGTCCTTCAGCCACCCAATTGGTCTCTCCCATTCGAGATCATGACGGATGCTTCAAATTTTTCCATAGGGGTTGTGCTAGGACAAAGCAGGATAATTTGCCATTTGCCATACACTACACTAGCCAGACTTTGGATGCCACTCAACGGAACCGCACTGTGACTTAGAAGGAAATGCTGGTTGTAGTATTTTCTCTGGATAAGTTTCGATCTTATATTCTCAGATCTATAGTGACTATCTATACAGATCACACTGACATCCTATACCTAATGGCCAAGAAGGATGACAAAGTCAGATTGACTAGATAGATCCTTCTAATCCAGGAGTTTGATATTGAGATTAACGATAAACCTGGAGTCAAGAATGTGGTGGCGGATCACCTCTCCCGATTAAAGCATCTTGAGGATTATGATATAACCACACCTATCACTGAGACATTCCTAGATGAGGATATTCTTGCTATCACCTCGCTCCCATGGTATACTGACATTGTGAACTATCTTTTTGCCAAGAAAGTTCCACAAGGTTGGCCCAGGCAGCGACTTGAGACCTTCCTTGTGAAGGCCAAGTCGTATCATTGGGAGGATCCCACCCATTTCCACGAAGGGGAGGATAGTGTCTGGCATCGGTGTATTCCTCAAGAGGATCACCATAGCGTCCTCACCTATTGCCACAAGCTTAAGTCAGGAGGACATCACTCTGGGAGATGAACAACATAAAAGGTTCTCCAATCTGGCCTTTGGTGGCCTACCCTCTTCAAGGATTCAGATGAATTCGTGAAGAGATGTATTGACTGTCAGAGTATGGGCACTTATGTACAGAGAGATATGATGCTGATGCAACCCATTCACTTCTATGAGGTTTTTGATGCATGGGGCATCGATTTCATGGGTCCATTCCCTTAGAGTCGGGGATTTGAGTACTTTTTGTTGGATGTGGATTATGTGAGTCGTTGAGTTGAGGCCATCCCCACTCGAACCGTAGATGCAAAGACTATTTGCAAATTTTTGATAAATAATATCATATCATGATTCGAGGTACCTAGAGTCTTGATTTCTAACGAGGGGGACTAATTTTATCAATGACAAGGTAAGGGCCCTTGCTAACGAGTTCAGCATAGACTATAGAGTTGCCACGCCATATCAGTCACAAACAAATGGACTTGTTGAGGTTTCAAATATGGATTAAGACTATCTTGCATAAGGTTGTCCACCCGGACTGAAAGGATTAGTCACAGCTTTTGAACTCGGTCTTGTGGGACTATAGGACCTCCTTCAAGACACCTTTGGGTACATCTCCTTTCCGACTCATTTATGGAAAGCCATGCCACTTACATGTGGTGATCAAGCATAAGTCACTTTGGGCAGTTACTAAGATATTATTGGATCCTAAGAGTGTAGGAGATCAAAGGAGAGTAGAATTGGCAGCCCTGGAGGAGTTGAGGGATACAGTCTTCTCAAGTAGCCTGCAATATAAGGATAAAGTAAAGATATGGCATGATTCTCACATCGACCATAAGTAGTTTGAGCCAAACCAGAGAGTATGGTTATTTGATGCAAGGTTGAGATTATTTCTTGGGAAATTATAGAGTAAATGGAAAGGACCATACCTAGTCAAAAAGGTGCACGACAGTAATAGCATTGATATATCTGAATTGTCTTCTGAGTCTACCTTTCAGGTTAATGGTCAGCGCCTTAAGCCATATCTTGATCATGATCTAGTGACCATTTATGTTTCCCCTATTCATTTTATATGAGATGTGTTCCTTGACTCACATCGTCTGCATCCCATACCTGATTTTCACTTCCAATCTGCCCTTATATAGGTCCATATTGCCTATATCATTCATTCATTTTGTTTAATACCCTAGATCCATCTTACGATTTGCTATACTTAGGATGCACTTTATTCTAAGTATAAGGGGTATTAGACCTCTGATTATTTCTTTGTCTATTACCTCTATTTTTGTTGTCTATACTTAAGGATATCTTACCCTGAGTATAGGGGAGGTAATATATGTACATTCTATTCCTCGGTTTTCCGCTTTATGTACAGTCTTCTACATTTAGGATTACTTGATCCTAAGTATAAGGGGGATCACCAAACTCTATTGATTTTATTATTTCATTCTTTTGAGTCATTGTAGTATAGGATTCTTTTCATTTCTCTAGACCCAGCATGAGTTATGTCTTCCTTCATCGCTCTCTGATCACTCTGAGGACATCGTTCGAGCTAAGTATAGTGGGTGTCGTGTATATTATATATATACTTTAGCCATAACTCGTACTTGTGTGTGTTAATAACATGATTATTATTTATAAAATAGGAATAAACATGTTTTCAAAAGTGCTTTATGAATTTTTTTGTAAAAACCTTGGAAAAAGTATTTTTGCACAAATTTTGTAAAAAATGTTTGTAAAATTGTTTTAATTGCAAAATGTTTGTAAACTATTTTCTGTATCAAAATTAGGTATACTCTAAAAAAATGAGAATTACGTGAAAATAAAATGTTTGTAAAAATAGTTTGTAAAATTTCTTTGCAAATGTTTGTAAATATAGTTTTGAAAATCTTTTGAAAAATTTTGTGAAAATGTTTGTAAAGCAGTTTTTTCACATAGGAAATAATTTATGGGGTATAAAAAATATTTGCATATACATAATCTACCCCCAATTCTTTGTACTTATGAATCCTTAATAAAGCCGGTTTGAGATCATGTAATTAAAATCCATTTTTATATAAAACAGGTAACATAAGCCCTATTGTAAATATGTATACATCTTTGTGAAACCTTTCTTTCTTTTACTTTTTCAAAAATACCTAAAAAGTTGAGAAATTAAAATTCCATAAAAAAATTGCATAGTTTGAAAAATTCCCACCGAAAAGAGTTTTTGTAAATACTTTCATGTGCATTCTTCAAACTCATTGTTGACATTTAAACTAGTCTTGAATAACGTTGAAGAATGGAGCAGCTTGGATAAGACCTTAATCCACATAACTTCAGAGGAACCTTATAGGATTTGGGTTTAAAACTTTTCAGATACACAGAGACTTAATTCTTTGAGTCCACTAGGTTATAATCACATGTCATCTTGATTAGCCTAAGTAGAACACTTAAAAATGCATGCACGACTCTCAGAGACAGTGGCTTTACTTGGACACACACCTTACATGTACCTCAACACAGATGAATTGATGAGGAGGCAGAATCCTTTGGCTTGGAGTAGCATACGGGTGTAGTACATGTAGCAAGAACAACCCATCCTCTCTAGGGAGGGATATGCACCTCAACCTGGTCTAGTAGCATTGAGGTCTAAAGACAGGATGTTGTGGGTTGCAATAAAGCTTCAAAAGAGGGATAATACAGCTAGCAGAAAACTCCTTATGTACATGTTGCACGTGTAGATCGGTTGTATATATGTCATAAAAAAAATTGCAAAAATACAAAAACTCCAAAAAAGGGGACGTGCCTGATTGAAAATAAAATGCATGCAGAGTGTATATAGTGAATAAGCAAAGCTTATGAATTCCACCATCTCATCTCATGGAAGGTTGCAGCTGGAGACTTAGCTACACTGGCTAAGCTCCAAGGGATACATGGCTACACTGGCCACGGACCATTCTCTCCTTGTCCCCTCTTGAGCTGGTCATACTTGAACTTAGAAGGGGATACCTCGCTCCTCAAGGAAAGAGCTACTAGACTGGGGGATTAGAGTTACCTTGTTGAGGGAGGTAGTTTCTTTGCCATTTTTTAGGTGGGGAGATACATATTTACTAACACAGTACAAAAAAAGATTCATAGTCATTAGAGTTTGCGTATGTAGACTTGTTCTGACCTGGTTGTTAAGGAGACTTGACCATAGAATTGTGGAACTTGAAGGTTGCTATGTCTGAAACCCGTTTCCCAATAAGGTTCCGCAAAATTAATAATCCAAAGGTCTGACCGAGCTCTATTTTTCAATTTTATGAAGATAAGTTTAATAATCAAATTTTATTCTTCCTTTACTTTTCTTTTTGTTTCACTTCTTTTTCAAATAAGTTTTTGCTAAGGGACTAGCAATGGTAAACAATAGGGGAATGATAAATCTATGCTTCTCATTAATTATTCTTTTATTTTAGCCATATCTTTTTAGCAAAAACACATGTGAATATGTGTAAATACAATAAACTATCATTATACATACTCTTGTTAATAATGCATAATTAACACGTTTTTCCAAAAATAAAAGAATAAATAGGAAAAGAAAAAGGAAAGAAGGATGTAATTATGTAATAAGTACAGACTGACCAAAACCCCGAGAGGGCAATTTTTAAACAGATCGACAAGGAATAAAGTAGGGGGAGATAGGGTATGTCCATATTCTTCACTAGGCATTCTGTATACATATCACTTCTTCTATTTATTCATCAATAAAAATACTTCAAAATAAAATATTTTCTTAATATCATGTAAATAAAAATATTTTCTAAATAATAAAAATAGTTGCAACATGATTCGATGTACATATTGTAAATAATGCCACTCATAAAAAGCCACAAAACAAGAACTTAAAAGATCAATTCTGGCTCCATATGAACTCATATTCTTCCAAAATTACCTTTACTGGACTCTAAATTAAATTATCTTTCAAATAAGAGTAGCTTCATAATGTTTGGGGTTATGTTGTGAAAGTTAAGTTTTTAAGTATATTGTATGTGTGTGTATATTCAATTATTTTAACACATCTTGTACATACTTATAAAAAATAAAAATAAAATAAAAATTAGAAAACACAAAATATATTAAAAATAAAATCAAAATTTCATTGAACAAAGTCACACTTGTATATATTGTACCTATTTACTTAATACTTTTATCTAAAAATCAAATAAAAATAATTCCATACTCCTTAAAGTATTCATAAAATAAATAAAATATAAAACAAAGGATATTTGTGTAAAAATAATAAAATAACAATAAAATAATAAAGTATATAGGTATATTATACACGTACATAATACTCTATAATGTATATATTGTATATATTGTATATATAACTTCATAAAAATGGTTAAAAATCACAAAAATAGTTTGAAAAATAATAAACATTTTTTAATCATTTTTATTTTAAATTCACTTACCATTTTACATTCAATATTCTTTGATTTTTAAATCTGAATTTCCTGATTAGTCAACTCAGGTCAGTTGACCCACGTCAACCTCCCCTCTTTTAGACCCGACCCAAGTCTCTCGTCGTCGGACCTAGTTTCTCGCCATTTTCCAGCTTGGGTTCGACCGTCTATTCCCCTGATTCTTGCGCTCGATCCTTCTCCAAGGATCCGTGATCCTCGCGGATCCCAAGAAAGAGTCGGATCCTCCTAGGGTTCTGCACATTCTCTCGATTCTTTTAGAGCCTATGGGCAGCCTATAAGTATACACCTCTGCCTACCTTACTCGGTAGCTCATCCCTCGCACCTCTTCTCTTCCATTTGAGTGTCTAGGTAGTGACAGCATCTTTCGTCCCTCGTTTGGAGCCTGGTTAGGTGCTTGATCGACGCAGCTCACCTCGTGGTCAGAGCACTCCATCGCGACCAGCTTCTTCTGTTTCACGCTGCAGAATCAAGGCTATGTCCCTACCTCCACCTCCGATGTACTCCGTTATTCATTGTAGGCAATGAAGGTAACCTCCAGAATCCTTCATTTCCACTCTCCACTTCGATTTTTAGTCCATCGCTGCCACCCATTTCTCTATCTCCGACTATCAGGTCGGAGCTCCATCGACCATCCCAACCGCACTGATCGACTTCACAACTCACCTTCTCCCATCGTACACACCCTGACTCCTCTACATTCTGCTCATCGGAGTAGGACTAGGAAAGATCTCCTCCCCCATTTCCATCGAAGATCACCAGAGCTCCCCACCACCGCTTTTCTCGTTTACTTCTGCTAATAACCATGGTCGAGGATTCATATTCAATTAGAGATCGCTTTTGTAGGTACAGGCATGTATGATAGGCTCAAATTGAGCTCCATCTGAAGTGGTGGATCACCCCCAGATGCTTAGCATTGCCACGTTGATCTGTGCGTCCACCATCTCATCTGAGCCAGCCATTCGACGCGGAGCATCAACATGAAAGTGTTGGACTTTGTCGCGAGTCGATCAACCCCGGGGGTAGCCTGATCTTCTTGATTGAAGCTTGCCAGGCTTCAGTTCTTCCAGCACCCTCCAGCGTCATCCGATCGGTCGTCCCCTTCCAGTTCTGATCTGAGCCATCCAGGCACGCTTTTATTTTCAGCGTCAGATTTGATCTCTTGCTAGATCTGACTACACGTCAGTGCCCTTTCCAAGATCGTCAGATATGGAAAGTAACATTCATCCATACTGTACACCTGCTCCAATCCTACCAGCCGTCCGATCCTTTTGCAGAGCAGGATCAAAGCTTTTTGCGTCCACCTCCATGAGCATCTTCCACGTACCCCCTTGTCAGGTACATTTCACTCCTGCCCTCACCTTTTAGTATATTTCGTTTTAGTCTGTTAATTGTGATAATTAGTTAAAAACTTTTTGCATTAAGGACCTTATAGTTTCAGTATTTGCATTTTAGTCCAACTGAGGTGCAGTCACGTGTCCTTCACTTGCTATTTAATGTATTTGCAATTTTTATCCCAAGATTTGAACTGGTTACTGAAATAGAACATGTTTTGCTATATTGCATTTATGCCCTTGTGAGTACTGATCACATGTTGCGCACGCTTTTATCTGGGTTATTTGCATAGTGGATGTCGTACTTTCTAACTTTATTATCTAGTAGGACCCAAAACTTAAATTATTTGCATATTGATCCTCTTTGCACTATTTTAAAATATGGTCTTTTATTGATTGTAATAAATACCTAATTAGATTCAAAATTTCTTAAAAATTACATGTGGCTATTGCTTGCCTGTTTTATTTATGGTATTTTTTTGTTAGTTTACTTTTATTTATATTATTAAAATTTTAAAAATAGTATAAAAAGTTCTTGTTTACCTTAGAAAATACATAAAAATTTTAAAAATCCATCAAAAATTCTATAAAAATTTATGTAGTTATCTTTTAACATCTTCTGTATTTTGTAGAAATTTTGTTGGAAAATCCTTATAAAAAGATAAAATTTTACAAAATACTCAAAAACTTATAAAAAATCATATAAAATCAACACAAAATCCAAAAATTAAATTTTCATTTCTTGTTTGTAGATATTTCTTTATAGTTTCCTGTGAAAATCATTTTCGGGAGTTTTAGACATTTTTCTATTTTTAATTTGAAAAACACTTCTAGTTGTGTGTTGTGTGTTTGTTCTATCACTGTTTAATTTTAAATAAATCGGAAAAAATATCTCAAATTTCCTCAAAAATTTCCAAAAACACTATAAAATATATAAAATCAAAAAAAAAATATTTTTACTTAATTTTTCTGAGTATTCGGACCTATTTTAAAAATAAAGAAAAAAATTGCTTGTCGATATTTTTATCCCTTGTGTAGATTTCTCTTATATTCAATAGCTAAAAATTTAAAAAAAAATGAAAACAACTAAAAATACAAATAAAAATCCTTTGATTTTTGAATCGCCTACTTAGTTTTTAATCGTACTCCTTGAGTTCGACCATGGTCGCTATACCTGGTTAATAAAAGTAGCCGAACCAATCATTTTCACTACTTGATTTATTAGTGGTTTAAATAATTTTCTCGAGTAATTGACTTGGTTAATTTGGGACGACGACACTTGATTAATTAAAATCCACTTGAATTAGATGAAGTGTGGTTATCAAGAGCTCTCCATCATCTCCTCAAAATGTAATAAAGGAAATCCTCTTTCTTATTGAAATGGGACCCCCCACAAGTGGTGTTTACCAACTTATGGTTCTCAATGCACAAACCCACAAAAAAGTTCTGCACAAGGCTTGTTTTTGGAATATTGTGATGGGGGAACTTCTCCACCAAGTCTTTAAATATTCCCCACACCTCATGATTAGGTTCATGGGACATTTGGGAGAAGTTAGCAATCAAATATCGCATTTGGTTAAGATGTCCGAGTGGATAATACTGGCTTAGAAAAACGGACCTCAACTCTTCCCAAGTTGTGACAATGTTTCACAAATGTTTAATCTAATATAAGGCTTTGTCCATGAGACTAAACGGGAAAGCTGTCATCTTTACTACCTCCAATGGAACATTTAGGTAGTATATTATGTCGCAAATGCGATCAAACTTCTAGAGGTGTACATAAGGTTCTTCATTGATGTGTAGTGGAATATTGGGCAGAGTGGCAAAATTATGGGTTAAGCTCAAAATGCCCATGAATCACAGGGATCCTAATCCATCTGTTGGTATTTCCTGCCCCATGATTATAAGCATCCTTCAATATAAGCATAGCCACTAGCTCAACGAGTGGATCTTCTACTCCCCTATTCCAACCTCCCTACTCCTCCTCTCTCCTATATTGTCTATCGTTCCTCGACTCAAAGATCATATTTCTCAATTCAGCCTGGATGTCGGGTTGTTCAGTTAATTGTGCCTGAATGGCATGTATTGAAGCTGACACCGTATTATTGATCTCGCTCTGCTTTGTCATGGAACCTTTGCCCTTTGGTGGCATCAAGTGCTCTGATTCTGACTCTGAACAGGTGTAAGGCACTATATTAGTCCTCAAAATGGTGGAGTCTGAAATAATAGTTCGAGATTAGTGTCAATCTCAAACAATGGATTGGATGAGTAGATGGGTGATGTGGAAGAAGAGGAATATTCGGGAAATGGGTCTCCCTAAATAGAAGACGACCGAATTGGAGTGTGAAATGAACTCATGGAGTCTGAACACGAAATATTCCAATCTGATATCTTTGATGTCAATAGGAAAGGTGCGAGAACATGAAGGTCAATACAAGAAGAAAATGAAGAAAAAGCATAAAGGGCACGGAAGGACCTTTACACTAATAAACAAATACAATACAAACTCTTGATTCACCAACTGAATACAAGTGGAGACCGTAAGAGTTCGGTCTTTTTCCTTTTAAATTTTAAGTTTAGTAAATCTACAAGAAGTTACTTACTACCAAGCACACAGGGTGGGTCACCACTATTGCCCAACGTGCATACTCGGACCCCCCCAATCAATTGTACATCTTCCCGAGCTATTGAGTTTAATATCATGACCAAAGGGAGATAAGAGTATTAGCACATCAATACGGTTTTCCATGGTTAGAGGCAAGTGCTTGCATCTCAACCATGCACCAAAGAGTAATGCGAGCATAGGGCACAAATCCTGGGATTTGGGCTCTATCCTTATAGTTGTGTCCTCACACACTCTGTCTGGAGGTAATGAGATGCGAACAATGAGGGGGTTACTCAACCCAAAACAATGATTTTATCCTTACATTTCTTTTAGGGTCGAGTTTTCTTTAGCACCCCCAATTTTATACAGTTATCACTTTTTTTATTTTTTTTCAAATAAACATTCTAACGAATTTTCTAATTCCTTTTGATCTTATGTGATTGAAAATGTGGAAGGAAATTGAAAAAGCCCATGCGCAATGAAATCAATAATGCACGTAAAGAAAGAGATGCGTACCTTTCGCCAACACTCTACATGCAAAGTGATATGTGCATAAAATAAACAAAGAAATAAAACTAACCTAAATGCTGCATGAGAATCGTCCTAGAAGTAACTTCTAATTAGCGAGCAAGAACCAATTATTTTAATTAAGTCCAATCCTACGATCTAGTCTATAGGAACATATATTATTTTATGGGATTTGGACCTAATCACTTACCTGACTCAAGAAAGATAATAAAACCTACATCTAATGGCTCAATCACACAAAACTATGAGAAAACAAATGAAAAACATAGTTAAAGAAAATAAAAATCGGTGAGGTCCCCCAAGTGCACCGACACTTGGTGAAACAGACCCTGCACACACAAGGTATATAATGGCCTTTTAGAAAACAGAAAAAGAGGCAAGTGCCAAATAGAAATTATTATAATTTTTACAAAAAATATGAAATAAAATGCCAAAAAGAAGATAAAAAAATATATGTGCAAAATGCTCCAAGAATTTGCTTCTTCCAAATCTCAGGCTCCTCCTCCTACGATCTCATGTAGCTCGGTGAAGAAATGAGCTGCCTCCTCTTAACTCGGGTGCATCGACGCTCCTAGGAAAGCCACCCTCACTCATCCGTCCCTCGTAAGAAAGAGGAAACACAAGAAGATGCAAGAAACATGGTTATGATAATATGAACAAAAGTAAAATAAGAAAATAAAGCAAGCAATATAGACAATCTATTAAGATACACACAGAGGTAGACAAGAAGAAAAATGAGAAAAGAACGTGAAATGGATCTCAAATGAATCCCTAAGTCCGATCTTGGGGAGCCTTCGGTGTCCGACAAATCGGATCCGACAAGCAATGTGTATGCTCCCTCACGGTACACGAAATTCAAGGTGAGTGCTTACTCCTCAACAAGATGCTCTCCACAATTAATTATATACAGGAAAATAAAGACAAATAAAATTAATAAATGACATAAATAAAAGAGAAAAATATGAACAAGTGACAGGATATGAACAAGATATAAGAGATAAAAAAATAAGAATATAAAAAATAAAAAGAAAACAAATAGGTATCTACAACCGAGAATAGCAGGCTAAAAGGAAAACCTAGCTACCCTTGTCATGCCTCCCCGGCAATGACGCCATTGAGCACAAGAAAATCGGTGTTTTAATTTGATGAGATATTTGCAATGTCGTTGCAAACCTAAAAATCCTTCAACAAAAAAGTATTTGATTCTCAAGCCAAAATAAAATGAAGAAAATATAGCAAGAGACCTTTGCTATTTATTTACATGTATAGCATATAAAATCAAACTCAGGGAATCTACAAAAATCCTTAGGAATATTTATTTCAATAAGAAACAATAAAATAAAAGAAGAATTTCTATGGTCGGTAGACTTAGATTTTCTGAAGTTTTTTTGTCTTTTCGGTTTTTTGTATTTTTAATTTTAAATTTTCTATACTTTTCATATTTTTCATTTTTATGAATCTTTGGATTTTGCAAATATTTTTATTTATGATAATAAGGGAAAATATAAATAAAGAGGAAGAAATATGAGATGAAGAAGAAGAATTCCACTCTTTTGGATTTTTAAAACATGACAAAAATATACAGAAAATTTAAATAAAATTATTTTTTGGTTTTTTAATTTTTCCTAATATTTTTGTAATTTTCCTAGATTTCAAAATTTTTAAAGGCTTCCAAATAAATAAAAAATAGAGAACAATGCAAATAGAAAACAATGCGAATGTTTTTGGATTTTTAAAATAGAAAAAATTCAAAATTGAAGAAATAATTCAAATAGAAAGATAAATTTTTGATTTTTTCAAAAAAAAAATTTTTTGAAATTTTTGGGTTTCCCAATGATTTAAAAAGAATTTCTAGTGTTTTCAATGTTTTTTCATTTTTTGGTTTTAATGCATAATTAAAGAACAATTTGGTCAAAAAATAAAATCAAAATAAATAATCAGGTTTTTTTGGAATTTTTAGAGAAATTTTTACATTTTTTTATTTTCAATTGTAAATAGGAGTTTTTATTTTGTTTTTGAATTTTAAAAATAAGAAAATAATGAAAAATAGTAATAAAAGATCTAACTAACAGGATGTTAAAATAAAATTTTGAACATTTTTGAGGTTATGATATTTATTCAATGCAAATAAACATGCAGGATATAATGTAGACTTACAGGGGTAAACATGCAAAGAAAAGTATTTTAAGGACTAAATGATAACATAAAAAGAAAGTCCAGGGTGAAGCATGCAAAATATCTAAAATATGTGTGCGGATGCACGTGAGTCGCGTTGGATTAGACCTACTTGTAATTATTTAATTTCCAGGGCACAAATAATAACAAATAATATGCAAACTTTTATTGCAATTTTGACAAGAAAACACATGGTGTGCAAGATCTCAGTTAAGATTAGACTCGATTGTAAATAAAAAAAATGACAAGGAAAGAAATGCAAATGTTCAAGCAATAAAAAGAAGACACGTGTCCCTCAGGGACTTATTTGCAAAATAAAAATGCACAGGGCTGAAGTCAAATGTACCCTTAGTCAACATGGTGAAGCGAACGGATGTGATGGCTCTAGATGTTGATCGGACGGTTGAGATGATGGCGCTCGTGAATGGTCTCAATCGGATCTGGAAGATATGATCCACGGATGAAATTAAGGGCAGAATGGAGAACTGTGATTCAATCTGGACATCTTATTCTTGATCCAAGAGATATGAATGGCATTGGAAGAATTGGTATGATGGGTGGCTCCGTCGAGTTTCGATTTGCTAGATCCCAGCCAATCTTCACTCAATTTGCTTCCTAGAGGATGGTCTTCATTCTTGTGACACGCTCTCTTGATTAGTTGCGAAAAAGAAGCTCGATGATGACCGATGACACATGTGGAGGTTAAAAGGTTTTGAAAGTCTAGGTGAACCTCCAACATGCGTTCCTCTCTCCCAGGTGCGCTCCAAAGACCTGCAAGTGATTCGATGCTCGGAGGGGGTTTCCAACTAATTTTATTAGATAAAAGTGATAAGAAATGGTAATGAGGGATAAGCGATAGTGGTCGAAATGGGAGCTAATCTCCTTACAATGATGATCTTGATGGGGACAGATGTGGGAGAGGATTGGTGATGAGATTTTCCGGATTGGTTAAGGTGGATTATTTATGCAAGATCGTTGTCCCTAATCAACCAAATCTATCACAAGAAAAATAACCACTAAGATAGATCAATAAAGCAATCATAGCATGTAAGTGGTTCGCTATTTTTATTTACATGGTATAGCCACCAGGGTCGAACACAAGGAGCACGAGAAAAGTATGAAGTAGAAAAATTTCAAAATTAAATAATTTTTTAGTGGTTTTTGATTTTGCAAATTTCTATTTTTTGAATAAAAGCAAATGGGCACAAAAATAAAAGAAAATAAACAAAACAATATTTTTGGATTTTTCTAAATAACAAAAAATAGTCAGAAAATTAGAGTAAAAATATTTTTGGGTTTTATGGTATTTAAAGTGTTTTTGATCATTTTCCTGGATTTTTCAAGTGTTTTTGTGATTTTATAAAAAAACTCAAAATAGTGCACTGTCAGGACCAAAATGCAAATTAAAAACAATTAAAATGCCCTAAAGTCCTAACTAGCAATTTTATGATAAAATAGATGTATAAAGCTATAAACAGAAACTAAAATCACATTTTTTAATTTTCTTTGATTTTATACATTTTTTATAATATTTTGGTTGTTTTGAGATTTTTATGGTTTTTATAATGAATTTTCAAATAAAATTCAAATTGAAGGTAAAGCCTGTAAAATGGAAGATAAAGAATTTTTGCAGATTTTTTTAAGCTTTTTTCGAATTTTTAGGATTTTTTAAGGTAAATAAGGTTTTTTTAAGGTTTTTTGAATTTTCAAAAATAGAAAATGTAACTAAAATAATCCAACAAAATCACAATGAAAACCACACACTAGCAGGAGCTAATAGTAATTTTTAGGTAATATTTAGAATTAACTTAATAATTATTAAGTCCAATAAGAACAATGCAACTAATCACAGTTTATAGGGACCTATTAGCAAATATTTTAAGTTTCTAGTCTAAACGAATAACAGAAGATGAAAGCTCAACGTCGATATTGCAAATAGCCTAGTAAATTCATGCACATGCTCAATATCCAACGCACAGGGGTATAAATGCAATTTCTCAAAACTTAATAATCAAGAAGCAACAGTATAAAAGTTTAAGGCAGGAACTGCAAATAACTCAAAATACACGTGAGCACACGTGCTTCAGACTCGGAGGGACTAAAGTGCAAATACCACAAACTACGAGGTCCAAACTGTAAATGTTCTTAACTACAATATTTATTTAATTGAGTAAATAAAAAATAAAAGCATGCAAGGCTGAAAGTGAAATATAAGGCGCTGGCATATGGCTTTGATCTGACGCCCGAGTGGATCTGACGACTGCAGAGAATGTTGAGGATGTATGGGGCAGATGCGTCAAAGGTTTTGATCTAACGGCCCAAAGGCTGCCACTAACAGGTGGCTCTGATCTAATCTGGCACAAGGGCGCTCATCCAACGGTGGGACAAGGGTCTGCAAGAACACTTCCTCGGTAGACTTTAGTCAATCATCAGAGATGATCCGACGACCCGATGAGGGGTCGGAGAGATCCGATAGTTTCGTGGAAGGAATGCACATCCCTCGGCAGGCTCCGATGAAGGGGACGGAGGTAGGATGAGTGTGGCATTAATGACCCTCCTGGAGCTGCTCCGCTTAAGTAAATGGGTGTCCAAATGGCACTCCCAATGTGCTTGAGGACCTGTAATGGGTAGAGGGGACTCGGGGCTATGCTTCGGTCCTGGTTATTGCTTCAGAGATTAAGGGAAGCAGCGTGGATGGTGTTCGACCTCCAGCGAAGGCAGGAGATGGAGGTTCAGACCTCAATCTTGCTATGATGGGTGAGGTTGAGGGGGATCAGGTCACGAGACAAGGTGTGGGATGAGCTACGACATTGATCGATGCAGAAGGAAGTGTGTGACGGGGCTCCGACCAACTGCTCGGAGCAGAGGTGATGGTAGCGGTGATGAAATGGAGAAGTCAGAGTGAGACGAAAAGGTGAGGGGTGAGGGAGCTACACGAGAACTCCAACGAGTTCTGCAACTCTAGGAGAAGCAGAGAAGGGGGGTTATGGCCTCAACCGGGGTATGACTGGCTGAGGAGGCTTCTCGTGGCAGCTCTCCGACATCACGATGAGCTACACTCAAGCAGACCGCCAAATGACGCTCCAAGGGCACCTCTTGGGAGTTGTCACCTTCCCGAAGGAGGATAGACGTCTGTGGTGGTGCGAGGAATGAGTTGTCATGCTGTGGAGGCAAGAGAAGACTACTTATAGGTTGTACAAGGGTCCTAGAAGATAGGAGGGTATCGTAGAACCCTAGGCAGATCCGATTGTTCCTAGGGATATGCGAGGATCATGGAAGTTGGGGCTACAATCGGGTGCAGGGATCGAGTCAATCGAAACTCTGGGTCGAGCGCCAAAAAGTGGAGAAAATGCTCCGGTGAGGCACGTGCGACCCGACCGGTCTGGAAGAGACCGTTGATCGGGGTCAACGATCCGATGTGGATCAATCAAAAAAATAGAATTTACAAAAATCAAAGAAAATAGGATTAAAAATAGTAAGTAAACTTAAATCAAAAAAATTTAAAAAAAATGTTTATTATTTTATAAACTATTTTTTATGATTTTTAATTATTTTTTTGAAAAATAGAATAATGTATATACGATACATATTATTATTGACATGTATATTATACATATGTACATATGTATTGTGCGCAACTATTTTTATTTTCTTTTTTTTACAAAAAAAAATTATTTATATTTTATTTATTTACAACATGATTTTAGGAGTATAAAATAATTTTTATTTTATTTTTATAAATTATTTAAAGGTATAAAATAATTAGTAAATGTAGCATGTATATGTGTATTTTGTACAAAGGTTCGATGATTTTATTTCATTTTTAAGTTATTTTTATTTTTATTTTATTTTTATATTATTTCTATAGCTATTTACAAGTGTATAATCAATTTTATTTTGTCAAAAATAAATAAATAAATAATATGTACAAGTATAGGTGATATGTACAATTCATAGTGAACCCTTATCTCTCTCTACTTGTTTTCTTTTGCGATCAGGACAAGATTAGACCTTCTCTTGGGATTTGGGTCATTCTGTATTTAGTCTAAATACATCATTCTTTTTATTTTCTCTTTATTCTTTTATTTTTGCAAAAAATATGCTAATTACAAGATATTAACAAATGCATGCAGGAAGCTAAGTTATTGTATTTACAAGTGTTTACAAGTGTTTTTTCTAAAAAGAAGAGCTAAAATAAAAGAATAAAGAATGAGAATCATAGATTCATCCTCCCCTTGTACTTTGCCTTTTCTAGTCCATTCGCAAATACTTATTTGAAAAAAAAGTGAAAATAAAAAGAAAAAAAGGAATCAAGGTTGATTATTGAACTTATCTTCATTAGATTGGAATATGGAGCATAGTCAGACCTTTGGATTATTAGTTTGACAGAACCTTATTGGGACATAAGCTTAAAACTCAACAGCCTTCAAGTTCCACAATTCTATGGTCAAGACTCCTTAATAAACCAGGTCATAACAAGTCTACATACGCAAACTCTAATGTCTATGCATCTTTCCTTGTACTGTATAAGTGATATGTAGCTCCCCCACCTCAGAAATGACAAGGAAACAGCCTCCCTTAGCAAGGTAACTCTAATTCCTCAGTCTAGCAGCTCTTTCCTTGAGGAGTGGGGTATTCCCTTCTAAGTTCAAGTTCAACCAGCTCAAGAAGAGGGGAAAGAAGAGAATGGACCATGACCAATGTAGCCACATATCCCTTCAAGCGAAGCCAGTGTAGCTAAGTCTCCAGCTGCAAGCTTCCATGAGATGAGAAGGTAGAATACATAAGCTTTGCTTATTTACTATATACACTCCGGCAGACATTTTATTTTCAATCACGCATGTCCACCTTTTGGAGTTTTCTTGATTTTTAATTTTTTTATTTTTATATGCATATATACAACATATTTACATGGTGCAGCATGTGCATAAGGAGTTTTTCTTCTTAAACCTATAGACTATCCCTCTTTTAAAGCATTATTGCAACCCACAGACTTCTGTCTTTAGACCTCAATGCCACTAGACAAGGTTGAGATGCACATCTCTTCTAGAGGAAGACGAGAGGTTCTGCCTAGAAGTACTACCCTCGTATGCTACCCCGAGCCAAAGAATTCCTCCTCACCACCCCATCTGTGTTGAGCTACGTGTAAGGTGTGTGTCCAAGTCAAGCCATTATCTCTGAGAGTCATGTGTGCATTGTTAAGTGTTCTACTTAGGCTCATCAAGATGACATGTGAACATAGTCTAGTGGACTCAAAGAATTAAGTCAGTAATGGACCTCAAAAGTCTTAACCCCAAATCCTATAAGGTTCCTATGAAGTTAAGTGGATTAAGGTCTTAACCAAGCTCCATTTTTCAATTTAATTCCAGACTAGTTTAAATGCCAACTATGATTCTGGAAAATATACAAGCAAATATTTACAAAACTCTTTTTATGCAATTTTTCAAACTATGCAAATTTTATGAAAAATTTTTGAATGCAAAAATGAAAAAGGTTTTGCAAAAACATTTACAAACATTTACAAACAAATTTTTGCAAACTTTTATTTTTCAAATGTTTTTCAAAAATTATGTACTATATACATAATTTTGACACAAAAATATTTACAAACATTTTACAAGCAAAAACATTTTTACAAATGTTTGTACAAAAATAGATTTTACAAAAGGCTATTTACAGACATTTATGTATAGGAAAAATTTAAAATTTTTGTGATTTTTAGCAATGTTATTTATATACACATAGTACTCAAACTAGGAGTTATGGCTAAAGTATATATACAATATATACAACAGCCCCCTATACTTAGCTTGAACAATTTCCTCAAAGTAATCAAAGAGCGATGAAAGGAAGACATAACTCGTGCTGAGTATTGGGAAGTGAAAAGAATGTTATACTACAACAAGGTAATGAACAGAGGTCGGTGATCCCCCTATACTTAGGATCAAGTAATCCTAAGTATAGAAGTTTGTACACAAGGGGAAAATCGATGGTTAGGATGTACAAGAACTACCTCCATATACTTAGGGTAAAATGTCCGTAAGTAAAGGCAACAAAATAGAGGTAATGAACTCAAAAATAAATAATCACAAGTCTGATATACGCCCTATACTTAGGGCAAAGCACACCCTAAGTATAAATAATCATAAGATGAAGACTGGATATTAGACAAAAAGAATGAATGGTATGGACAACTGGATCTATACAGCTGCGAAAGAGAAGTGAAAATCAGGCATGAGATGCAAATGGTGTGAGTCAAAGACCACATCTCATGAAAAATGTATAGGGGTAACGTCAACGATCAACAGATCAAGATCAAGATATGGCTTCACGTGTTGGTCATTAACCTGAAAGGTGGAATCAGATGATAATTCAGATATGTCGATGCTTCTGTTGTCGTGCACCTTTCTGTCCAAGTATGGCCCTTTCCATTTGCTTTGTAATTTCCCTAGAAATAATCTCAACCTAACATTAAATAGCCATACTCTCTGGTTCATCTCAAACTGCTTATGGTTGATATGAGAATCATGCCATATCTTCACTTTCTCCTTATAATGTAGGCTACAAGAAAAGGTTGTATCTCTCAATTCCTCCAGGGTTGCCAACTCTGTTTTCCTCTAATCTCCTATACTCTTGGGATCCAATAATAACTCAGTGACTGCCCAAAGTGACTTGTGCCTGATTTCCACAGTCAAGTGGCATGGCTTTCCATAAACGAGATGAAATGGAGATGCACCCAATGTCTTTAAGGAGGTTCTATAGTCCCACAGGACCGAGTCCAAAAGTTGTGACCAATCCTTTCAGTCTCGACGGACAACCATCCGCAGTATTGTCTTGATCTCCATGTTTGATACTTCAGCAAGACCATTGGTCTGAGGGTGATATGGAGTGGCAACGCGATGGTCAATGTTGAACTTGTTAGCAAGGGCCCTTATCTTATCGTTGATAAAGTGATTCCCCTCGTCTGATATCAAAACTCTAGGTACCCTGAACTGTGAAATGATATTCTTCCTCAAAAATCTGTAGACGGTTTTAGCATCTGCGATTCGGGAGGGGATGGCCACAATCCAACAACTCACATAGCCTACATCCAGCAAAATGTACTCGAACCCCTGACTCTTAGGGAATGGACACATGAAATTGATGCTCCATGCGTCAAAAACCTCACAGAAGTGAATGGGTTGCATCGACATCATATCACGTTGCCCATAGGTGCCCATCCTCTAACAGTCAGTACACCTCTTCACGAATTCATCAGAATCCTTGAAGAGGGTAGGCCACCATAGGTCGGATTGGAGCAGTTTTTGTGTTGTCCTCCTCCTAGAATGATGTCCTCCTGCCTCAAGATTGTGACAGTAAGTGAGGACGCTATGGTGCTCTCCTGAGGAATGCACCGATGACAGACACTATCCCCCCCCTCATGATAAAGGGCAGGATCCTCCCAATGGTATGACTTGGCCTTCGCTAGGAAGGTCTCAAGTCGCTGCCTGGGCCAACCTTGTGGAACTTTCTTGGCAACAAGATAGTTCACAATGTCAGCGTACCATGGAGCGAGGTGATAGCAAGAATCGCCTCATCTGGGAAGGTCTCTATAATACGTGCAATCTGATATGAATCCTCAAGGTTCTCTAAACAGGAGAGGTGATCCGCCACCACATTCTTGACTCCAGGCTTATCCCTAATCTCAATATCAAACTCCTGGAGTAGAAGGATCCATCTGGTCAATCTAGCTTTGGCATCCTTCTTTACCATGAATTATTTGGATGGTGGTGTGATCTATAAAGATAGCCACTCTAGATCTAAGAATATATGATCTGAACTTATCCAAAGCAAAGACTACGACTAGAATCTCTTTCTCAATCACAATGTAATTTCATTGAGTGGCATCCAAAGTCCATCTAGCGTAGTGAATGGAAAAAGGTAATCCATCCCTCCTCTATCCTAGAATAGCCCCTATGGCAAAATCAGAAGCATCTGTCATGATCTTGAATGTGAGAGACCAATCGGGTGGCTGAAGGACATGAGCCTCGACAACTAATCCCTTGAGATTCTCAAATGACGCTAGACACTTATCATCTACAATAAACTCGGTGTCTTTCATCAGCATATCAGTAAGAGTCCAGGCAATATGACTGAAATTTTGAATGAATCATTGGTAGAAACTGATATGCCTCAGAAAAGATCGCAACTGACTTAAATTGGACGGTGGGTTGAGTTTCTTATTGATATCCACCTTGGTCGGATCGACCTCCATGCCCTTTTTGGAGATGATATGGCCAAGCACCACCCCCTGAGTCATCATGAAATGACTCTTCTCCCAAGATAACGCTAGGTTGACCTCTATGCGATGCTGAAGTACACGGTCTACGTAGTCAAGGCAGGCATCAAACCCATCACCGTAGATCGAAAAGTCATCCATGAAGACCTCTAAACAGTCACCCACATGTCTTAGAAGATGGAAAGCATGCACCTTTGGAATGTAGATGGAGCATTACATAAACCAAAGGGCATTCATTTAAAAGCATACGTCCCAAACTGATAGGTGAATGTCGTTTTCTCCTGGTCTTCGAGCGCTATGGTCACCTTGTTGTATATGGAGTACTCGTCAAGGAAATAGTAATGACTCTTCCCAGCTAGCCTCTCGATGATCTGATCAATAAATGGCATCGGGAAATGATCCTTCTTGGTATCACGAATCAATCATCTGTAGTCCACACAGACCCTCTAAGAAGTGGGTACCCGGGTAGCTATCTCCTTTCCAGACTCGCTCAAAAGTGTAGTGATACCCATCTTCTTGGGTACCACATGTAATGGACTAACCACTTGGAGTTGGAGATGTCGTAGATAAAATCGGTGCTCCACCACTTCAATATTTCCTTCATGACTACATCTCGAAGATTCGGGTTCAACCATCGCTGGAACTCATGCGATAGCTTGGCATCCTCTTTGAGATAGATGTGGTGGGTGTACAGGGCCGGACTTATCCTTTGGAGATCAGCTACACTCCATCCAATCACCTTAAAGTTTCTTTCAAGAACCTCCATCAGACGAGATTCTTGCTCTCCAGTCATATCCATTGAGATAATGACTGGGAACATATCTGGCTCACCCGCAAGGAATCTGTACTTCATTAACTGCAGCAAGGTCTTCAGTTCTAAACAACTAGGAGCTGGCAAATCTGGCTTCTAAAATGTTTGAGCTCTACTAGATCTGCGTGTGAGAACTCTCGCTGCATCTGTGAATCTAACGAATGTGTCTCTGCTGGTGTATCTATCATCTGAATTGGCTCACTCTCCGCTCTAGGTGTTAGCTTTGAAGGAGTAAGACATGGTAAATAATCATCAAAGTCATCCCAATTAATGTCTAAATCCAAGGGACCTGAATCAGAAGGACATGAAATATACTATGCTTCTCTATCCTGAGCATTATCATCAACTACAAATGTGTCCAATGCCATGAGTGTGCTCTTCGAACTCTCATCTGCCAAAATTTGTAAGTCTGCAGTGTCTGAAGGTGTGACAAGAGCTCGTGATACGGGGTCTAACCAAATTGCTTCATCATCTGTGATCACAAAGTCGCACTTCTGGTGGACATCTCGCTCTGCATTTGTCATCTTTTCTGAATCACTCGACTGCTCGGAGCAGGCTAAATCTCTCGCTCTGGTGCCCTCAATTGTCTCTATTTGTACACTTTCACCCTCGACACGAAAGTATACATTCCGCTATCATGATCCAGATATTGCCTTGGTTGTGGCTGAGAATGGGCATCCTAGGATGATGTGGGTCCAGTCACAGACTCAGGGATCTCCATGTCCAGTACAACAAAGTCCACGGGGAATTTCAGGCCCTGAATTGTGACAACCACATCCTTCAATATCCCCTTCAGCCTCTTGACATATCTATCAACAAACTGAAGGACTATACTGCTCTATCGAAGAGAGCCAAACTCGAATCGGTCGAGTAAGCCATCAAAAAGAAGGTTAATTGAAGAGTCGTTGTCTAATAGGGTATGATCGAACTGCTGCTCATGGATATGGCATCTGATATATGGAGCTCCTGCATAAGGTCTCCTGGTTGGCAGTCAGTTCTGAATGGTGAATCAAGTGGCACGAGTAAGTACATGGATCTCTGCATTGTGGTTCCTCCTCTTCCTGTGGATGGTGGTCTTCTCTCTCAAGTTCTTCTAGAAGAGAGGGATGTGCTCTAGTGCTGCCTTCTATAGAGTCAGCTGTCTCTGGAAACGATCAATCATTTGCTCTTTGAACTCTAGCTGGTGTTTTTTTTATGATTTTCAGTTGATTTCTCATTCCCTAAGCGGAGTGCTTGAGGGAAGGGGATGGTTGGACCCTCTATAGAAAGATGAAGGTCAGGAATAGGCTCCTGCGCATGTACAAGACTATAATCCATACCAAGATCATCATGCAACTCGGATGGACTCACAAGGGATACAAAAACCTTTCCTTTATTCATATTTTTGTTCTTTTCTATTTTCTGTCCTGAGATACAAACTGAGGTAACACAACTGAAGGAAAATTGGTGGCATCAGTACCACCGATAGCATATGTCTTTGTGGCATCAGCACCACACTCTGGCCAAGCAACTGAAATACTGGTGGCATCAGCACCACCGACTGCTACTGGAATCACAACGGCCTCAGTATCGTCGGCTGGATCATCCTCCTTTGTGGCTTCAACACCACCATCATCATCATCATCATGAGTAGCATCAACACCGCTTCCATCCTTGTTTGGCACTCCAGAATCTCCATGTGGTCATCCTCAGACGAGGCACCGTCGGCTGGCATCCTACCTCTCATAAGTGTCACAAAATCATCACCAAATACATAAGAAGAAATATCACCCAGAGTATCACTAGGAGTGGTAGTCTATGTAAACTGTACCTGCTCAGATTTTTTTCTTCAGATTGTTCGGGTTAGGTTCAATCTGAGCGGGTATGGCGGCCTTTCCCTTGATAATCTCCCTCATCTCCTATGGGAACTCATCCATCTCTCGTCAAAAGGATGCCAGCTAGTCAGATAATAAGCGGACGAGGTCATCAAGGGTTGGGTTCTCAGACACAGTTGCATGAGAACCAGATGGGTTGCCTCATTGGAAATGAGGATGAGACTATTGATGGTATTGCTGGTAATGAGGAGGAGGTTGGGAATATTGCTGAGGTTGTTGCGGCTTCCTCCGCTACTGTTCCTAATGATAGGGACGAGGACCCTTATGTTGGTGATGGGGCTGTTGCTGATGCTGGATGCCTCCACTGTTGTCCTTGATGGTAGGGATGAGGACCATGCTGCTGGTACTGCTGGGAGTGATGTGGCTACTGCTGTTGCTGGCTGGCCTGCCCTGCTTGAGCTAGAGGCTGATGTTGGGAAGAGGTGCCTCCAGTAGACCATCTGAATATAGGATGGTCATGAAGAATCCCAGGCTGACGTTGATACTGGGAGTACCAGATCCTGTTTACTTCCATCAACGGCTCTTGCTTGAGGTGTGGAGGGGGATGGCTGTCAGGGGCTGATCCGGCTGGTAGACCACCATCTGAGTGTCCGGAGATGGTGGTGGTTGTCGGTAGTGCTACAGCTACTAGACTGGCTCTGCCTGAATGTGATGGACCTGGTGGTACGTGGCAGATGGCTGGGTAGAGCTGTTGGGATCAGCCCGTGACCTGAGACGGGGCTGCGAAGTCGTTTGTCCTCATGGAGACACATGATCTGAGTCTTCAGGTCACTCAGTGTTTATGCCAACTGAACAATCTGGTTCAGGTCCTGGTACTACTTCTTCTCTATGATTTCAATGCGGTCCAACTTCTCGCTAATGGTGCCCATGTCAGCGGCTGAAGACTCGACCTGTGCTGCTGTTGATGAAGAATTGGAAGGACCGGCATCGACCTGTGCAATACTCTGATATGTGATAGCTGGTGGGAGGGGCTTCCCCTGAGTGTAGACTCGGGTCTGGGACATCACGGTGTAGTTTTCTGCCATCTCTTCATAGATGGCCCAGACCTCGTCCTCGTCCTTAGTAAAATAGAACCCTCTGCATGAGACGTTCACTAGCCCCTGCAGCTCCGGTGTCATCCCACAAAAGAAGCTATGAACAAGGTTGGGCTTGGATATCTTGTAATGTGGACACCAGTCGATGCGCTCTCTGAATCGATCCCAAGCCTCGTGAAACTACTCGTTTAGGATCATGGTGAAATTATTGATCATATCTCGTGCTGCATTGGTCTGGCCGAGTGGATAGTACTTGTCCAAGTACTCAGTTCGGAGTTGCTCCCAAGTGATGACGTAGCTACCCAAATGCTTCAGCCAGTAGGCTACTCAGTCAACTAACGAGAATGGGAAGGCGATCATCTTGATAGTTTCCTCATCCACGAATCTATCGTGGACAGTGTTGTAGATCATCTCAAATTCCTGCAGATGGAGGTGTGGCTCCTCGGTGGCTAGCCCATGGAACTTGGGCTTTAACTGGATGGTCTGGGGACGAAGCTCGAAGTCGCCCAGGATCTCCGGTAGCTGAATCTAATTGTGGGTGAGGGTTGCACTAGGGTTGTGCAACTACCTCATCGTCCGTGGTGGTCTGGATGGCTCATGTTGGTCATCCGTGCATTTGTCTCCTCCTCCAGTTGTTGGTATCTCTCCACCGACTGGTCTCTGCAGCTCTGCTCTGTCGGCTCGCATTTGCATCAGCTCTCATCGTACCTCGGCAATGAATGCTCCCCGGTCCTGATCTGTCGCGGCATGGTCTCTAGGGAAGCTAACAGTGTGTTGTTGATAGCGGTCTAGTCAAGTACGTACGCTGATCTCTGTGGATGCTCATCGATGCATCCTTCACTGTTGGTTATCTCGTGGGTCTCTACAAAGGAAAAAGACCCCAACTCAGGTTTCATCAAATGAACAAATAACTGTGATGGCCTCTGCTCTGGCACCTCAGAATTGGTAGAAGGGTGGTCAAGGGGGAACCGGGTGGTAGTGAACTAGGGTTCAAAGAGTGGGTCTAGGCTCTCTGATTCCACCCGAGATGAATGGAGAGGAGTGCTCGAAAGCAGTGCTGTCAAAGGCAGCCTAAGGGACTTCCTTCCCATCATTGTGACCTGGGGATTTATGAGGATTGGATCTGGAATACAAACAAGATGTGAAGTCAAACCCCTTTTTCACCTACTCAACACTCGAGCTGATGACTGTGAAAGATCGGTCATTAATCTTGTCAATTTTTATTAAGGTGACAAAGCAATCTATCAAAGTAATTAAGCAAGCTATTAGGAGCCCAATACTCTTATGAGACTGGTCCTATCTCACAGCTACTTTTTCTCAACCAGTATGGGTGCGGATCGTTTACCGGCTACCCGATCTGCCCAATCTGCTAAGGAAGTCCCAGACTGATTACCGGCTACCCAATGAAATCCACACTAGAGAACAACTAACCACAAGATCAATAGTCTGAAGGAAGATCGCACATGGCTCTACCTAGTGTACGGGTCACTCTCTCGCTGCAAATAAATCAACCAATGAGGGGTGACTCTCCCTAAAATGAAGTTTTTTTAGGTGAAGTGTATTTTAGGGCCAAGTTTGCATTAGCCCAATTTTATTTGGTTATCTCTTTTTTAGGATTTTTTTCTGAAATAAGACAATGCCTAACGAATTTTTCGATTTCCTTGGTTATTTTGAGTCAGATAAAATCGGGTGAGGAATCAAAAACCGATTCGCGATCAAACACAATGATGCATGCAAAGATAGAAATGCATACCTGACTCCAGCACTCTACATGGAGGGTGATCCACGCATAAAATAAAGATTGAAAGTAAAATACATATATGATGCATAAGGAAATCGGCTTTAGACGAGCAACTTCTATTAATCATGAAGAACAAGCAGCTAACTATCGGGAAGAGAGATCCGAGTCCGATCTTCGATGTCGATCGGAGCCCACCACAATGGATCCTTTCAACGCTATATACGGCCTATCTCGGCACGGGTCTCTAATCCCAATATGTTAACTTTTCAATTTTTTTTAGCTAAGTCCAATTACAATCTATAGGAATAGATAGGTAATTATGTGTGGGGACCTTAGCTAGTTACGTCACAATCAATAGAAATCCTAAGTCAAGGGCTAAAAACCTCAAAAATCAAATAAAAACAAAGGCGAGAAAAATAAAACCATGAAAAACCACGGTGAGGTCCCCCGAGTACATCGGTACTCAACGAAACAGACCCGAAGACTAAGTGTCCAGAGAGAGTCTCATAATCTAATTATTACAATAATAAAATTTTTCTGCAAAAATAAATATCTATCTAGTATAACTAAATCCTCTGCTCCTCCTTGGGTGCGGGTTCCTCTAACAGAAAGCTGAAGCATCCCTCGAGTGGTTCCTCCCACGAAAAGTGAAACAGAAAAGATGTCAGAAACAATTATAACAAATAGATAAGAAAAATAAGAAAAATGAAATAAGGCTACAAAGTCGTTCCTCGACAACGGTGCCATTCTGGTGATGCATTTTTGTGGATTGTTTAAGGTGGATTATTTATGCAAAGGTCGTTGTCCCAAATCAACCAAATCGATCACAAGAAAAATAACCACTAAGATGGATCAATCAAGCAATCAAAGCATGTTAGTGGTTCGCTATTTTTATTCACCTGGTATGGCCACCAAGGTCGAACACAAGGAGCACGAGAAAAGTACAAAGTAGTCAAATTTCAAATTTAAATAATTTTTTAGTGGTTTTTCCTTTTGCAAATTTTTACTTTTCAAATAAAGGCAAATAAGCACAAAATAAAAGAAAATAAACACAACGATCTTTTTGGATTTTTCTAAATAACCGAAAATAGTCGTAAATTAGAGTAAAAATATTTGTGGGTTTTTTGGGTTTTAAAGTGTTTTTGGTAATTTTCCTTGATTTTTCAAGTGTTTTTTTTATTTTACAAAAATCAAATAAGGCTTAAAACTCAAAACAGTGCACTATCAGGACCAAATTGCAAATTAAAAATAATTTAAATGCCCTAAAGTCCTAACTAGCAATTTTAAGATAAAATAGAAGTATAAAGCTACAAACAGAAACTAAAATCACATTTTTAATTTTCTTTGATTTTATATCATTTTTATAAGATGTTGGTTGTTTTGAGATTTTTACGATTTTATAATGAATTTTCAAACAAAATTAAACTGAAGGTAAAGCATGCAAAAAGGAAAAAGATAAATTTTTGTAGATTTTTTAAAGCATTTTTTCGAATTTTTAGGATTTTATAAGGCAAATAGTGATTTTTTAAGGGTTTTTAAATTTTCAAAAAAAGAAAATGCAATTAAATTAATCCAACAAAATCATAATAAAAACCATACACTAGCAGGAGCGAATAGTAATTTTTAGGTAATTTTTAGAATTAATTTAATAATTATTAAGTCCAATAAGAACCATGCAATTAAATAAGGACCTATTAGAAAATATTTTAAGTTTCTGGACTAAACGAATAACACAAGATGAATACTCAGGGTCGATATTACAAATAGCCAAGTTAATACATGTACATGCTCAATATCCAACGCACAAGGGTATAAATGCAATTTCTCAAAACTTAATATTCAAGCAACATCAGTATAAAAGTTCAAGGCATGAACTACAAATAACCCAAAATACACGTAAGCACACACGTGCTTCAGACTTGGAGGGATTAAAGTGCAAATACCACAAACTACGAGGTCCAAACTGTAAATGTTCTTAACTATAATATTTATTTAATGGACTACATATAAAAACAAAAGCATGTAGGGCTGAAAGTGAAATATACCTAGGGCAAGGACGTGTGGCGCACGCTGAGGAAGGCACTAGTGTACAGCTCTGATCTGACGCTCGGGTGGATTTGACGGCTATAGAGAATGTCGAGGACGTGCGCGGCAGATGCGTCAGAGTTCTGATCCAACGGCCCAAAGATTGCCACTGTCAATTGGCTCTGATCTAATCTGGCACGAGGGTGCTTATCTAATGGTGGGAGAAGGGTCAACAAGAACACTTCCCTTGCGGAATTCACTCGATCATCAGAGACGATCCGACGACCCGATGATGGCTCGAAGAGATCTGGTAGGCTCGTGGAAGGAATGCATCTCCCTCAGCAGGCTCCAATGAAGGGGACGACGGTACGATGAGCTTGGCGAGAATGACCCTCCTATAGTTTCTTCGCCTGAGCAAATGGGCGTCCAAATGGCACTCCCGACATGCGTGATTATCTACAATGGGTAGAGGAGACTCGAGGCTATGCTCCGATCCTGGTTATTGCTTCATAGATTAAAGGAAGCAGTGTGGATGGTGTTCAACCACCGGTGAAGGTGGGAGATGGAGGTCCAGACCTCAATCTCGCTATGATGGGCGAGGTTGAGGGGGATCAGGTCACGAGAGAAGTTTTGGGATGAGTCATGGTGTCGATCGATGCGAAAGGAAGTGTGTGACGGGGCTCCGACCAGTTGGTCGGAGTAGAGGTGATGGTGGCAGTGATGAAATGGAGAAATCAGAGTGAGACGAAAAGGCAAGGGGTCAGGTCGCTACTTGAGGACTCTGACAAGTTCAGCAGCACTGGGCAAAGCGGAGAAGGGGGTTATGTCCTCAACCCGGGTGTGGCTGCCCAAGGAGGCTTCTCGTGACGGCTCTCCGACGTGGCGATGAGCTACGCTTAAGCACTGCCAAACGACGCTCCAAGGGCACCTCTGGGAAGTTGTCACCTTCCTTAAGGAGGATAGAGGTTTGTGGTGGAACAAGGAACGAGTTGTTGTGCTATGGAGGCGAGGGAAGACCTTATAGGCTGCACAAGGGTCCTAGAAGACCGGAACGTATTGTGTCCGGTTGCGCCTAGTGATCTGTGAGGATCATGGAAGTTGAGGCTACAATCGAGCGCAGCGATCAAGTCAATCGGAGCTCTGGGTCGGGTGCCAAAAAGTGGAGAAAATACTCTGGCAAGGCACGTGCGACCCGACCTAGTCTGGAAGAGACCGTTGACCAGGGTCAATGGTCCGATGTGGACCAATCAAAAAATAGAATTTACAAAAATCAAAGAAAATATGATTAAAAATAGTAAATGAACTTAAATCAAAAAGTATATAAAATAAAAAAATGTTTATTATTTTATAAACTATTTTTTGTGATTTTTAATTATTTTTATGAAAAATAAAATAATGTATATACAGTATATAGTATTGTATATAGGTAATTTATACCTATGTATTAAGCACAAGTATTTTTATTTTCTTATTTTTATAAAAATAATTTAATTTTATATTTTATTTAGTTACAACATTATTTTAGGAGTATAAAATAATTTTTATTTTTATAAATTATTTAAAGGTATAAAATAATTAGTGAATGTAGCATGCATATGTGTATTTTGTACAAAGGTTGGATGATTTTATTTTTATTTTTATTTTTATTTTATTTTGTTTTGTTTTGTTTTTATATTATTTCTAATTCTATTTAAAAGTGGATAAATAATATTATTTTGTAAAAAATAAATAAATATATAATATGTACAGGTATAGGTGATATATACAATTCATAGTGAACCCTTATCTCTCTCTACTTATTTTCTTTTGCAATCACATCAAGATTTGATCTTCTCTTGGGATTTGGATCACTCTATATTTATTTTAAATACATCATTCTTTTTCTTTTCTCTTTATTCTTTTATTTTCTGAAAAACATGCTAATTACATGATATTAACAAATGCATGCAGGAAGCTAAGTTATTGTATTTGCAAGAATATACATGTGTTTTTGCTAAAAATAAGAACTAAAATAAAGGAATAAAGAATTAGAATCGTAGATTCATCACGGATGAAGAAGTGTTCGATGAGCGTAGTCGAATGTCGGTGTTGAAGATTTGATGAGAATGGAGCTCCAATGTTGCATATCGGAGCTGGTAAAGGTGAGATTAAATCTAGGCTAACAATTGGAAATCAAGCAAAATTAAAAATTGAAACTTAAAGGAAACTACCTAAGGATACCTACAGGGAAGGATGGACGAGATTCACCTCGATCTTCTGCGTTGGGCGGAGAGGTGAAACTACGTCGGCGAAGGTCTGATGAGTGTAATGGATCACGAATCTAACCTTTGTCTCACGCTCCTGATCGTGGGAATCCAAGCGTTCACCTTAAGCTACCTACAGGGATTGATCTTGGAGAGAAGTGAGGCTAAAAATGGATCAAGGGCGACGCGTGATGATTTGGAAGTATAAATAGGCAGAGGGTCAGGCCAAATTTGAATTTCAAAATGTATGCGTATCAAGGCAAGGATGAGGAATAGTTGTGCTGGAGATGGAGGTGGTTGATTGGGCTGGAATATTGGAGAAGAAGGCGGAGATTGTTGATGACCAGAATACGTGGGAAAATTAGGAGAAGTAATTGTCGACGAGCAAAGAAGTGGAAAACACGAGGTGACTAGGGAGTGATAACACGGATTTTGTGAGGGTCTAAAGTAGTCTACACAAGGCAAAAACTACAGTATTGCTGAAGCTACAGCTCACGAAACCATGTTAATCAATAATTAACCCACAATATAAATCAAGCAATAAATAGCAAAAATGTGGAGTTAAAATTTATTATAACTATACAAAAATGTGTATAGGTGTAAGCATGTGTAGAGGTCGAACTCAGGGAGCAAACGGTAGATGGAGGCAACAAAAGCTCAAAAACTTGTTCTTTTCTCTTATCTGATTTTAATTATTTTTATAGGTTTTTTATTTTATATTAATATATATATGGTTTTAAATTTTATATGTTTATATTTTCTTTTTATATTTTATATTTTTTATATTTTTTCTTTAAAATATCTAATATAGGATATATATAAGCCTATATATACAATGTAAGCAACTACAATTATAAATACTAATAAAAAGAGTAAAAATCTATAAAATAAAATGTTTTTGTGCTTCAAATAATTTTTTTGTAATTTTTTGGAATTTTTTTAATTTTAATGGATTAAAAAAAATACACTAAAAAGGGATAAAAAATAAGCCGAAATTGAAATGACGGGGAAAATAGCAAAATAGGTCCAAAATTCTTCAAATCAATTTTAATAGATAAATAATAATGTATATAAAATTACAAAATAGAAATTTGTATTTTTGGGATTTTTAGGAATTTTATATATTTTATAAAGTAATTTGGGGTTTTTCACTTTTAAAGAGTTCCCATTTTTCTATTTCTAAGGATTTTTGTTTAGAGCTAAAATACTATGATAAATAATATATTTTTCTGGGAATTTTTCAAAACATTTTTATTTTTTTTGATATTTTATATTCAGACAAGGACAAAATCGTGCTCTTTTTTATTTTTAATAAATGGTTAAAATTACTTAAAATGGAAAATAAAAATGTGACGTGAAAATACATGTTTGCAGGCGTCTAACCCTATTTTTGCATAATTTTTAGAGCATTGGTGCTATTTTGAATAAATGAAATTCAAGTGCTAAAATTTATAAACTAGCAGGGCATATTTGCAATAAAAATAAATGTTAGGTGTTCGTCTTTAAATGTGCCAAAATTATACAACTTGAATTTATTGGATTAAATCAAAATACAAAAATCAACAAGGGTATACTTATAAATTGCCACCTCACGTGGGACGGCACGTGAGGTGACATCGAATGGACCCAAGTGTAATTTATATCAAGTAAAGCGGCCTAGATGCAAAATTTCCATATTTATTAAGCTACATATTTTTTCAACCTTAATTAATAAATACAAAAAGGTTCGGGGAAGATCTGCAATTTACCCTATTAAGGCACGAGAGCGAACAGTCGATAGGCTTCATGTATGTGTGTGTCAGCTCCACGCACATTGATGTTGGTTTGGCCTTGGATGGAGGATATTAGATCGCAGGAAGCGATCCAACAGCTGAGGCTCGGCTTGTTCCAACGTCATCTATAGCGTCTGGGTCGGGACAAAGATCGAATGGCTCTGAAGGTCCTTGGACGAACAGAGAAGAAGGTGTCCCGGGAGCTCAATCGATCGTCTCTCTTGTGATGCTCCGGCGACCAATCCCGCATTTGAAGTGCCCAGGAGCACAATAAGGGAGAGGTTCAACACTCTCTAATTGAGTCTTGGAGGTCCATTATTCCTGGAGCTTCTTTTATCCTCAAAGCCACCCTAAATGGGGCCTTCCAAGTGTGGAACCTGCGTCAACAAACTCGCGGCTCGAGGTTAAATTGCCTCGACCCAGTTAGGCGTGGAATAGGTCGGAGTTGGGTCGAATGGGGGTGTGCTCCGGTGAGGGTGGTGGAGGAAGCATTAGGCTCTAGATCATGGGCTGATCTAGGTGGTTGGAGAGTGTCTAATCATGGAGAACTTGAAGGGGATCAAAGTGGGATAGAAAATGTGGTCAGAGACAGGAGGAAGGGATGACGGACAGATGCCGGAGCTCGAGAGCTCCAGCGAGGTAACCAAGCAAACCTAGGCTAAACTAACCACTAAAATGCCAAATAAAGTGCTGGAAATAAAATATATAAATTAAATCTACCTAAAAATTAAGAAGGCGCAACTCGTACCTGGGTTTGACGACAGGGAGCAGAGGTGGCCGACGAGGTCACTAAGGGTGCACCTCCTTCCTCCCTAGGCCGTGCAGACCCTCCAGGGGACTCCTCTTGTCACGAGGATACTCGCTAGGCTAGAGGCAGGTACTTTTGGATATAAGTGATGACCAAAGAAAAGAAGGAAGGTCGGAGGTATTATTTATACACAAGCTAACGCACCCTTATTGATTGGCTAATGGCCAAGAATCTAGGCAATGTACAAGAAATCAAAAGGCTCAACGTGATCGGAATATCAGACATGAAATATTATGAAGGTATCAAGTGTGATTAATCGATAGATCAAGCAAATTTTTGATGAAAATTGGGGATTCGACGGACGCTAGAGGTAGAGTTGACTAGCGGTCAACGAACGAAGCGACTCCATTAGTCCACGCAAGCCGCTAGAAGACAGAATAGCATGGTTTATTATAAAATAAGTAATTAAAAATAGTAATTGATTTTATTAATTTTTTACTTTAAAATAAAAAATGTTTATTATTGTATGTAGTATCTTAATATGATTTTTATTTATTTTTTGGTGTTATTTATTACAAGTTTATTTTTAGGGTGCATTTATAGGTATATTCATCTATGTTTTGGCTATTTTTATTTTTATTTTATAAATTTTATTTTATTATTTTATCCTCTTATTTAACATATTTATAACTTATTTTTATGTACACAAATATATTTTTATTATATTTTTATGAAATAACGTATATAATTACATAATTGGGGATATATATTATGTAGGTACGGATATAGGTATATTATCTATGTATTTTTGTATTTAATTTTATTTAATGTTTCTTTTATGGTTTTATCTTTTTTTATGTTTTTAATAAAATATAAATGATATTTTCAAGAGTATAAAAATATAAAAGAATAAAAGAATAGATTGCACTTTTATTTATTTACAAGTATTAGCATAGGTATTTTAGCTATGTTTTTATATAGACATATATTGTTTTGTGTTTTGTTTATGGTTTTACTTTAGTTTTAATATGTACATATATTACAGATAATATTTTCAAAATTATAAATATATAAAATTATAAAAATAGTTAAGAACAAATAAATTGAATATTTTATTCGGGTATAGTGTACAATGAGGGTTCAAAACCTAACTTTCACCCCTTAACATCAAAAAATATGAAACCACCTTCATCAAATAGCTTATTAAAAGTTATAAACAATTAAAGGTGATTTTAATACATTTTGAGCTTTTATTTGAGAGATATGGGTCTGGGAAGTTTGGATTTTGGTTTTATTCAGAGTATAAAAAGTACATTGTATATTATTTTGTGGTGAAATCAATTTTGTATTTTTATATACATTATTATCTACAAATTTTATGTACAAAGTTTCTTTATTTTATGAATAAATAATAAAGATGAAAATAAGTCCCAAAAATACTTTATTGAATGAAGAAAAGAATTGGGTTTTTATTGTATTCTTGGCCCTTATCTCCCCCTACTTTATTCCCTTTCGACCAACTCAATTCTTTAATTGGTATCAGGGATTAGGGTCATAAAATACCTTCAGTATTTTATTTTTTTTCTTTTCCTCTCTTTATGTTGTAATTTTTGCATTAAAAATAATGTTTTATATACAATAAATGGAACAAATAATGAATGTTAATATGTACAAAATAATGTTATTCACATGCATTAGCTAGGGTTTTTGAGGTCAAAATGATAGAATAAAGGTGATGAAATAGAGATTCATCACCCCCTATACTTACCCTTGCTCATCCCTAGCAAACACTTATGCAATAAGTGCAGAAAAATGGATATAAAGAAAAGAAAAAGAAAGAAAGTGGATTGAATTTAATTTTCAAACTTATGTTTACAAAATTAAAGTTTGGAGCTCATGTCGGACATTAGTGTGAGAGTGTGTGTGGAACCTGGTAGGGAACCAAATTTAAAACACAACAGCTTTCGAGAGTCACAGAACACGGGTTCAAACCACCTCAATAGCCATGTCAGAACTAGCCTACATCATACGCAAACCCTTATGACTATGAAGCTGACTTGTATAGTGTAAGTAATAGTTGCTCTCCCCAGCTGAAATGACAAAAGAACTGGCTTCTCCAGAATGACAACCCAATGATTCCCCAAAACATCAACTCTTCCCTCGAGGAGCGGGGTATTCCCTTCTAAGTTCAAGTGGCAACCACCTCAAGAGGAGGGGTGAAGAGAAGAATAGACGGTAGCCAGTATAGCTACCTATCCTAGGATGCATGACTAGTGTAATCAAATCATCCTGCTACAGGCTCACATGATATGACTAAAGCTCAAGCTTTCTTATTGACTATGCAAATATGTACACTTCGGTAGGCATTTTATTTTCAATAAGGTACGTCCACTTTTTTGGAGTTTTTGCTTTTTTTAATAATATACATCAGCATTTATATAAGGATTTTTTTCCTCTTGAGCCAAAAGAATATCCCTCTTGTGAAGCATTATTACAACCTACACCCTCTTGTCTTCAGACATCTCTGCTACCGGATGGGTTGGGGCGCACTTCCCTCCCTAGAGCAGGATGAATGTTTCCACTCGTGTGCATCTCAAATCAGCAAATTCAATCCCCTCACCACTCCAACTGAGTTGAGACAAGTGAAAAGTGCAGTTGTCCAAGTTAGGTCGCAGCTAACAAGAGTCATGTGTGTGCCTCGAAAAGTTCTAGTTAGTCAGTTGAGGTATCTTGAACCCAGCCCTGAATCTCAAAGAACTAAGTCTGAATAGACTTGAACTACCTTAAATCTAGTTCCCATAAAGTTCCAGTGAAGTTAGGTGCAATAAGGTCCAACCAAGATCCAATCTTCGATTTTACTCAAAGTAGTTCAAGCATCAAGCTCAATCTGAAAAATGAGAATGTTATGCAAATGCTATCTACAATGAAGAAAACTTTTTTGATGATGTAATTTCCAAAAGATTTTGACATAAAATATTTCTGTCACAAAATAAGAAATATGTGCACTTATTTGCATGAGTGTGCTTCTTTTTATTATTTACAAGAATTGAAAGAATTCACAGGTTAAATATCGGTTATTGTTGTAGGTATGTATACACGATTGATAAAGAATTTTTAATTATTTATATAATTTTTATTTTGTATATATATAAAAAAAATATTTTTTAATTATGCATATATTCCTCAAATTTATTTGAAAACAATTTTGAAAACTATAGTACAAAATATTTTTTGTAAATATTTACTAACATTTGAAAGTCATTTTGCAAATATTTTTCAAACAGTGTATATAGATTTTTTTCAAAATATTTTTTCATATAGCATATTGTATCTACATGCAGGGAGGGTCAAGGGTGGGATTTGAACAAAGCACAACTCGGACTGTCTCCCCCTATAGTTAAGGGAAGATATCCCTAAGTATAGCATAGCAAATCAACAAGAGAGGAGACAGTAGAGGGGATTAATGAATAAAAAGAAAGATACGGAGGATGAATGTACGTGTCACTCCCCCTATACTTAGGGTAAGGGAGCCCTAAGTATAGGCAACGACAAGAGTGATGAAACAGAACGGAGAAAGAATACATACTAGGTGCACCCCCCCCCCCAATACTTAGGTCAAATTACATCATAAGTATAGACATACAGATATGGCAAATGATCTGGGGTGATCCGGACCAACGGGAGAAAGAAGGAACAGAAGACGAAACATATATGTATACAAGAGGTACAGACTGGTGAAGTATAGGACGGTATCTGACAAAGGGATAGCATACTCTCATCATCGTCTCCCTATGAGAACGGTGATGCGGTCAGAAAGAGAAAGACACCTGGATATGCACTCAAGTGGTGTCATCTACCGGGGAAAACAGATCGAAAACTAAGCTAGGAACCAGTAGCGAAAGGTATAACAACGGCTCATAAGAACAGAGTAAAGGAACAAAGACGATACCATTAGATATGGAGGAGGAAGGATCAGTACATATTCCTCTATGTCAATCATAGTCTCATCAAGATACAAAAACTGAGGAACAGGAGACTCTCTACGCAGCATGATATACGTGTTGGACATGCGATCCCACGACGAGCCATTATGCAATAAATGTTATTGTGAATATCATTCCCTGGTCTGAAATGAAGAATAAATAATTAGCATAATAGGACCCTTAGTACAATTAGGGTTATGTACCATGGCCATCTTAATGATCATACAACTTTTGATTCAATTATTGAATCATAGAGGCTGGTGTTTGGATGAATATCTAAAGAGTTATATGGAGGACACATCAAGCACCGTCAAATGATTATTAAGAGATGATCTCCATCCTGAGTAGAAGATGGAAATCCTTTCTCACTTGGTTGATATTGGTCGACCTCTTGATGCTGGTCCTCTACATGGGAATAGAGATTTGGTGGTGTCAGATTAGTTAGGTCAAAGAGTTGACTTAACGAGATCGAGATAACCAAAGTTCTATGTCGTATGTTGTCATCATATAGGTGTGAATCCTATGACCGGAGACAGATGTGTTACTATATGTCTGAGTATGTACATTAGGTAGACCAATAGGTTGATGACATAATCAAGGTCTATAAACGGACGCGTTGGTGTGCATATAAGGGCATTGAGTAATACGATCTCTCAAAGGGATCATACAAGTTCATTACTGAACTGGAAGACATGAGCTCACTCATGAGATATTAGGAAGAATCAAATTCCGTGCATGGTCATCGCGCTTTGGAAGCTTGACTAAATTTGTAGGTTTGATATATACTTATGGAAAGTATATGATCGACACTTGGGTATAATATATGATTTTGGAAAGTATATGATCGATACCAACTCCCAATAGTCAAACAAGAAACTTAATGATAAAACCTGAAGGATACAATTTAAAAGAGATCTAAAAATGTCAGGTTTATTCGGGGTCTTCCAATGTGCATGATGTACAGGTATTAGGAATGCTTGAGTGTGATGTGATCATAAACGATTGTATAACCATGGCGCTTCCATTTCGAGGGAGTGATGAAACAGGTCTGTATTTTAGTGACTCCTCTCATAGAGAAATAATCTGATCTTAGTCCAACTAATGGACATTAATCTGAATGTGATTCAGATGTAATGAGATGATTAGATTTGCGGTCTTGATTTAATCAAGCATCTATGGGAGGTCCGCAAGATCTGGATTTGAGACGTGATCTCAATATCCAAGTCACTATACATGGAACAATACAATCGCCCTATCCTTATCTCCAAGTATCTGCAGAGAAAGCGCATTATCCTTGAAAGAGTTCATGGATAACTTCATTGTTGATATATGTATCCGAGCATTGAGAAAAATGGATAATTAAATGTGATTTAATTATCATGAAAAATATGAATTTGATTCATATTATAAGGAGAGTTATCTAAGATAATTAAATGTTATTTAATTATCAAATATGTGAATAATGTGAATGTGATTCATATTATTTGGGCACATGAGAATTGAGATCCAAGATGATTAAATGTGATTTAATTATCATGGATAAGAATAATATGGATTACACTATCCATATTATTCAGGTATATTATAAATATGATTTATAATATATTAAAGAGAGCATATTATGAGTTATATTTGTTGATTAATCGTTAATGTGAATTGGATTCACATTTCATCATTAATTGAAAATATAATTACATTTTGTTTTGGGTTGTGAATGAGATTCACATTATTTCAATGGCTTGATTGAAATTTTTCACAAAATAATTGTGAATTATTTTTGTGGAAAACATTTACAACAATATTGTTGTAAATTAAAGAGATATCATGAGATAATTAGATCTCATGATAATTAGAGGAAATTGACCAAGTCCACTCAAGAAGGAGTGGACGGCTACAACTCTCCATGTGGAGAAGAGTAGTCGTCCCCCCTTAGGGGATTGATTTAGTCTTCTCATTATCTCTTCTATAGTCAAAGTAATTTAAATTGGGATTAATTATATTGATTTCTTAATATAAATTAATTCAAAATTAAATCAAGTGTTGTTGTGTTTTTACAACAACATCTTAGCCATTGAAAGAAACACAAATCAATCTCAACCATTGATTGTGTGTTGTTCATGGATTGAGATCCATGGACTCCCAAAACCCTATATAAGAAGAGGCACCCTTTCTCTTAGAGGTACACATTCATGACAACAACATATGCTCTCTCCTTCTCTCTCTCTCTCTCTCTCTCTCTCTCTCTTGTGGCCATCCATCATGAAGCCTTAGAGAGAGTCGTCATCACCGGAGCATCATCGTTATTCTGCCGGAGTATTTGCTCGTGGATCTCTGTCTCCTTCGATGCACCTCTCTCATGAAGAAGATGTCAGATCTCGTGTGACAAGATCAGGAGAGTCATCGCCTGGATCATCAACTGGGATTGCGAGAAGGACACATCTCATCAACGCGCTCGCAAGCGTCTCCTCCATCGAATCGGACTTGAGACAAGAGGTCTCTTAGTTTAGAGACTCGATCGAAACCACGCTTTAAGCGATAAATCTTATACCTATTGTGGTTTAGATGAAACGATCTGAGAAAGGTTCTTGGATCATGTGGTTTCATCACATTAAAATTTTTCATTTATGTTGCATCGAGCAACTAGTGCGGCTAGTCGCTCTCGATCGCATTCGATGTGATCTACACGCTTCCGTGATGCGCTTGAGGATCTTCCCATATCCTTCAAGTGGTATCAGAGCCAGGTTGGAGGTTTTGGATGTGATCAATAAACCTAGGAAGATTTGGGCTCGTGAGGGTTCGTGAAAATTGTTATCGCATTTCAATTTTCGCAGCCCTGTTTTGTGATATATTTAGGCCCTGTTTAAATGGTTTAAACATGAAACTATCACTTGGATAATGTTCCCCGTTGCGTTATTTGGAATCTGATAACTCAAGATATGATCATTTTAATGACCATATATCCACTGTTTCGGGGATGGAAAATCATGACGTAATTAAGGAGTTAGTTAACATCCTAAAACGCCTAGAAATTCGTGATTATCACTTGTTTTCTATTTCAAATCTAATTAGCAAACTTCAGAAACTGATTTTGCATGATTTGGATTTAAAATGAATGAGATATGCTAATTTTAGTTAGTGAGGGTCACTGCTGGAAATTACAATCTTTATCAACAACCTTGTGATTGTCATTTAAGAAACTAGTGAAATTAATAGTTAATTTCCTGGAATAATTATGGATAATATTTGCGAAATATTTGAATGATAATTGTTCCTTTAAATGACATTGCATCAATCAATAAATGATTAGATTTGATCTAGATCACCAATTGATTACTTGATACACTTTCAACAAACATGTTACTTGAATAGGTTTGGGAATTTATCTAGCAAATTTCCTTATAATCAAAATGGTTTTGATTATTACTATATGGTATAATTTCGGTTGAAAAACCTATGAACATCTCAAATACACAATGATCGATTTGGCATTATCCTTTCCTGAGGTGGATATGTTGTCTAGTCGGAGAGCGTTGGGGTAGCAGGTTGCACCGTGTGCGGTCTGTCCCAATCCCATAGGTACTGGCCATGACAGCTGGTAGGGACTCGATAATGCTGGAGAAATCATGGTGTATTTTTTAATTATTAAAATTTGATTTAATACGTACTTTGAGATAATACCATATATATTCAAGTAACAAATAAGTTTGTTGATTGAATTGAATTGATAATTGATTTAATATGATTAAATTAATTATATCTAATTAAAAACACTCTATTATGAATAGATGTATATTTCTCTTGTAAGAATTAATTATATGAATATGATTCATGATAATTAATTGAAATTTGAATAAGAGGTGGAGGATCACATAAGTGACATCCATGGTCTCCCATCAATATGAAGGGTTTCATCACCAGATATTGTATATAGGAGATGCATGTTACAAGTGACAGCTCTTGCATACAATCCATTTGGATCGGGCTCTTCACTTCTTGAAAGAGTAAGGACGTATGCGTAGTGACCCCAATATCGGGTCCTCATAATATTGGGACGATATTGGATTGCGCATAGCGAGTTGTTTTCCTGTTGACGGTTGGTTCAATTAATGGCTGGTCAACATCACCTTAGGAGTGGTGAGCCCAGGAGTTAAAGACCTAATTGGGAGATGCAAGTTGGACTTGCAAGGCAGAATGTGTTCCCGCTTCTTTCTATCTGAGTTACAGGTTCTTATATTATTGGGATGTGACAAAGACAAGAAAGGAGATCCCAGATCTTACTTGAGATATAATGGTAAGTATATATCTTACATTGAAAGTGATTAAGGGAATGAACTTTCAATGTTAACAAGGCAAGACAACTTAAAAATTCCTAAATCAAAGTAAAACATGTGTGTGTGTATATATATATATTTATATATATATGCAATTTTCTTATTTCATGTAATCCTTCATTAAACAAACTCAATACTATACTCAATAATAACTAGTAAAATATCATGGATTGGATCCATGATCAAAATATTGTACTTGCAGTTGGACACATATTGTATGTGGTTGCAATGTGCAAGTTTCCTCATGATAATGAGGAATGACAATTAAATAGACAATAAGACAACAACCTAGGGTTTGTATGTCTCCATAGTCTTGATCTCTCATCGAATGTACTTTGGAAGTGACATGTCGATGATAATCGCTATTGTCAAATAATCCTTATAAAATCTAAGAAGATGTTATGGCATACATATGTGCTCTCTACATTTAATCATGAATGACATGGTTCACTGCATCATGCAGAATGGTGGCTTCATAGGAGTTGATGTATTCATTGTTTGCGTACCTACCTGAACCAAAGTCTTTAAGAGTTAAGATGTATGTAGATATGATGAGTGTCAACACCCTACTATCTATACTCTAGTCATTCATGAAGCTTCATAATATTCATATTGTATGAATTAAATGAAGCATGTATATGTCGAAATACTCTTATATTGAAATCTTTTGAGTTCAACATAAGAGATCCTTTTTCTTAAGCAATGGTTGTTTAGAGATGAAAGGAGCGCAGTCGAAGCATGGGTTGAACCCAAGTTAGAAGAAAAGTCAAAGAGTTGACTGTATTTCTATGGTTTCCACACATATGACATCCAAAGACTTGGATGAATGCCAATACTGCAATGAGCTAATGTGTCGATAGTATGACTATAAAGTCTGTCTAGATCCTTAGAGAAGGACTCGGATAGTGCATCGGAATAATCTACATATAATCATTGATATTGACTTGTTTATTGGATAAGATCAAAGTCTAATAATTATATCTCATTCTTCTAATAACACTTGCAATTGGTTGCATATGTTTTAGAAGACTAGAAAATTTCATCTTAAGGTTTAATAGTCATCCACATGGATATTGATGCAATTGTTGCAACAATCTCTATTGGATAAATAGACTTCATATTTTCAGTGGGAGAGCCCTTAGTCTTAGATAATGTCTCTACTACCTAGATATTAGAAAACACTCATAGTTTATATTCTAAATGTTGGAAATATACATGAATTATGGAATAGACCTATCATAAAGAGTTATGATGGATATATTTCAGATAGTATTTTGATATCTGGAGGACTATGCTAAATTAGAAATTAATGAATTGTTCATTGGCATTTCTAATAATGAAAATTAAACCTTAAAAGATCAATAGGAGTATGAAAATCATTTGACAATGATTTGGCATCAAGTCTTGGACATTAGTCTGCTAATGAGATAAATAGACTAGTAAGAGATGAACTTTAGAATGTCTAAAATTTCAAATCTTATATACTTTTGAATATTGTATTCAAAGTAAAATTGTCCAATGCGCCCTTCTCTGGGAATGGTGTAAGATGTCAAGGTATTCAAGATCTCATACATATTGATGTATGTGGATCATCTGTATCATAATAAACATTGATGATATGTGATATCATTCGATGATTATTTGTGATATGAGATTTCTTCCCTTCACCTTATAAAACCTTTGAAATGTTCAAAGATTTCACAATTTTGTTTTAGAACCAAAGATTGAAGGAAGATAAAATGAATTGATCTAACCTAGGTAGCAAGTACTTGTTAGATGAATTCAAAGAATACCTTATGGAGATATGAATATCATTCCTATCTCTCTCCTCCTATATATCTAAACTCGAGAGAGTTCTAGGGAGATACAATTGGATCATGTGTGACATGATTTGATCAATGATGAATATTGGCATAATTACCTCTTAGTTTCCAAGGTATATATATCGTAGAGACTACAATATATATCCTTAAAAATGTTCCATGCTAATATGTTGGAATCATGTACCGGAGAGTGCTACTTCATTAGGAAAATAAAGGATGGTATTGGATACCTACTTTATGACCTTGAGATTCTTAAAAGATCTCATCTCTATGGATATGATTCTTAGAGAATGACTCTCTTGAGAATCAAGATGAAAATGAAGTGAAGGAACTCAATTAGTCTTGAGAAGATAATGAGGCTCCTGAAATTGGAAACTAAAAGTTCAATTAAAGATGAAACACTAATACCTCTTAAAATAAGTTTGAGGATGGATTCCATGTGTCAGTTAAATGATCTTACTTCATGTGATGAAGCTTCTAAAGATCATGACATGGAAAGATGGATTTTAGCAATAAAGTCTATAGTAGACTTCATATACAAGTGGTGTATATGGTCCCTCGAGGATCTACCTATATGGGTAAGACCCGTTAAGGTGTAAATGGATCTTCAAAAGAAAGAGGGAACCTGATGAGAAGGTACAGACCTTCAAAGCACGGCTTGTAGCCATGAGCTAGACACTGAATAGAAGACATCGCTTGTGATGAGACTTGCTCTCCAGTGACCCTGCTTAAACTCGTCAGATTATTGCTAACTATAGCTACACAACTTGACTTTGGCATCGTCAAGCTGGAAGTCAAGATTGCATTCTCCATGAATATCTCTCTATGGATATTCACATGAAGTAGCCCTAGGGCTTCATGGTTTAGGAAAGCAAGGTGTGCAAGCTAAAGAAGCTCCATATATGGACTCAAAATAAGCTTCTTGTAGTTGTAACATAAGATTTGATGAAATTATAAATGTTATGATTCCAGATAGAATCTTGATGAACCATGTGACTTAGTGGGAGTGCCATTGTGTTCATCATTCTAATGTAGATAATATCCTAATCATTTGAATGATATAAGGATAATAATAAGTGCTTTATAGACTGCCTATTCCATACCTTGAGATATGATCTCAAGGATACCTCTTATATCTTATTTTTGAAGATGTTCAGAAGTAAAGAGAAGAGGGTATTGGAACTGTCGCATTAGTGGCACACCTTGGATATATTCCATTTACTGGAAAATTCCAAGAAAGGCTTCTTTTCCTTAAGATATGGTACTGACCTATCTAAAGAGATAGCACCTCAAAGAGTTGAGGAAGTGAATGCTAAAACTGCTTGCCCTTGTGCATCAGTTATGAGAAGCTGGGTGTATGCTAGATGGGTACAAAAGCCAGATGTTTGCTATGCAGTGGGAGTAGTAAACTGTTACTAATCCTACTATAGAAATAAAACACTTGATTGCAGTAATAACAATATCTTAAAAGATAAAAAGATTTTTGAGATAGTGATCTCAAAGAACTTAAGACTTTATAGATAGTGATCTAAAAGGTCTTAATTTTGGATACCTTAGGAGATAGAGATCTCCAGGAATAAGGGTATTCTGATAAGGATTATGGAAATACTGGTTATAATAATTATTAAGCTGTAATGTCAAGGACACTATAACTGACAAGATTGAGTATTGGTTGCATAAGATGCAACATTCGCATTGGATGCGAGCACTGTTACTAAGTGTCGCAAAAGGACTTGGCGTAGTCTCTCGGGAACAGAGTGACTGATCACCTTACCTAGCTATTTTTCTAAATAGCCTATGATTGTCACATGAGTGTGGGTTTAAATGATTAGTCCATTAATGGCTCTTTGGATTAGTGGGAGATTATTGGACATGCGAGCCCACAGCAAGCCATTATGCAATAAATGTGATTGCGAATATCATTCCCTGATCAGAAATGAAGAATAAATAATTTGCATAATAGGTCCTTAGTACAATTAGGGTTATTTACCATAGCCATCTTAATGATCATACAGTTGTTGATTCAATTATTGAATCATAGAGGCTGGTTTTTGGATGAATATCTAAAGATTTAGATTGAGGACTCATCAAGCACCGTCAAATGATTATTAAGAGATGATCTCCAGCCTGAGTAGGAGATGGCAATCCTTTCTGACATGGCTGATATCAGACCAGCCTCTTGAAGTAGGTCCTCTGCATGGGAATAGAGATTTGGAGGTGTCAGATTAGTTAGGTCAAAGAGTTGACTTAACGAGATTGAGATAACCAAAGTCCGATGTTGTATGTTGTCATGATATAGGTACGCATCCTTTGACCGGAGACATATGTGTTACTATATGACTGTGTATGTACATTTGGTAGACCAATAGGTTGATGACCTAGTCAAGGTCTATACACTAGCGCGTTGGTGTGCATATAAGGGCATATGAGTAATACGATCTCTCAAAGGGATCATACAGGTTCATTACTAAACCGAAAGACATGAGCTCACTCATGAGATATTGGGAAGAATCAAATTTCATGCACGTTCGTCTCACTTTGGAAGCTTGACTGAATTTGTAGGTTTGATATATACTTATGGAAAGTATATGATCAACACCTGGGTATGATATATGCTTTTGGAAAGTATATGATCAATACCAACTCCCAATAGTCAAATGAGAAACTTAATGATAAAACCCCAAAGGAGATAGTCTAAAAGAGATCTAAAAACTTCGGGTTTATTATGGGTCTTCCGGTATGCAGGATGTACATGTATTAGGAATTCCTGAGGGTGATGTGATTATAAATGATTATATAACCACGACGCTTCCATTCTGAGGGAGTGATGACATAGGTCTGGATTTTAGTGACTCCTCTCATAGTGAAGTAATCTGATCTTAGTCCAACTAATGGACATTAATCTGAATGTGATTCAGATGTAATGAGAAGATTAGATTTGCGATCTTGATTTAATCAATCATCTATGGGAGGTCCGCAAGATCTGGATTTGAGATGTGATCTCAATATCCAAGTCACTATACGTGGAACAATACAATCGCATTGTCCTTATCTCCAAGTATCTGCAGAGAAAGCGCATTATCCTTGAATGAGTTCATGGATAATTTCATTGTTGATATATGTATCCGAGCATTGAGAAAAATAAATATTTAAATGTGTTTTAATTATCATGAAAAATATGAATTTGATTCATATTATAAGGAGAGTTATCTAAGATAAATAATGGGTTTTAGTTATCAAAGATGTGAATAATGTGAATGTGATTCATATTATTTGGGCACATGAGAATTGAGATCCAAGATGATTAAATGTGATTTAATTATCATGGATAAGAATAATGTGGATAGCACTATCCATATTATTCAGGTATATTATAAATGTAATTTATAATATATTAAAGAGAGCATATTATGAATTATATTTGATGATTAATTGTTAATGTGAATTGGATTCACATTGAATGAGTACTTGAAAATATAATTACATTTTATTTTGGGTTGTGAATGAGATCACATTATTTCAATGGCTTGATTAAAATTTTTCACAAAATATTTGTAATTTTTTTTGTGGAAAATATTTACAACAAGAGTTGTTGTAAATTAAAGAGATATCATGAGATAATGAGATCCCATGATAATTAGAGGAAATTGACCAAGTCCACTCAAGAAGGAATGGACGGCTACAACTCTCCCTGTGGAGAAGAGTAGACGTCCCCCATTCTTAGGGGATTGGTTTAGTCTTCTCATTATCTCTTCTCTAGTTTAAGTGATTTAAATTGGGATTAATTATGTTGATTTATCAATATAAATTAATTCAAAATTAATCAATTGTTGTTGTGTTTTTACAACATCTTAGCCATTGAAGAAACACAAATCAATCTCAACCTTTGATTGTATGTTGTCCATGGATTTAGATCCACGGACTCCGAAAACCCTATATAAGAAGAGGCACCCTTGCTCTTCGAGGTACACATTTACGACAACAACATATGCTCTCTCCTTCTCTCTCTCTCTACATGTCATGTCTCTCTCTCTTGTGACCGTCCATCATGGAGCCTTAGAGAGAGTCGCCATCGCCGCAGCATCATCGTTATGCTGCCGAAGTATTTGCTCATGGATCTATGTCTCCTTCGGTATGCCTCACTCGTGAAGAAGACATCGTATCTCGTATGACGAGATTAGGAGATTCATCGCTTGGATCATCAACTTGGATTGCGAGAAGGACATGTCTCATCAACACGCTCGCAAGCGTCTCCTCCGTCAGATCGGACTTGAGACAGAAGGTCTCATAGTTTAGAGACTCGATCACAAACACGCTTCAAGAGGTAAACCTTATACCTTTTGTGGTTTAGATGAAACGATCTAAGAAAGGTTCTTGGATCATGTGGTTTCATCACATTAAATTTTTAATTTCCGTTGCATCGAGCAGCTAGTGCAACTAGTCGCATCCGATCGCATTCGATGCGATCCACATGCTTCTATGATGCGCTTGAGGATCTTCCCATATCCTTCAATCTGGTGGTCATAAGGTCGACAGATCAAGGATACAGTGAACATCACAAGACATGGCCCAATCCTGTGAGGGCCATCAAGATGAGCAGACTCAGATGAGTCAACAATCTCATAACAATCAGAAGACTCGGCTCCATGCTCCAACAGATGGGAGACACAACCAGAGAGGAGACTGGGGGCACAAATTAGAAGACTCAGCTTCGTGCTCCAACAGATTGGAGACACCATAAGTGAAGCCGAGTAGCCCCAAAATGATGTATCCTCTCGTAGATAACCCTCGGGGAGTGATACATACTAGGCAAGTAATAGTGAGAATAGAACTCCTCTTGCGAGGGTCATCAAGGAGAGTGGACTCAAAGGAGTCGGATCCATGAGACGGATCATAATAAGCATTCTCGGTAGGAGACGGATCGGCTACGCAGGAGAAGAGACCAAAAAATCAAGAGAATGCCATAGTCTCTCACAGATAACCCTCGGGAAGTTATATGAACAAGGCATGGAATAATCAGCAGAATGTGACTCATCCTTGCGAGGACCATCAAGGAGAGAAGACTCAAAGGAGTCCCGACAGCTAAAAGAGTCAGTCTCGTGCTCCAACAACTTGGACGGATAATCTGACAGTGAGACCAATAACACATATCAGACGACTCGGTTTCATGTCCCACTAGATGGAGACACAAACAGTGAGTGAAACCGATCGTAAAGAATGTGTTGCATCCTCCCGCAGATAGTTCTCGGGGAGTAATGCAAACTAAGTCAGTGAATATCATGGAAATATTGGCATCAAATCTCAGGTCCTCAAAGAAGATCAATAAATCATCAACAGGAGGGCATAAGACTATGGGTGGGAGAAGAGATCATCAGGGCAGTCACAATGCGGTCCCTCAAATCAACCAAATCAGCTGAGATGGATCAAGATGTCAGAAAGAGATCCTCTACGTGCTAAAGGTGGATGGGACTGTTAGGAGATGGAGGATGGGGCAGTCAAGAAGATGGATGAAACCATGTGGGTTTCAAGCACCATCGTTTTGAAGAACAGAAAAAGATAGTACATCATGCATCTTAATCAAGACAGGCAGAACCACATAATAGATTGTACAGTCAGAGCTCATGGAATCATCATCAGATCATCAGAATACATCACATCCTCAATCTGGTATGTGAGATCAAATATCCACAATAAAGAATCACACCTTGCAATCGTGCCAAAATTAAAATCCTCAATAATATCTATGCACATATCGATGTCGGATCCGCCTAATGAGCACACTAATCTCAGCATCCTCAAGCTTGTCCGGCTTACTCAAATGATCAATGTAATCCATAAACCTCGATGAGGGCCTTATCTACTAGCGCAGCAATCCCAGGTGACAGAAGAGATGATACTGAAGGGGACGAGGACTATGGGTGAGATGTAGGTGGAACATAGACAAAATTCTGGCTCAAGGAGGGAGTCTTCTTGAACCTGACCAGAGATAGGGTGATATGGGCAAGGAGAAAGCCACAAAATCCGGTAAAGATGATGAAGATCAAGACTTGATATCACAACTCAGACAAATGAGAAAATATATGAACAATGGAGGGAGAGGGACTCAATGATAAAAAATGACTCACACTCATGGATGCACTAACTCAAAGAATGATAAACATAATAGCTCCAAAATCACAATCAAAGTACAAAGCAAACCCAATGTTCACCTACTCAACACAGTGAAGATCGAGATGGTGGTCTTTTATCTTTTTATTTTTAGACTTAGGTGATTTTCGATAAACTTGTACAAACATGAAGATAGGCCTAGGATTGGGGCACTAATCCTTAGTGTGTACGTGAGAATAAAATGCACAAACAATGAGGGGTTGCTCTCCCCAAAGAAATGAATCCATTATGTTTATTTTAAAAGTCCAATAGAGTTAGCAGTCTAGCTTTTATATAGGTTATCACTTTTTTTGTTATTTTTCAAAGCATGTGCCTAACGAGTTTCCAATTCCATTTAGCATCCTAGTTGATCAAAATCAGAGGGAGAAGTTCGGGAAAGCTGTGCGAGTCAGAAATCGACGATGCATACAAAGTCAGAGGACTTACATTGCTTCCCAGCTCTCTCCATGTGGGATGCATAACAGAATAGAAACCTACACTATATGCAAATGTAAGCCGATGAAGTCGCCCTAAATCAAAATATACTATTAGAGTGATGCACCATATGCTAATTATTTAGAAAAGAGACCAAGGTCCAGTCTTCGATGCCACTCGGTGCCTGCCACAACGGGTCCTGCACGCTATATGCAATCTCTCTCGGTATGTGGTCTCAAATCCAAATAATTAACTATTACGATTTAAATAAGTCTAAAAACAAATCTATAGGTACAGCAAGTATATTAAGGTTTGGACCATAATTTATCGATCAAGCATATCCTAAACTAGGGCTCATTCACACAAAATAAAGAAAACAAAAATCAAAAAACAAATAAAAAGAAATCGATGAAAAATAAAAAGAAATCGATGAAAATGTGAAAACCCGAAAAGTCCCTCAAGGGAATAATCCCTCGGGCAGTGGACCTCGTGAAGTGAAAGTGTCTATGAGAGTCCAAATTATTACATATTAAGTATATCTCTCTCACATGAATTACATACTATCATGAAACATAAAAAATAAAAATAAAATAAAAATAAAATGTGAGGAGATTGTCTTCAAAAATCCCTCCAGGTCTGCATTTGGTGCTCTCTCCTGCCGACTCAGTCAGAAAGCCCGCTCCGCCTTGCTTGGGTGCACAGGTCCTCCTAAGAAGTCCTCCCTCGCGCAGTGGTCCCTCGCAACAAATTCAAACAAGGAGAGGTGTCAGACAATTCATAATTAATATCAAATATATATGAAAATAAATAGACAAATCATCATGTATAGACAAGAGTAGAGAAACAAACAAGTAACCCAAGCTATGCGACGTTGCTCCCCGGCCATGGGCCATTTGATAACATGGATTTTTGAGGGTCTAAAGTAGTCTCCACAAGGCGAGAACTACAGTGTCGTTGAAGCGACCGCTCATGAAACACATGTTAATCAATAATTAACCCACAATATAAATCAAGCAATAAATAGCAAAAAATTGGAGTTAAATTTTATTATAACTCTACAAAAAATGGGTATAGGTGTAAGCATCTGTAGAGGTCGAATTCAGGGAGAAAACGGTAGATGGGGGCAATTAAAGCTCAAAAACTTGTTCTTTTCTCATGTCTAATTTTTATTGTTTTTGTTGGTTTCTAATTATATATTTTTTTTGTTTTAAATTTTATATTTTTATATTTTCTTTTTATATTTTATATTTTTTATTATTTTCTTTTAAATACCTAATATAGGATATATATAAGCCTATATATACAATGTAAGCAACTATAAGTATAAATACTAATAGAAAGAATCAAAATGCAGAAAAAAATATTTTTACGTTTAAATATTTTTCTGCTATTTTTTGATTTTTTGGAATTTTGCTTATTTTTATGGATTTTTAAAACCAAAAATACCCTAGAATAGGGATAAAAAATAAGTCGAAATTGAAATGAAGGGGGAAAATAGTAAAATAAGTCCAAAATTCTTGAAATCAATTTTAATTGATAAATAATAATGTATATAAAATTATAAAATAGAAAATTGTATTTTAGGGATTTTTAGGAATTTTAAAGATTTTTATAAAGGATTTTGGGGTTTTTCCGTCTTCTAGAAATTTCTTTTTTCTATTTTTAAGGATTTTTGTTCTGGAGCTAAAATATACTAAAATAAATAACATATATTTTTTGGGAATTTTTCAAACCATTTTTCTATTTTTTTGGTATTTTATAATTCAAATAAGGACAAAATCATGCTCTTTTTTAATTTTCATAAATGGTTAAAATGCCCAAAAATGCAAAATAAAAATGTGGCATGAAATACATGTTAGAAGACATCTAACTCTATTATACATAATTTTTAGAGCATGGGTGCTATTTTAAATAAATGAAATTCAAGCACTAAAATTCATAAACTAGCATAAGCATATTTGTAATAAAAAAATTATCAAGGGTTCATCTGTAAATATGCTAAAAGTATACAACGTATATTTAACTTTATTGAATTAAATTGAAATACAAAAATCAACATAGGTATACTTGCAGATTTGCCTCCTCACGTGGGACAGCACGTGAGGTTACGCGTAATGGACCCAAGTGTAATTTATATTATGTACAGCGACCTAGATGCAAAATTTCCACATTTATTTAAGTTACATAATTTATTTGCAACCTTAATTAATAAATACAAAAAGGTTTGGGGAAGATCTGTAATTTGCCCATTAAGGCGCAGGAGCAGACTGTCGATATGCTTCACTTATGCCACGTGTTTGCTCCACGTGCAGCGATACCGGTTCGGCCTTGGACAAAGGAGATTAGATCGCAGGAAGCAATCCAGCGGCTGAGGCTCGGCAGGATCAAACGTCATCTATAGCGTATGGGCCAGGAATGGCTCTGAAGGTCCTTTGACGAACAGGGAAGAGGGTATCCTGGGAGCTCGCTCGATCGTCTCTCTCATGCTGCTTCGACAACCAATCCCGCATCTGAAGTGTCTAGGAGAACGTTAGGGGATATCCGCGATGATTGGTGGCGCCAAAGAGGTCCGAGGCTTGCTGATCGAGTCCTGGAGGTTCGTCATTCCTAGAGCTTCTTTCTATCATCAAAGCCACCCTAGATGGGGCCTTTCGAGTGTGGAACCTGTGTCAACAAACTCGCGAGTCGAGGGCAAATTGCCATGACCCGGTTAGGCATGGAATAGGTCGGAGATGGGGCGAATGGGGGTGTGCTCCGACGAGGGTGGTGGAGGAAGCACGGGGCTCCAGATCACAGGCTGATCTGGGTTGTTGGAGAGTGGCTAATTGTGGAGAACACAAAGGGGATCGAAGTGGGATGGAAAACATGGTCGGAGACAGGTGGAAGGGACGGCGAATAGACGCTGGAGCTCGAGAGCTCTGGTGAGGTAACCAATAAAACCTAGGCTAAACTAACCACTAAAATGCCAAATAAAATGTTGGAAATGAAAGATATAAACAAAATCTACCTAAAAATTAATAAGGCACAGCTTGTACCTAGGTTCGACGCCAAGGAGCAGAGGTGGCCGGCAAGGTCACCATGGGTGCACCTCTTTCCTCCCTCAGCCCGTGCGGACCCTCCAGGGGACTCCTCCTGTCATGAGGATACTCGCTAAGCCGGAAGTGGGGACTTTAGGATTCAGGTGATGACCAAAGAAAAGGAGGAAGTTCGGAGGTCTTATTTATACACAAGCTAACACACCCTTATTGACTGGCTAATGGGAAAGAATCTAGGCTATGTACAAGAAATCAAAAGGCCCGGCGTGAATCCTGGAATATCAAAGATGAAATCTCATGAAGGGATCGAGTGTGATTGATCGATGGATCGAGTGGAAATTTTGGATGAAAATCGGCGATGGGCGCCAGAGGTCAGAAGTCCTGGAGGGGGAGTTGACTGGCGGTCAACGAACGAAGTGACCCATTGGTCCACGCAAGCCGCTAGAAAACAAAACAGCCTGGTTTATTGTAAAATAACTAATTAAAATAGTAATTTATTTTATTAATTTGTTATTATAAATAAAAAAATATTTACTATTTTATGTAGTATTTTAATATGATTTTTATTTATTTTTTGATGTTATTTATTACAAATTAATTTTTTGGGTGTATTTTTAGGTATATTCATATATGTTTTGGTTATTTTTATTTTGTATATTTTATTTTAATATTTTATTCTCTTATTTAATATATTTATAACTTATTTTTATGTACACAATTTTATTTTTATTAAATTTTTATGATATAATGTATATAATTAAATAATTAGGGATATATATTATGTAGGTACATATATAGGTATTTTATCTATGTATTTTGTATTTAATTTTATTTTAATGTTTTTTTATGGTTTTATCTTATTTTTTATATTTGTAATATAATATAAATTATATTTACAAGAGTATAAAAATGTAAATGAACAAAAGAATAGACTGTACTTGTATTTATTTACAAGTATTAGCATATGTCTTTTACATATGTTTTTATATAGACTTATTTTATTTTATGTTTTATTTGTTGGTTTACTTTGGTTTTACTATGTACATATTTTATAGATAATATTTAAAAAATTATAAAAATATAAAATTATAAAAATAATAAAGAATAAATAAATTGAATATTTTATTCGGGTATATTATACAATAAGGGTCCAAAACCTAACTTTCACCCCTCAATTCTAAAAAATATGAAACCAAATTCATTAAATAGATTATTAAAAGTTATATACAATTAAATATGATTTTGATACATTTTGATTTTTATTTGAGAGATATGGGTCTAGGAAGTTTGGCTTTTGGCTTTTTATTTAGAGTATAAGAAATACATTGTATATCATTTTGTCCTGAAATCAATTTTATATTTTATATACATTATTATATACAACTTTTATGTACAAAGTTTATTTATTTGATGAGTAAATAATAAAGAATAAATCAGTCCCAAAAATGCTTTATTAAATGAATAAAAGAATTGGGTTTTTATTGTATTCTTGGCCCTTATCTTCCCCTACTTTATTCCTTATCGACCAACTCAATTCTTAACTTAGTCTTGGGGTTTAGGATCATAAAATACCTTTGATAGTTTATTCTTTTTCTTTTCTTCTCTTTATTCTTTATTTTTCACATTAAAAATAATGTTTTATATACAATAAATGGAACAAATAATGAATGTTAATATGTACAAAATAATGCTATTTACATGCATTAGCTAGGATTTTTGAGGCCAAAATGATAGAATAAAGGTGATGAAATGGAGATTCATCGGGGAGTTGACCCACGCCAACTGACCCGGGTCCAGCCAATAGGAAGGCGCGGAGAGTAAGACAAAAAAGGGAAAAAGACAAAAAAATCAATAAAATTAAATAATTAGGTAAAATAATCGAAAATGATTTCAAATAATTAAATAATGCAAATAAAAAATTAAGGATTAAATATAGTTAATTTGAGTGATTTTTAATTAATTAAATAAGGTATATACAAGGGTGAAAATAAATGCAAAGTGTTATTTAAAGGTATATATGCCTATATTTACAACACTATGATTTTTATTTAATTATTCTTACAGATATATATATAATTGAATAATTTATTAATTTACAATATTGTAAAAGGATTTCAATGGTATTCTAATTTGATTCTTATGAAGTGATTTGTTAGGTTAGATAAATAGGTATATTTACAGCATACACATAGTGGTACATATACAATATACATGATTTTATTTCTGTTGATTTTTTCGATTTTATAATTTTTGTTTATTTTTTAGATAAATCAAATATAGTATACACTAATATTTAAAAATACAATATGTAAAAAAAATACAAAGAAAATAAATATACAAATAATATACATATAATATGCATATGTACAATTTATAATAGTACCCAAAAAAGCCACATTTTACATCTTAACTTTGAATTTTATGAAATCACCTCTATTTTAAAGATTATTTAATTTGGAGTACAATGAAAGTGAGTTTGATTAATTTTGAGTTTTGGTGGAGAAGATATAGATCTTACAAGTTGAGCTTTGCATCTTTTTAGAGTGTTATTATTTACACAATGTACATTGGTTTGTTTCTGCAGTTATTTTTATTATTTACAAAAGATTTTTATGTACAATTTTCATGAAGAAAACAATTTTATTTGAGTTGAATTTAGGTATAAATAAATTAATGAAAATAATGTGTATTATATACAGTAATATACAAGTGATGAATGTATACATGTGGAACTTGATTTTCTGGTTTTCTTGTATTTAGGCCCTATCTCCCCCTACTTTAGGCATGGTAGATCAGGTCAAGTCTTGACCTTCTCTTGAGGTCAGAGTCGGCATGTATCTGTTACAGATATGCCGTCTTTGATTTTCTTTATTTTTCCTTTATTTATTTATTTATTTTAGATTAAAATAGTGATAAATTTATAATATTTACACGAGAACTAGGATTAGTAGAAGATCATATTTATTGATATTTACAGGTGTTTATAAGGGATTTTAAGCTAAAATAAATGAATAAAGATGATGGAATGCAGATTCATCAATCGTAGATGCGGCCAAACTCTGGAGATGAATGTAAGATTCTTTGCTTGTGTTCCCGTGGAACAATGGAAGAAGAGATAGGAGTTGCAGCTTCAGCTCGAAGTGTCCATGTACCGGTGGAATCCGGATCTACTATGTCATCTGGCTAGCACTAGGATTGTAGATTTCTTTCAAGGCAGTCTTGGGAGCCTCTCTTCTTTCCTCCTCTTCCCCTCTATGGGGTCCCTCTTCATGTGCTTCTCCTCCTCCTCCTTCTATGTTCTCTCTGTCTCTCCTCAGCTCCATTGACATTTCCTAGGAGCCAGCCTGAGTATCGACATGTGCAGTCAGTTGTGCTTGAATCACATGTATAGAGGCAAGGCTTTCCATACACCAATCTATAGGGAGACATACCCAAAGGAGACTTGTACGCCGTCCGATAATCGCACAGAACTGAATCAAGCATCTGGGACCAGTTCTTCCTATCTGGACGTACAAGTTTCTGCAATATCGTCTTGATCTCCCTATTTGAATTTTCTGCCAAGCCATTAGTCTGAGGGTAGTAAGGAGACGCAACTCTGTGCTCAATGGCATATTCCTTCACAAGCTTATTTACTTCTCTATTAATAAAATGGCTTCCCTCATCTGAAATTAATATTTTGGGAATACCGAACTGCACAATAATATGGTCCTTGAGAAAGAAACATATTGTATGACTATCTGCGGCTCGGGTGGGGATAGCTCCACCCATCGACTAACATAATCCACGGTGAGCTGGATGTACTAAAATCCCTGACTGACAAGAAATGGGCCCATGAAGTCTATGCCCCAAGCATCAAAAACATCAAAAATCTGTATATATCTTAGGAGCATGGTATCTTTGGAACCAACTGTTCCTCCCATTTTCTGACAATCAGTACAACCTTGAATAGCATCCTTAAAGAATGTGGGCCACCATAGGCCACTCTGTAAAACCTTTGTTGTCGTGTGTTTTCCTGAATGATAACCACCATCTTCTAGTTTGTGACAATTCTCAAGTACACTGGCGTGTTCCTCCTGAGGAATGCACCTTCTCCAGATACAATCTGCACCCTCGCGAAACAGGTACGGATCCTCCCACTGGTAATAATGAATCTTTGACAGAAATCTGTCTACCTTGTACTTCGGCCAATCTTGTGGAACTTTCTTGGAGACAAGATAGTTCACAATATCAGCATACCATGGGAGTGAGTCCACAGACAAAATGGTCTCATCTGGAAAGGTGTCGGAAATTGGAACATGTTCTGCTCAGAGGTCTATGTGTCTGTGATATGGGAAAGGTGATCTACCACAATGTTTTTCACTCCAGGTTTATCTCGAATCTCAAAATCAAATTCCTGTAGAAGAAGGATCCATCTGATAAGGCATGGTTTGGCATCCTTCTTTGCCTATATCGTATGGCAGTGTGATTCGTGTACACAATAACGTGTGAACCAATAAGGTAAGATCTAAACTATTCTAGCCCAAACACAACTGCTAACATCTCCTTCTCTGTAACTATATAATTTTGTTGTGCTTCATCCAGAGTCTTGCTAGCATAGTGTATAGCAAATGGTATCACATCCCTTCTCTATCCTAAAACCGCTCCAACTGCGAAATCTGATGCATCTGTCATGATCTCAAAAGGAAGAGACCAATTAGGTGGCTGTAAGACAGGAGCACTAGTAACCATTTCTTTATCTGTTTGAATGCAAGGAGAACTTTCTCATCGACAACAAAATTAGTCTCCTTACACAGAAGCTCAGTCAAAGGTCTGGCGATTTTGTTGAAGTCCTTTATGAATCGCCTATAGAATCCTACGTGTCCCAAAAATGACCTCAACTGCTTCAAATTCTACGGTGGCTCTAACTTGGAAATCACATCAATCTTAGTCGGGTCAACCTCCATACCATGTTTGGAGATGACATGGACCAATACAATCCCATTAGTCACCATAAAGTGACTCTTCTCCTACGAGAGCACTAGGTTTACCTCACATCAACGTCGAAGAACTCGGTCTAAATGAGCAAGACATGTGTAAAAACTATCCCCATAGACTGAGAAATCGTCCATGAAGACTTCAAGAAAATTACCCACCATGTCGGCAAAAACGGCCAACATACACCTTTGAAATGTAGCGGGGGCGTTACACAATCCAAAGGGCATCCATCTAAAGGCGTAAGTGCCAAACGGACAAGTGAAAGTAGTTTTCTCCTGATCCTCAGGAGCGATAGCAACTTGGTTGTATCCCGAGTACCCATCCAAGAAGCAAAAGAACTCTTTCCATGCCAACCTCTCAATAATTTGATCAATAAAGGGCAGTGGAAAGTGATCCTTCTTGGTAGCTAAGTTCAGGCGTTAGTAATCTACACAGACATGCCATGAAGTAGGTACCCGGGTCGGAATTTCCTCACCGCAGTCATTCTTTTTTATCGTAATCCCAAATTTCTTTGGGACCACATCTAAAGGGCTGACCCATTTGGAATCCGAAATGGGATATATAAAGCCAGCATCATACGATTTATTGATCTCCTTCATGACAACCACCCTTAGGTTTGGATTTAGACGGCATTGACATTCACGGGAGAGTTTACAGTCATCCTCTAGGTAGACATGATACGAGCACAATGATGGATTGATCCCACGGAGATCCAAGATATTCCATCCTATGACCTTGCGGTTTCTCTCAAGAACCTCTAACACGCAAGATTCTTGTTCAGCGGTCAACTGCGAGTTGAGGATGACCGGAAACATTTGGAGGGACCCGCAAGGAAGGCATATTTCAACGTTGATGGTAAAACCTTGAGCTTAGGTGGTGTCTGAATTGGCTCTGCGATAACCTCTGCTACTGTACTAGTAGACGGTATGTGATCTGTGCTCTTTAGACTATCCACCTTGTCTATTGATGGCTCGGCAAGTAGAATATCTGATAGTTTGTAATGAATGATCTCTGCTCAAAAAGGAATGGCTCATCAGGATGTTCAATACTCTTATCAATGAACGACTCAGATATCTCAGCAATAATCTCAGAAAGATGTCTCTCTTATGTGCATAAATCAGGAAATTCAACAAATGGCTCAGATATCTGGATCTCAGAACTCTGCTTAAACTGCTCATCAGTAACTGTCTCAATTGGACCACCAAGGGAACTCATGTCGACTGTGCTTTCCAGAGAGTCCTTATGGGAAAGGAACTCCTGGGTATCTATAAAATCCGTGAAAAGATCTGTCTCTCTGAAGTCAGCAAGAAAATCACAGTCATCTGGCTCTGATATAACTTTCTCTGTATCATATATTGCTGGTGGCGGTGATGGTCTAGGATCAGAGATCGTCTCAATTTTCACCTTGTCACTACGAGAGTGAAAGATGATCTCTCCAGTACCATAATCAACTACTGCTTCAGCCGTTCGGAGAAACGGTCGACCTAGTATGATCGGGGTATGGAGTAACGTTGCAGGTGTGTCCATATCCATGACAACAAAATCAACAGGGAATTTCATTCCCTGCACCGTTACAATAACGTCCTCTAAAATGCCTCTTGGACTCTTAATCGATCTATCAGCAAACTGAAGGATCGTTCTGGTTGTTTTAAGAGGCCCTAACTAGAATTCAGTTAATAAAGAGGAAGGCATGAGATTAATAGAGGAACCACTATCGAGAAGAGTACAATCAAATTCTTGATAAAAGTATGGCACCGAATGTGAGGTGCTCCCTTATCTTTCTTTTAGGCGGAAGGGGACTGATGGCATGAATTGTGGCCATGGTCAAGATGTGTTTCTCTGTTTCCTTTCGTTTGTTCTTCCTTGGTTGACACTTTTGGGTACATGCCTCTTTCATTCCCTTTTTTACTGTAGGCATGTATTCCATGGCCTTAAGGAGTGGCATCTTTAAAAAGATGTTATGTAAGATCTCAACCACTCTAGGATCAGATAGTGTTGTTTTTAATTTTTTGAATTTTTTTAGCTTTGAGAGTAGAAGGAAATGACGTAGAATCAGAATAAACATGCAAATGTTCATTTCCTTTATTCAAACTAGAATCATCATGTAAAAGAGGACAACCAGAATCAGTATGTACAGTGTTGTCCAATCTAGCTGAAAGAAGAACAGAATCTAAAACAGAATGGGATGTTGCTGCTGGTGAAGAGGAAGAATCTGCGACTGGTATATTATCCCTTGATGATGGTGATCTGCATATGCCTGGTGAAGGTGGTTGTGAAGGCGGTGAAACTCCAGATGTGGGTGATGTTATACTGGGCCTCTCGACTGCTGGTAAAGGAGATGATGTAGAAGATGATGCTCTCTTAGTGGATCGATCTCCCAACCCCAACTGCTACATAGGCGGTTGCAATCTCCTACCGCTCCTGAGATGAATGGCGTCAGATAAACATGTAAAATCAAGGGGCATACCTGTCTCAAGGGTGGGTGGGTCATTGGCAACCTGCTCCTTGCATCTGAAGTTGTTGGGGTTGGCTTCAACCTGTGCTGGAATTAGTGTCTTGGTGGTGGTCAGGTCGTCGATCCGCTGAGTCAGTTCATTCATGTTCTTCATAAGCAGTGTAAGTTGGTCCAGTGCTGGATTGACTGAAGGGGCCTCAGGTTGCTCGTTGACTGGATGTCGTTGAGGCTGATAGTACGGAGGTTGTTGGTACCCATACGGATTCTGATAATAAGGAGGAGGAGGGGGAGAATAATGTCCATAATATGCAGTCTGCTGCTGGTTAGGATGAGGGAAATACATAGACTGTTGCTGAGGTTGTCCTTGTCTCTAGTTTTGGAACTGAGGTGGATACTGATACTAAGGCAAGAACTGTTGGTGCTAGTTGATTACACGGATTTTGTGAGGGTCAAAATAGTCCACACAAGGCGGGACTACAGTGTCGCGGAGCGACCGCTCACGAAACCCGAATAAATCAACAATTAACCCACAACAAGTAAATCAAACAATGAAAGTAAATGTGCGGAGTTAAGATTTATTATAGATCTACAATAAGTGTGTATAGGTGTAAGTATGTATAGAGTTTTTCTAGAATTTTTAAGATTTTATGAATTTTAAGGGGTTTTCTAATTTTTAGGAGTTTTCTTTTGAATTTTTTAGTAATTCTTGGGCTGAAATTAAAACACACAGAAACAACAAAATATGGTTTTTTTGGAATTTTTCAAGGGGTTTTGATGATTTTTAGGTATTTTCTAATGCAAACAGAGCAGAAAATGCATGTTTTTGAATTTTTATAAATATTAAAATGCAATAAAAATGCAAAACAAAAATATACATGAAAGAACAACTAAACATGAGCTTAAGTTAATTTTTTGGTGATTTTTATGATTTTATAGATGCATGAAATAAATAGAGACAACAAATAGAAAAATCAACACTAGTAGGGGCATAAATGTAAATATCCAGAACAACAAGGGCCACAGTGCAATTTTTCCGCAAAATATATAACTATTTAACAAAATTTTTGGACCAAATACAAATAGCCAAACACGCAAGGGTACGCCTGCAATTTCACCAAGCCCGCACGTGATTGCGCATGCGCCTGGGGAGGACTGAAACGCAAATACAAAAAGTCTGGGGGCTACTTTGCAAAATATCCAAAAATATTACACTTAACGAAAAAGTTCCTGGAATAAAATGAAATAAAGAAACCCACAGGGGGGTCCTCGAAAAATGTCCACCACCCCGCGTGCGTGAGTCACATGAGGTGACGTGGACAGGACCTCAATGCAAATATGGAAAATGTGGGGGTCTAAGTGCAATTATTACAAAATGTTAATACTGCAAATGAAAGTTTCTGTGCTAGTAAATAAATAAATAAAATGGCGAGGGCTTAGGTGCAAAATACCCAATGTCTGGCGATCCAACGGTGAGTGTCCTTCACTTATCCATGTGGTGAGCAGCGGACGGCCGATGACAGTTCGGATTCGACGGCCATGATTAGATCCTCCAAGGGTGATCGGACGGTGGCGACGCATGGAGATCTGACAGTTGACATGCAATATGGGGCGCCGACCCGATCCAACGGTGCTGGGGGCGGAGGAAGAACAGGGAAGCAACGCCGGCGATGTGAGCTTCCCCAACCTCGATCTCCGTCCTCCGGCCTTCTTTGGGCTCCAAAATTGGTCGGAGGGATGGGACGGTCCTCTAGCTCCTGGGCACTCCAAAATTCTCCGACGGTGGCCGGAGCTCGCGGGAGGAGGCGGCGGAGCTGGGGAGCTCAAGGATCCTCCGACGAGGCTCAAAAGTTAGCCCCATGCTCTCCTTGGTATCTCTGGACATGCAAGAAGCGTGAAAGGGTCGAGGGCAAAGTGCCTCGACCTTGCAGAGGCGAAATGGATATGTGGACGGCAAAAGGGAGTGGTGGCTGGAGTAAGCTCCAGCAAGGTGATCGATGAGGTGATCTAACGGGTGAAACGTGATGCTAACGACGGGATATTGATCCTAAGACTAAGGCGAACGAAAAGAGCAAAATAAAATGAAGAAAAATAAGGCCCTCGAAGGTGGTATACCTGAGGGAGAAGAACCTTGATGGCGTGCTTGGCCGGAGGTGGTGGAGCCACCTCGGAGCTCGCTCGACCAACCTGACGCACGGAGGATGGAGTTGTCACCTTCCTCTCTTGATTGGGCACGAAAGGGGGAGTGGAGCTTGTGCAAAAGGGGTTCCAATTTTAGTTTGAAAATCGGGTCTCTATATGAAGGGTTGTCGGATGGGCAAGGAAGAACGAGGCACAGGGTGTAGCGCAGCGATCCAAAGACTGAGGATTCACCTGGGCGTGAATCATCAATGTCCAAGGAAGAAAAGTCAAGAAGACCATTACGCGAATTGGTGCAAGATGGGGCCTCGAAAAAATCGAGAAATAGGGGTCAAACTAAGGTTCTGACAAGCTACAGGGCGAAAGACGGGTAGTCTACCGAGGTCAACGCTGACCGCCTCATGGTTGGTCCACGTGGACCAACCAGGAAACCGCCCCGGAAAAATATTTAAAAATTCATTTAAAAATAGTAAATGAATTTATTATTTTTGGATTATAAAAGGAAAAATATTTATTATTTTATAAATTATTTTATTATGATTTTTATTTATTTTTTTGAGGTATAAAAATACAAGTTGCCTTTTTAGGCCTATGTAGGTATACATATCTATATATTTTAATATTTTATTTTTATTTTGTGTATTTAATTTTATTAATTTTGTTTAATAATTTATATATTTATAGAATAATTTATACACTTAAATATATTTTTATTTTATTTTTCTGATGTATTTTGTACATTTAATAAAATAGGAGTATTAATTATACAGGTATACTTATAGGTATTATACTTATGTATTATATGCAGGTGTTTTATTTTTGTATTTTCTTAAGTTTAAGCTGGTACTCTCCTGGGAGAAAAGTCACTTTATGGTGACAGAGGGTATCGTGTTGGGGCACATCATCTCCAAAAAGGGAATGGAGGCCGACCCTACAAAGGTGGATGTGATCAAGAAACTTGAACCACCAACCAATGTTAAGTCAGTAAGGTCATTCTTAGGGCATGTTCGATTTTACCGAAGATTTATTCCTGATTTTTCGAAGATCGCCCGCCCACTGACTAAGCTCTTAGGAAAAGACACCGAGATTATTGCAAATCACAAGTGTCTAGAGGCCTTCGAGCTCCTGAAAAAAATATGTGAATCACTGATATTACAAGCTCCCGACTGGTCTCTTCCCTTTGAGATCATGACTGATTGTCTTTTCTCTCTCCCCTGGTTGAATCTAGTGATCCAGAATCACTACTCTCATGCTTTCACAGCTTTTTAATCTCACATGATCACTCCTCTCTCTCTCTCTCTCTCTCTATATATATATATATATATATATATGAGAGGTTGGGGAACTTGCACCAAGGTGCATGTAACTTTACATACACCAGTGCTATAAACGTATGGATTTTTTATCTTTTGAAATGAAATCATGTAGGATTTAGATCACCATATATCACTATGTTGTCATTCAAAATTGAACTTAATTCGAGACTTCTAACCCATCCATCAAGACTACAAAATTTTAACAATATCAGAATTACTGAAATTTAGCTCTTCCAGACAAACATGCTAGGAATGTCTGTTTTACACAAAATTTGAAAAATGTATTCTAGTAATAGTTCTAAGTAAATCCCTCAAGGTTTCGTTTAAAAAAAAGACATTTGTGGCACTAGTGCATGTAAAGTTACATGCACCTTGGTGCAAGATCCCCAATATATGTATGTATGTATGTATGTATGTATGTATGTATGTATGTATGTATGTATGTATGTATGTATGTATGTATGTATGTATGTATGTATGTATGTATGTATGTATGTATGTGTGTGTGTGTGTGTGTGTGTGTGTGTGTGTGTGGTCCTTCCAACGAGACATGCCTTTCTTGAGATTTATAAAGCAACTACCAAATTTTTAAACTGTGTATTAATTTTGTAAAATGTAACATACACATTGTAAAGTAATGATAACCATATTATTTTGTAAAATATAACATCCATTGTAACCAACATTTTTGTCCATATAATAATATTTTCATTAATCTTTCTTGATATATATTATGTTAACCTTTATTTTTCTGAATTTATGAAGTTAGAAAATTATAAAATAAATAGTATAAATACCTAAATTGATGTGGCTTTCCATACATCCAAGAAAAGCCCACCTTATTTGAAGTTTCTCCTATATATATATATATAGGGATTGGGGACTCTAAACCCATGTATATGTAACTTTCCTACATCCACCCCTTTCCCTTCATTTTTTTTATTTTTTGAAATGGATCCTTATGGAACTTACTTAGAATATTAAGTGGAATGTGTATTTATATTTCATCTAAAATATACATTCCTAACATGTCCATCGGAAGGTGTCGAATTCATCAAATATGAGGCTGTTAAAATTTGACTCTCTTGATGGATAAGTTAGAAGTCTCGAAATAAGTTGAAACTTGAATGGCGTTACGGTGATATATTGTGATATACAGCCCCCAAGGGTTCAATCAAAAAAATAAAAAAATAGAGGGGAAAAAGTCAAGTGTAGGAAAGTTACCTATACAAGGGTGTAGGCTCCCTTTTTTCATATATATATGTATGTATATGTATATGTTATAGTTTATGTATGCATATGTATATGTATGAGATTGGAGAGCCTACACCCATGCATAGATATCTTTCCTACACTCTCCCCTTTCCCTTCATTTTTTTAAATTTTTTAAATGGATCCTTAGGAGATTTACGTAGAATATTAAGTGGAATATGTGTTTCAACTTTCGTCTAAAACAAACATTCCTAACATGTCCATCGAAAGATGTCGAATTCATCAAATCTGAGACCGTTAAAATTTGACTATCTTGATGGATAAGTTAGGAGTCTCGAATATGTTGAAATTTGAATGACTCCATGGTGATACATTGTAATCTAAAATCTCCCAAGGATTCAATTCAAAAACATCAAAAAGGGGAAAAGGGGCGAGTAGGAAAGTTACCTACACAGGGGTGTAGGCTCCCTTTTCCTATATATATATATATATATATATATATATATATATATATATATATATATATGTATGCATATATGTATCTATTTGTATTTGCATCAATTTGATAAAAAGATATAGATGCTGTTTTTTCCTCTTGGTGATTCAATGCAAATTTTAAAAAAGCAAAATTCGTCAAATAACACTCGATTTTTGACAAATTTAAATATGGATATGAAAATATACGAATTTTAGATAACACAAAAGCAATTTTTCTAAGAATTTAAATAAATATTATATATTTCACGCTCTTAGTTTTTTCATATCCTCACCTTCAGCTGATTTATCTAATTACTGACTTTATCATTCATCGTGATAATGTTTGCATTAGCTTGTATGTGTTGCATGTTTCCTCTCACCTCAGTGTATATTATTATTGATGTTTTCACTTTATTTATGTTCCCCTATATGTCATCAACCTTTGCATAACTATTGAGATTTACTTTCGTTGTGATTTTAATATAATATATATTACTGACTATTATCTTCAAAATGGAAGAGATAATTATTGTTCCTTAGCTATTCTTCCAAAACCTTTAGTTATTATTTTCTATATAATATGTTGTCACATAAGTGAGTACTTTTATTGTAGTAGCATATTAAAGGCCTGTATAAAATAAAGTAACCATGTTATAATAAAGTAATTATATTGGATGTTATTGTATTTATATTAGAGGATGGGGAGCTTGCAACAAGGTGCTTGTAACTGTAAATGCATCAATGCCAAAAACATCCATCATATATTATTTTTTTGAAATAAACTCATATGGGATTTAGATCACCATATATCACCATGATGTCATTAAAAATTCAACTTAATTCGAGGCTTCTAACTCCTCCATCAAGATTGCCAACTTTTAACGGTCTCAGAATTATTGAAATTGAGTTATCCAGATGAACATGTTAAGAATGTCTGTTTTACGCGAAATTTGATATATATATATATATATATATATATTTCACTAATAATACTAAGTAAATCCTCTAAGGTTTTATTTTAAAAAATAATATTTAATTGGTGTTTCTGGCATCGGTGCATATAGAATTACATGCACCTTAGTGCAAGCTCCTCATCCTCTCTATATTATATAATACATTACTTTTTCACATATCTGATCATTTTTCTAGATAAAATGGAAATTGATCTATCTTTTTAGAGCTTTAAGTAATTTGCAAATACAATTATGGATCTTAAACCTAAGAAATAAAAAAATAAATTAAAAATGTTATAAATAATTAAAAAGAAATTGCATGCAAATCCATCTTCCTTTTGGATATTTGGTTTTACCTAACTGTTTCATTGTTTCTCATTTATTGATCCATTTTTCTAACCAGTTTTGATTGTATTTATGTCTTATCACGTAGATATAGTTATTTAAGTATTGATTATAAAATAAACAATCATGATTTGGATTTATCAAACTAATACAATAATGCATGTATTCATATACTTACCATATTGTTCATAATAAAATCAGAGGTCATGCACCTCTACAAAGAAATTCATACTGCCACGTCTCATTTTATTCATATGAATACCATATCAGTTACAATTTGCCATTTGTCAACACACTTCTATCATATCAATAAAAATTACAGTGCATTCCTTTTTTCACTACAATGCTCATATTTATAATATTGTTCATAATATCACTGAATGTGGAATACTTGTATTAGATAATTACAATGAAATACAATTATGTCATACGAATTTCTTTTTAAGCTAATTATTTGTCATAATTTTTGTAGACATTAATGGCCAACTTTCCACCTAAGAATTACTCTAAAGTATTGGAGGTAAATCGAGAGTTTGATTCTCATTAAGATGCTATTCATTATTATAATTACAAGTGTCGAGGTTTTAGCGTTTGAAGGTTCGTGATTAATTCATGTAATAATCAATGAAGGATTTCTCTTGTTGAAAATACTATAGTGCAACTAATATAGCAGTTAAAATGAATGCACTTCACATTGTCTTCTATGCAATTTACAAAATGATGAAACAACCTCATGTTCATCTAGAAACCTCTGTGCAAATGCAAAGGATATCAAGAAGAAAACAGACTTTCATACAAGGGCTATATTACACATGCATGTTGTTACTGAGTATACCCAGACTAGAGATATAGTAGATGTGAAGATATCTAGAGAGAGATAGATGTCACTCATAGGGGCCCTAGTGATGAATTTATGATTAATCTACATTATACTAAAATTTTGTTCGTAATTACTAAGCAAACGCATAGAAAGATCACATAAATAACAAAACATTAGAAAGCACTCAAATAAAAAAATAGGTTAAGTACATAATATTAACTCATAAATGAGCTCGAGAAATAAAATAAATTAAAAAGTACAATAAGGAGTTAACTTGTGTGTATAGTCATTTGTATATATCGTACAATTTTACCCGATTACTATAAAATTCATGTTAAATCCAATTAACATGAAAAAGTCCCAAAAATACTAGCATATACATATTACAAATAAACCCAAATCGTAGTTTGAGCATACATGATTTAAAAAGTTGAATTTCTACATCATATAGTCTTATGAAATTCTACATGCAAAACTTAGATTTTGAGAACATATTGTATACAATACAATTAAGTAGTGGACACTATCACTTCATGTATATATTTTGTATTTTTAATTTGTTTCTTTTTCATTTCATTTATTTAATTTGTACTTCAACTAATTAGAAAAAAATCAAAACTCAAAGAAATCACAAAATAAGAGAAAAAGAGCAAAAAGAGTCCAAAAACTTATAGTAATGTATAAATAGTGTATATCATATTTACATACATGTATATCCTCTCTCTATTTTAATTTCATTTTTTTCATAAATATTAAAAATACAAAAAACATGGAGTAATGTGTAAATAGTGTGTAACATGTATATATTATTAAATAAAATCAAAGATAAAATATAAAAACATCAAAGTTAGGTATTTTATACCTATAAAATACTTTTAAAATCCTATTTGTATATATGAACTATTTTGGTTTATAGGTCTTCATGGAGTAGTTAAATCCCATCGAGAGTTATATATTTTTTGATATATATATTACTTCTTCATTTGGTTTTGATTTCTATTTTATTCTCATTTTCTCTATTTTTTATTTCGATTTCATGGTCTTGCCACATATTGGTCCACTCCATTAGTCAAATGTGCCACATAATACTTCTTCTTTGATGTGCCCTCATTATTACTTGGCTAGTTACAATTAGTACTCCATATGATAGGTCCCTCACTGGTCTTTGCCTAACCCTAGCATGCCACCACAATACCTAATGTTGACCTATGGATCAACCACATCTCTTACCTCAATACAGTTCCTCGTCACGAATCAACGATCATACCAACTACTCTCTTATCCACTTCTCCATGTTTTCCATCAACCCATTTGCTCTAGTCAGTAGTCAACCATGTAAAACATCTTAAATTAACTATGTCGAATGGTTAAAGACAGATAATCAATGGCACGCCAAAAGCCACAATAAGTAATACAATTAAGTAATGTTTCCATTGTTTATTTAACCCGGGTAAAGGGAAAAATATGAATTTATTCACACTTCAAACAACAAAGCAATTCAGATTTTTAGATCATGAACTTTTTATCATTTCTATGCTATATGGAATGCAAATGTAATGCACAATTAAATGCATACCAAGGTATAACTACTTATAGGGACATTTTTGCAAAATAGTTTTATGACTCAAAACATAACATAAAATAGGATAAAAATGTTTTTGGCCTTAGACTAATAGAAATTATCCTAAAATAAATTTTGATATTTTTGAAAATGATATTGAAATGGAATGAAAAATATTGATTAAGGCAAAGTATCTAACTTCTAAAATATATAGAAAATACCAAAGTGCGATGTTTTAACAAAATGACTCTACTTCTAAATAGAGGATGTTAGATACTTCATGAAATATATTTTTGTATATTTAAAAATGCATGCAAAATGAATAATGTTTTCGAGATTTATGTAATTCTTCAATCAAATAGAATGCATATTTGATGAAAGTAGAGTAGAAGATGAAAATATATGACATGCACATGCTATATTGTTTTTGGATTTTCGAAAAAAATTGAATTTTACAATGAAATAGAGAAATTTTGACTAAATTAATTATAATAAATCAATTACTCGATATTTTTACAAACTAAAATTATCCAAAATATACATTTTAATGAGGAGTTTAGTACACATTGAATTTTGGCAAAATATTAAAGCATATAATTTAAAGTTAAAAGATCATAATGGCTCACGAACTTTTTAAAGAAATGGACAAATTATTTTTTATTCTTTTTAGGAACAATGTAAAGCATCAAATAACATGATAATGAGAGTTTTCAGAAATTTGAATTTCTATTATTTGAACATCTCAAAGTGGGTAAAAATATGTTGATATTTACTCTTTGAATTTTAATAAATCCATCCAATTTCAAAATTATCCAAAATAATTCCCACAACATAGAAATGTAGTTACTCAACATCGTATTATTTTTATTCTTATAAATATATCAAAATGTAATGTAAAAATCAATTCTCAAGGGCTCGAGTGAAGAGGGCTAGAGAGGAGGAAAGAGACTGGGGGTGAGTGGAGGAGGGTCTAATGATGACGAGGAGGAAGAAGAAGAGTTCAAATAACACTTGTGCATATGTCTTTAATGTCTGATTGGGATGAGAAGGGACAACAACAAACCAGACAAACATAAGTGTTAATTGTGAAAGAATAAAGGGATACAAGTGATATTGTAAAAAATCATGAACCCAAACTCATCTTTAAATTAATACACACTAAATTCTCTATATAATAAGATGAAATTAAAAAGAAGTAAAGTCTATATGTGAAACTTGGGTTTTGGGACCTCATGATAACCATTCATCTACCTTTATTCTTCCATTTTACGTTTAAATACTTATCAAAACACATGTAAATACAAATAAATTGTATAAATTAACATTCATTATTTGTCTGCAAATAATATCTAATTATATGTATATATATATTTAAATCTAAAATAAAATCATAAAAAAATAAATGAAGTATCAAAGATACTGAATGATCCTAAACCCCGAGACCAAGACGATATTGACTTGGTTGACAAAAAATATAGTAGGGGAGATAAGGATCTACACTAAATAAAGAAACCCTATTTTGCATTCTCAAAAATACCAATTTTACTTTATTTTATTCTTCAATTATACGCACCAAATAATAAAATGATAAACATGAAACTTGTACATAAAAATATATAAGAAATTATAAAAATAATTGCACATAAAAATAATGCATTGTGCAACTGGGACACACATATGAAAAAGACATAAACCGAACTTCATGGACCAATGTCTTCTCTATACAAGATTAAAATTCATCAAACTCACCTCCATTGTATGTAAAATTAAATTATCTATCTAATGAAGGTAGTTTCATTTAAAACAAAGTTAAGATATACAAGTTTGCTTTCTAGGGCCCTATTGTACTATATATGTATATTTTATTCATTTGATTTATTCTTTATATTTTTACCTTATATTTTTAAAATACATTAAAATATATAGGTATACTATACCTATAATGTTTATACCTCTATTTATTGAAGTATGTAAAAAATAATAATAATAAAATAAAATATGTAAATATGTATTTAAAGATATTATAAATATATAAAATATACATAATATAATATAATTTAAAATACAAAATAAAAATAAAATAGGTTAAATATATGTAAATATACCTATGTATATACTTGTAAAAATTAACACCTAATAAATAAGGATGTTAAAATAAATAAAATACCTATAAAATAGTACATAAAACAAGAAATATTTTTCATGTTTTGACTTTCTATTAGTAAAATATGTAGATATTTTATTTCTTCTTTTTATTTCTATTTTGTCGCCTAGTGGTCCTACATTGACCAATGGGTGCACGTTGATAGTTGACCCCCGGTCAACTGTCTGGTCTCAGGTCGCCCCTCTTGCCAAAGACCATGACTCGCCTACCCCCTTCCCTTCTCCATTTTTTGGTAATGATAAACTGCCCGAGATGACATGTTTTCTTCATCAAAACTCTTCACAGCATGATCCCTCCATCTCACCATGCCCTGATCATCGATGTACATGCACTCCATTGCATGTGATACCGTCATCTTTTGAGCTCCTTTACTTGTCTATAAATAAGGTCCTCAACCTTCTTATTTGATTTTGATTCCCTTTTGCTCTTTGTAACCCCAAACCTTTTATTGTTGGAGCACTGTGATGACAGCTCGGAGCTCGGAAGGCATCGATGAGGAGAAGAAGAGGCTGAGGTGTGATCTTCCATAGCTAAAGCTTGCTTCAGTGGAGGCTCATCTACTCCCTATTTATGCAGGTATGAGATGATAACTTTAGGTTTTTCAATTGCATTTCTTTCTAGTAGCTTAGAATTAGTCTTAGCTTAGCACTAATTCCAGTAAGATAGCTTTCATTCCAACTTTTCCATTCACAAGAGCTTAAAGCTCCGGCCACTGTATCATCAAGAATCACCCTATTTTGACTCGTTTTCACTCCCATCGCAAACCTCACCGCCTTCTTCGTTGAACGTACCTCCTTTCAACCTCTGACTTTTCCCAAATTAGAGGATCAAAGCTCCTCTTCCATCCATCATCGAAGCTTCACTGCCACTTCCTTTTATTGTATTGTTCATCTTCAAATTGGGTTGAGGGAGTCCCCCTCGAGCCCCTTGTCATTGTTGTGCAGGTGCGAGTCCCAATAGAGCATTTGGAGCTGGAATCGAAGATGAACCAAGATCCTCCAGGTTATCGAGAAGGAAGACCACCCTGGTCCCCATCTTTGGGATCTAGATGCATCTGGACCCTTCCTGATGGTGCAGAAGTGTTCCAACAATATGTTGGGCTTGTCAAAACTGAAGACGGTGGTCGGAGCCTCGAGGAATCAATGATCGAAGCACCTCCATGGAATTGTTCTTGATTGTTCTTCCAACCCCCTCTAGCACCATCAGACTGAAAGCACAACCAAGATCTAATCTGTGCCATTTAAATAGAGCGAAGCATTACACACCCCCATCCATTATATCTTCTTAAGTTGTGCCACATGGATCCTTCTCTACCGCTAGATAGAGCACTTTAAGGTGTAAATTTGATCAAAGCCCATGCACCCATTATTTTATTAAATAGTTTTATAAATAATAAAAACAGTGTAAACTTTTTGGATAAATTACAACTGAGGGCCTATACTTCCTGGATATTACATATTAGTCCCTCCTCCCCATGTGTTGCACCGTCTTAGGGGCGAGAAATCTTTCATTTGTGCCCTTATACTTTATGGACATGCTATTAAAAACATGTTTAGTTTCTTACGATTGCAATCAAGTCCTTGTAAACTGTAGCTTTTATTTTCGTGTATATTTGCCTTTACAAATATGTTTATTACTCCAAAAATTATAGGAAAATTAATATATGTGCTTGGGATATTGCTTGTTCACATATATTTTCCACATGTCATTTAATTAGTTTTCCTATTTCTTAAAAATACAAAAACATGCATTTTTGCTTTGACTAGTTATTAAAACCCCTAAAAATTAGAAAAGAAATTTCAAAAATCCCCTTAAAAATATTATCTATATTATTTTTTATATTACCACATACCTAAAAATCACTAAAAATAATATATAAAACTTTAAACTTGCAAAACCCTAAAAATAATATCAAAATTACCAAAAATTAACGAAAATACGAAAATATATCTTTCTTTTTCTGAATTTTCTATATATTATAAATTATATTTAAAAATAGTTTAGGTTAATTTTGAAATTATTTATATTTCATTAACCTAAAATGTTTCAGATATTTAAACTATGCACTATTTTGTATATATTATTATTTTAAAAAAACATAAAAATAACAAAAATATGTAAAAGTGCCAAAAAGAATTAAAAATTTTAAAAAACACAAAAAACATTTTTTTCATGTATTTAGAGGATATTTCTGTATATTTGAAAATATAATACCTTATATATACTATATATTCTATATATTACTTATATTTTTTAAAATATCTATAATATTATACATAATTATCTATTTTATTTTAAAAATAAAAAGGAATTAAAAATTTACAAAATAAAAAGGAAATAAAGTGTTGAATTTTTAAAATATAAAAATGGAAAATAATTAAAATCCATAATATTAAATATAATAAAAACTACACATAAAAAATTAGAAAAGGCTTAAAGTACAAAAATAATTGTTATTGATTAGTAACTATTAATTAATTAATAATTAACCTATCTACCAAATTTCTCCCCAAAGTTTGATGTTCTACTGCTTCTCCACTATACATATTTTGTAGATTTAAATAAAATAAATTTGACTCCTCACATATTTTTGTTACATACACACACACATTGTTGGGGATTAATTGTTGATTGAGATGCTTAGATTGGGTATTGATGCCATAGGAGCGGTCGATACAATGATTACCAGATCCGACTTGTTAGACACCACATGTCCTCCAAGATCGGACGTTAGGTACCACATATCGAAAGCATATTATCAAATGGCATTGTTACCGGGGAGAATGTCGTTGCCGTATCCATCGTTCCAAGACAGAGTGAGTCACAACCCCAAGAAATAGAGCCAAAATTCCAGCCTGGGTACAACCTTGTTATTCATTGGATTCGCGAAGTATTGGTGCTTCTATCGGTGCATGGGCGAGTAGGGCTGAGTCTGCTTGCAGGCTTAGTCTGAAGTATTGAGCATAGGGAAACTACGACGACGGGTCCCTGTATCATCATACCACGACCGAGTACCCCAAGGGGGAAGTAACAGTTTTGCCTGTCAGCTTCCTCCTCTATTCTTTGGCTGAGTAGTGGATCCAGACACAATGGCAAGGATTCTCTTAAAAAGTACATGCTACATGTTACAAAGGAAGTGGGAAGTATATGGCACTTGTTCGATAGTACTCACTCTCCTATAGGGTTAGTTGCTAAGGACTCGCTAAAGATTACCTGAATAATAATAATAAAACTGACAAGATAACAATAGTTGAACTGTTACAGCTTCACTGGTGTTGAGTTAATGAATCCATTTGCTTTGGTGGCTTGCATGATCTGGATTTAGGTCAAAAGCATAGTTCCATGCACTTACGCCTTCTCTTTTTACTTCTTGTATCATTCCCTTTTTCATAGTGCTTAGTTGAGCCTTTTCTCATTTCCCTCCATTATATTCCTTTTTTCACTCCGTGTTCATTATTCTTCATCTCTACTTTTTTATCTCTCAAGACACCGGGTCTTGGTTGGCTTAGTCTGGACTCCACAGACAACCACATCGATTCCATGACCTTGATATCTCCAATAATTTGGAGTAATTCCAAAGAAACTGGATGGGATTTTACGAACCACACTCAAGACTCCCCTTCTTCTTCATCTCCAATAATCTGAGATCACCCTTGTTCCGACATTCCCCCTTTGTGCATGGAGATCGACCTATCTTCATACACATTGATTGATTCAATAAATCTCAGAATTACCTTAATTCCGAGCATCTCTTCATATCTGGTGTACCATTCAAGACTGATTGGGATACTTTTCATCGTGCAGATCTATAGTCCGATAAAAATTCAATTCACTTTGAGTCTGATTCATAGATGGCTCCATCGAAGGAGAAGGCAACACAAGTTGAGCATAATGAAGTCAATGCTCCGATGCAATCAGGCTACTTCGAAAACGAGCAAATGGTATAAGAAACAGGGGAAAAATCATCACAACATCCATCAAAGGCACGTTCAGATCAATTCCATATGAACAAAGCATATAGCAAAGCATCAAACCAACCACCAAATGATAGGGCGAGATCAAATCATCACCATCACCCATCATAAACCAATCGAGATACTCTAAAAATGACAAATGGCATAAGATATAGGGGGAAAATAATCACAGTGACCATCAAAGGCATGCTCAGATCAATTCCATATCAGTAGAGCGCCAAATGAAATGACAAGATCAAATCACCACCACCGCCCATCTGAAACAATAAAGCTTCTCCTCCAAAATGAGCAAATGGCATAAGAAAGTGGAGAAAAACTCACCACAACAACCATCAAAGGCATGCTTAGATAACTTCCATATCATCAAAGCATATACCCAACCATCAATCAAATCACCAAATGGTATAGGAAGATCAAATCACCACCACCCATTAGAAACAAATCAGGCTACTCCAAAAATGAGCAAATGGCATAAGAAACAGGAAAAAATCATTACAGTAGCCATCAAAGGCACGCTCAGATCAATTCCATATCAAGAAAGCATATAGACAATCATCAAACCAGCCACCAAATGATATGGTGAGATCAAATCATCACCACCAGCCATCAAAAACCAATCAGGCTACTCCAATAATGAGCAAATGACATAAAAATAGGGGGAAAATCATCACAACAGCCATCAAAGGCACGCTCAGATCAATTCCATATCAGCAAAGCATATAACCAAGCTTCAAACCAGCCATCAAATGAAATGGCGAGATCAAATCACCACCACCACCCATCAGAAACCAATAAAGCTTCCCCTCCAAAATGAGCAAATGACATAAGAAAGAGGAGAAAAACTCGTCACAACAGACATCAAAGGCATTCTAAGATAACTTCCATATCGGCAAAGCATATAGCCAACCATCAATCCATCCACCAAATGATATTGGGAGATCAAATCATCACCACCACCCATCGGAAATCAATCATGCTACTCCAAAAATGAGAAAATGATATAAGAAATACGAAAAAATTCATCACAACAACCATCAAAAGGCACACTCAAATCAATTCCATATCACTAAAGCATATAACTAAGCATGAAACCAACCACCAAATGATATGGAGAGATCAAATCACCGCCACCACCCATCAAAAACTAATAAGGTTGCTCCCTTAAAGGAGTAAATTGAATAAAATAAGAGAAAAAATCATCACAACATCCACCAAAGGCACACTCACATCACTTCCATATATGCAAGGCATAAAGCCAAGCATCAAATCATCCACCATAGGATACAGGGAGATTAATACATCACCACCATCAATCACAAAATAATAAAGCCACTCCCAAAAAAGAGCAAGTGGTATAAGTAATAGGAGAAAAAAACATCACAACAGCCTGTGGTAGAAGCCAATTTCCCTATCGATATCAGAAAAGCAAACCATCCATCAAACGATACAAGGAGATCAAATCATCACCACCACCCAACAAAATCAAGAAATCTACTCCCCAAAATGAGTAATTTGCATAAGAAACATAGAGAAAATCATCACAACAGTCATCAAAGGCACGCTCAGATCATCAATATATAATCATCCAAAAACATCATAGATGCATCGATCAGAGGGAGAGCAAATCATCACATCGAGCAACATAGTGAATACAACAAGGACAGAAAATTGAGCATATTGCACAATTCATCTCCCTAATATGTTCATCTCAGTAAACATCAAATTAAACAGTACCAAGCAAGCACATTAGAAACATTAGAGAATCTATGAGCAAAAAACATGCAGTACACCCCAATCCCACCAAGCAATGCCATTCCAACATCATCACTACCAATAACCATCGCAATATATGATTACAATAGCCCACAACTTAGCATAAAAGGGGAAGGAGGTACCTCAGAGTCCAAACAAAGCATTGCAGAGAACATACCACATATTCCAAATAGCCCACAACATCGACGAAATATGAAAGCACACGGCCAACAAGATCAGCTCAGCAACATATCGAGATAGGCGTAAACTATCCTTCCAAGCCATCTTATAGAGGAGTTCATTCGAAACCCTAGATTCCGAGTCAGATACCATGTATGAGATGACTATAGAGAGCTAAAACCATGTACCCTATCACCAGGGCCTAGGCGGATGCCTTATATACAATCGAAGACCACCACCCACCCCTGTTGAATGGGAGCAAAAAGCACAACAGAAATAGTCACGAGTCATATGGAAGAAAGACATAAAGTAGAGGAAGGAGCAAAAGCCAGCAACTACATGCATCACGGGAGAGAATCATGACCGAAGGAGATGGGAGATGGGACAACGGTTGTGTGAGAGGAAGGAAAAAGGGATGTTTGGTGGGAGGAGAGTGCGGGAGGGGAGGGGAGAGAGGGGGATTAGCGGGGATGGGGAATCACTCGGAGGGGGGAGGATGAAGAATTGTCGTACCAGCTGGGATTGTGTCGGGAGGGGAATTGGCTTCTTATTCCCATCCAATTCCCCTACGGAACACGTCCTAAGGGCAACCCTATTTTTTAGTGTGTATATATATATGAGATTAATGTGGTTGCCCCCTTAGAGAAGCCAACATGGCTGCCCCCGCGTCATTTTCGTTTTTTTTTGAAAATATCACCATGTATATCCATCCTATATCCCTCCTATATGCCATTCAAATTTCGTTAGAAACAGAGACTCCTACGACCTCCATCCAGACAATTATTTTTTAACGGTCGTAGGATTTTTTAAATCGACACTATCTCGACGGAGGCCGTAGGAATCTCTGTTTCTGATGAAATTCGAATGGTATATAAGAGAGATATAGGGATGAATATACATGGTGATATTTTTCAAAAAAAATAAAAAAATGCTGAAATAGGGGGCGGGGCAGCGCCATTAAATCCTATATATATATATATATATATATATATATATATATATATTATAGGGTAATATGTGGTTGCACTTATGCCTATCCCATTTTCCCTATTTTTTATTTTTTTGAAAAAAAATCCATAGAAATTCATCACTATATCCCAATATTATGTCAGTCAAGTTTTGTGCGAAATAGAGACTTCTACGTCTTTATTTAGACAGTCATTTTTTAACCATCGTAGAATTGTTGAAATCAACTTCGTCTGGATGAAGGCCTTAGGAGTCTCTGTTTCACACGAAACTTGAATGCATAATATAGGGATATAGTGATGAGTTTCCACTAATTTATTTCTAAACAAATAAAAAAAGGGAGATTGGGGCGGGGTGCCAAGTTAGCTCCTCTCAGGGGGCATACCCATTTTACCAAATATATATGTTTCAATGAGGCTGCCCCCACCCCATTTTTCCTGTGAATTTTTTTATTTTTTTCAAAAATACCGTCATGTATTTTCATCACTATATCACTTTAATATACCATTCTAATTTCATCAAAAATAGAGACTCATATGCCCTCCATCTTGAACAAGTCGATTACAATAGTTCTTAAACCATTAAATTACATGTTCTAGTTGGAGGGCATAAGACTCTCTGTTTCAGATGAAATTGGAATAACATATTAGGGGTATATTGATGAAAATACATGGCAGTATTTTTGAAAAAAGCAAAAAAAATCACTGAAAATGGGGCGGGACAACCCCATTTCCCCCTATATATGTGATAGGGAAGCTACTACATGGAGTAGCTAATCCCAGCTACTAAAATGCCTATTTTTTGTCATTTTTTTATTTTTTCTAGAAAATGCCACCGTGCTTTTCATCCTTATATCCATCTAACATGTCATTCTAATTTCGCCAGGAGCATAGACTCTGGTGATACGATTTCACGATCGACGAAGGTGAAATCAATAAATCAAGTGTCATTGTCCTCAATCAATCAAATTGATCAACAAGAAAATCAAACTACTAAGAAATGAAATGATCAAATTTAAGCGTTTTACCTACTTTTATTTACCTGTTATTGTGACCGGGGTCGAACATACGGATCACAATTAAGAGCTAAGTAGTGTGATTTCGAGAATAAAAATATTTTTAGTGGTTTTTAACTTTTCAAATTTGTAATTTTTCAAAATAAAGACAAGAAACACAAGGAATGAAAAGACTCACACACACTCTTTTTGTATTTTTCTAACAGGTCAAAAATACTCAGAAAATTGCTATCAAAATATTTTTGGTTTTTATATGTTTTGAATTATTTTTGATAATTTTTATACAATTTTTAAATATTTTTATAATTTTTTTAAAAATCAAACAATGATAAAAATAACAAACAATACACACTAGGAGTAATTTGCAAGATAAAAATAATAAAAATATCCAAAACTCCTGGGGTATTTTTATGATGAAGTATAGCTAAATATCTACAAATAGAGACTGAAATCACTATTTTTGGATTTTTCTACAATTTTATAGAATTTTTATAAGATTTCAAGTGTTTTATAATTTTTATGGTTTTTATAAGATATTTTCAAGCAAAATTAATACTGGAGCTAAAAGACAAGAAAAGACAATTACAGTATTTTTTCTTTGGATTTTTGTAGTGATTTTTGAATTTTTTTTATAATTTTCCAAATACAAACATGACTCTTTTCAAGGACTTTTGATTTTTTTAATGATATAAAATACATGCAAATCAACAACAAAAAATTACCACAAAGAATAAATGCTAGCAGGAGCAATAGGTAATTTTTAGAACTGATTTAATATTTATTACAATAAATAAAAGACAAATTGTCAAAAACAGTTAACAGGGACCTTTTCGTAAATAAGTTAAGTTCTATGGCTGACCAGATAAAAAATAATAAAATCCAAGGTCAATAATGCAAATAATCCAGGCAGTTCACGCGCAACACGTGACTTATAGCTCACAGGGGTATAAGTGTAAACACAAAAAATATAAACTTCATTCCATAACAGGCAAAAAATTCCTATTGTGATATGCAAATATCCCAAAATACTCGTGCGCGTGCACGCGACTCAGACTTGATTGGACTAAAGTGCAAATAAATAAACTAGAGGGTCCAAACTGCAAAAGTTTTTAACTATTTAGTACATTATTGGATTGAATGCAAATAACATAAAAGACAGGGTAAAAGGTGATGTTTACCCTTACAAACACGTGGCGCCCACGTAGAGGCTCTCTTACGTATGACTCTGATGACTTCTGCGGAAAGGATCTGACGGTTCCGATGCAAGCGCTGATGTATGGCTCTGATGAGCCGTTATCTGAAGATCTGACAGTTTTGGAAAGAGGCAGGAGCATGCGGTCGAATGAGGGGGAACAGATATGATCCAAGCATCAGAGTGAGACGCTAAAGAGGGCTTGGATCAAATCTGGGGTGCCGACTCCAGATCGAGCGACGGAAAAAGGGCTGGAAGAATTCGGCCCAAGCAAACTTCGCCCGAGCGTAGGGGGAGATCCTCAACTCCGATGAAGACGCTGAGGGTCCAGAACAGTCATGGAAATGCTCTACATTGAATGGACAACTTCGATGGATGGAATGACGGTCGGATGACCGACACAGTGGAGCTTCTCCTAGAGCTGCTCTGCTGGGTCCATCAGAGGGCCTAATGATGCTCTCGCATGCATCTGAAGATGCAAGGAAACTTCGGGCTCGGAGATAAAGCTCCGGCCACTGTTATTTTGCAAGGGAAATCAAAGAAGCGATAGTGGGTGAGCTTTGACCTCCGGCAGAAGTGGAGGGTTGAGGTCTAACCTCAATCTCACTTCGATGAGTGAATCAAAGGGGGTCAGGTTGTGAGGGAAGGTGGGCGATGAGATGGCGTGCTGATCGAAGTGGTGAGATGAGTCAGATAGAGCTCTGACTCGATGGTCGGAGCTGATGAACCACAACGGAACCCAAAGACGAAATCGGAACGGAAAGGAAAGTGTAGGTGAAATGGAGGGTGACTGGAGCTTTTGAAGGACACAGGAACATCGGGTGAGGCGAACAATGGGTTTATGGACTCACTAGGTTGCGGCAGGCAAAGAAGGCTTCTCGCAGCAGCGCTCCGACCACACGATGAGCTTCACTCAACAGACCACCAAACAAGGCTCCAAAGTACGCTCCAGACTCATGTCACTCATCTAGAGGTAGCTAGGGGGCAAGAGGGTGGCGAGCAACGAGCTGCGGAGCTCGGGAGGTGGAAGAGACTATATACAAGGAAGGCTAGGGTCCAGAAAGATCAGAGGATTCAGCGAAACCCTAGTGCGATCTGGATGTGACTAGGGATCCGCGAGGATCATGGATCATATGAGCATAATCGGGCGCAAGAATCGAGGAGAAATGTGGTCGGGTCTAACTGAGAAAAAGCGAAGAAAAGAGCTCCAGCAAATGAAAGTCGGGCCAACCCGGCTGAGGGAGAAGGTTGACTGGAGTCAACAATTTGATGTGGACCAGTAGGAAAAATCCATGCCAAAAATTGAAAGAATAATAAATATAAAATAGTAGTTGATTTTAAAACAAAAAGTGAATAAAATGAAAAATGTTTATTATTTTATGAACTATTTTCATGTGATTTTTAATTATTTTTAAGAATCATTATATATAGTATATGTAGTACAATGTATTATATACATGTATAATATACTTATATATTATATACAAGTATTTTGATTTTATTATTTTTAAAAAAATATATTTTATTTTATATTTTATTTATTTACAAAATAAATTAAGAAATATAAAAAGATTTTTATTTGATTTTTACAAATTAAATAAATAGGGACTGTATAAATATACACACATGTGGCTTTTGTACAATGGATTGTGGATTTTATTTTTTTTATTTTGTATTTTTTGATTTTTATGTTATTACTAGGACTATATACAAGTGTTCAAAATAACATAGTATTCACAAAATGTAAAATGAATATAAATATTTATTTGTCTAGGTATTATGTACAATATACCCTATCTCCCTTTACTTATATTTCTTGCCGATCAGGACAAGGTTTGACCTTCTCTCGGGGTTTGGGTTACTCTGTATTTATTCTAAATACACCCTTCTTTTTCTTTTCTCTTCTTTTATTTTTGAAAAATATGTGTTAATTATGAAATATTAACAAGGACATGTACAATGTTAATTTATTGTATTTACATATAATTATAGGTGTTTCTGCTAAAAGATAAAGCTAAATAAAAGAATAAAGAATGTGAATCTTAGATTCATCAGACTCCTATTCCCCCATCCAGAACATGCCAATTACAGTAATTCTAAGACCGTTAAAATTACATGTTCTGGATGGTATATGCGTCTCTATTTCTGATGAATTTGGAATGGCATATTAGATGGATATAGTGATGAAAATACAGGGTGGTACTTTTCAAAAAAATAAAAAATGGTAAAAATGGGAATGTAGTAGCTAAGGTTAGCTACTTCATGTATGGGTGGTGGTGATGATTTGATCTCCCTATATCATTTGGTGGTTGGATTGATGATTGGCTATATCATTTGAGCATGCCTTTGATGGTTGTTATGATGAGTTTTTCTCATTATTCTTATGCCATTTGCTCATTTTAGAGGGGAAGCTTTATTTCTTCTGATGGGTGGTGGTGTTGATTTCCATTAGTGGCATGTGTGATGTTGGTCTATATGCTTTGATGATTTGTTGTTGATCAGAGCCTGCCATTGATGGCTGATGTGATGATTTAAACTACCAATGTCTTATGTAATTTGTTGTTTTTGGGAGTATGTTTACTGATTTCTGTTTGGTAGTGATGTCTTGATATCTCAAAATCTTGTGGTGTCCAGTTTTATGTTGCCTATATGTTGTGCTGCTTTGGAGTTGTGACTATGTTGTTTAACCACATCCCTATAAAATGGGCACGAGTGGTGCGAGCTCATCGGGGATGCACATTGCAGACGAAGATTCTGTTGCACACCAAGTAAAATGGACACTAGACATTGACGAGTGTCTTATTCAGCTGTTAAGCACCATTTCGACATAGACGATTGGGTCGGAGGGTCCTTCACACCACCCACATGGCAGAGCATCATAGACCACTTCACATGCATACTAGAAGGAACTGGGGTAAGACAAAGCTCAATAACATATGAAAGAACATAAAGAAGGACTACACCTCCTTTGTATACTTGATGAGCAAGAGCGGATGGGGTTGGGACCCGGTGACCTGTACGGTTATCGCACCTAATGAGTCGGCTTGGCTAACGTTATGTAAGTTAGTTAGTCCACAATAGATGATATAAGTTTTTAGAGCATTTTCTGAAGCATTGTCTCCTTCCGATCGACAAGTCTTACAAGCCATATCAAAGGAAGTCCTTCCCTCTCTATGACCTAATGGATGCGATTGTGGGAGAGTATACTGCCAGAGGAATATACACCTCCTCCCAGACCGCACCACCAGGATCATTTACAGCCTTCTTTGAGGGGGACACGGGTACACATTGGGATTTGAGGATGAGCTCAAAGTAGAATTAGATGTGCCTGAGGTGCACGATCCGGTAGAGGTAGGGGCAACCCAATCAACCTTCCAGCATGAGACGATGTAAGGATTCAGGTGTACAGACATCATCTAGCAAGTAATCCTGGAGTGATAGTGGCCCCCCAGCTTCATAGGTGGTTGGCGAGGATGTGGTTTGACTAATAACACAAATGCTAGAGCTACAAAGGGATCAGATCTGAGCATCGACCCCTAGGAATCCCCATAAATGGGTGGAGGAGATTCTGGATGAGTTGGAGGTGTTGCTTCAGGGCATCTCTCTGGATGTACAAATGAAGCTAGCACATAGCCTCTGTGATCCATATGAATGGATCGTCTTCAATTGTACTAAGTCTATACCGGCTAAGTTAACGCCCCGTGATGATAGCAAAATCTGCCTCTTTAATAATAGGGAATTTTCATAGTAAAGGAGGCAGTTTTTGGTCATGCAAAGACTTACCTTCAAATATGTGGAGATTATTTTACTTGATAAGCATACCAACACCTGGACACGAGCCTCTTCGTCTATTTATAAAAAATTATTGATATATTAATGTCTGAGTATCTTCTATTCTTAGGTCTTTATGGAGGTATGATGCAAATGAAAAATGCAGACAAAGTAATAGTAGAATGATGCATGAAAGAGATGCAATTTTTATTTGATTTTTCAATGTAATAAAAATATGATGCATGAACATAAAGCATGATCAAATGCAAAGGACAAGTATGCAAATGACTATCTACAAATATTCCCTACAGAATATAAGCACAATTTATAATTTACTTTCAGAGTCAAATCGAGCATCAAAATCAAGAACAAGTATCTGAAAAATGGCAAGGATTTATCGAGCAAGAGACATTATATGTCATTAAAATCCATCACACTTAATTTAGTGTCAAATCAGAAAATTAATAATGCCATTAGAAAGATAATGAAAAAGGTATCAAAACGAAACTGAAATCACTCAATTTGGACTTAATATGCTCAAGATATGAAAGAAACAATGTAGGGGCATAAATGTGATAAAAATGTATGAGAAACAAAAGATAAATATTGCAAATCGGTCCCTGAAGGGACCCATTCGCAAATACCAAAAATCGACAGGGCCCTTCTGTAATGTATCCACTTCGTGCAAGGGCCTTTTTACAATTTTATAAAGCCGCAAGGACCTCCCTGTAACTTACTCAGGTGCGCATGTGAGGCACGTACATGGGGATCAAAATGTAATATTAGAAAATTCTTAGGTCTTTCATGCAATTTACCCAGCCCCTCACGTGCCATGCACGCGAGAGGCTAGGCTCGGGAGGAGCAGCAACTTCGGGTCATGTGGTGTCATCTGGTGCTCCAGTGCTTGGTTCGGGTATCCTGAGCACGGAGGTTAGGCATGGAGGCTCGGGTAGACACGTGGCTTCATATGGACTGTCCGATCGAAAGGATTGGATGGTACCTGCTCTTCATTCTTCACCAGAGTTCCGCCACGTGCAGCAGCAAGGGGACTTGGCTTCGGTGACATCCCCATAGCTCCACCGTGCTCCGTCCGCTTGCCTGAAGGTCAAGGAAGTTTTCTGATGTCCTCGCAAAGTCTCTAGAGGTACGGCTTGGGTCGGGGAGCGATTAGAGTGGCTGGTCGATGGTTGCTTGTCACAGGCAGAGTAGGAGAGTGGGGTAGGACGCGAAGCTCTGACCATTGAAGATGTGGACACCTGCAAGTGTTAGAGAGTAGTAGAGGCATGCTATGCGATTGGTTGTGAGTGAAATGGTGGTCCATGGAGATGAAGGAGCGGGGGACCAAAGTTCTTCCCCTCTGGCGAAGCAGAGGATAAGGTGGAGGAGGTGGACGAGGCTCTGGAGAAGGGGAAGGGGTGAACGAAGTGGCTAACATGGATGGTGTTTGTGCGGTGGAGCTTTATGGATGGTCGGGCGAAGTGGAAATTGAAGGTGGTGACAAATAGATTAAGGGAAAATCAGAAGAAATGGAGGAAGAGGAGTACATAATCGGAGGTGGTCATTGATGGAGGATGCGGTCTAGGCTGAGGACATGGGCGGTCCTCGGGTCTTCGATCTATCTGGTCGATCGGTCCAAGGAGCTCTGCGATGTCGGAGGCACCACAGCATGGTCGGCTAAGACATGGATCACACCGGAGCAGGGGGAGGCCATGATGGCCCTCCTCCGACCTTCGTCTGTCACAGGGAGGAAAAGGAGGGCTAGGGCTCGTGCTCGGAGTTGGTGTATGAGAATGAAGGTGGCGGAGGTGAGGTATTTGTAGGAGGATTCCCAGCCATTTCAGGTGGTGACGGGGATGATTTGCAACGGTCGCCCGAGGGAGGTGGACGAATGATGAGGACCATTGATGGTCTGGCGAGGGTAACGGATACCGGGGGTGTTGTGAAGAAGTGTTGAATCGAGAAGAGATAAGGTGTGTTGATGGCCAAAAATGCAAGGGGGCAGAGTGAGCATGAGGTGGAGGGTGTTACACGAGGTTGACGACGATGAGTGGACCTTTGTATCAAGTGATCCAATGGTCTAGGTAGGGGCACGAACGTGGAGCTGAGATCAGATCATCAGATCTGATCCAGCAGTGGAGGGCTGCAGAGATGAACAGTGTGGATGGAACTAGGGTTCCATCCAACAGAGGAGTGATTAGTGGTGACGTGGGGGAAGGTGGGTCGTAGGATGTGAGGGAGATTGTCCGGTTAAGGAAGGGGCAGAAGGGGAGGGATAAGATCGGATCTGGGATCAGATCTGATGGCTGACAATAAGGCGGAGAGGGACGGCTATGATGGAGGCGGGATAAAGGGCATCCAACGGCCAATAGAGAGGTTGAGTGGCGAAAGGTGGTGCGGTCGTGTGATAGCTTCAGAGAGCACCACGTCGTCGCTCCATAAAATTCAATAAATACTAAAATAAAGAAAAATCAAAAAAAATAAAAGAAGGTCGAATTAGGAAAAAGTCAAAACATGAAATTTGTAGATCTTAATGAGATCTACAAGTTTCATGTTGAACAAAAAGCTAAAAGAGGTCATTTGTACAAAGGTATATTTTTGGGAGTCTTTTTAAGAGATAAAAACACTGCCTTTTGTAGATTTGATATTTTTTGTATTTTTTATTTCTTTTAAAAGCTAAAACAATTATCTACAATATTATCCTATTTTTAGGGGGTTTTTAATAAAATAAAAAATAAAGAAGAAATGTTAGTAATTAAATACAATAAATATATTTAGCTTTTTAAAGTTATTTATAGGTTAATTATACATAGAATATACACAGTATAATACAAGTTAATATCAATGATTTAATTATGATTTTTATTGAATAGTTTAAGCTTGGGGATTAATATGTGGATTTTAACATGATGAATCTGAGATTCATCATATCCCTATACTTAAAATATGCTCGTCCTTGAGCATCTAAAGATTGAAGGAGTCAGATTAATTCTTGATTGTGCATGTGAAAATTCCAAGGCTCAATTCATTAAAGACCCTTAATTCGAGTGATTCTAAAATTCTGGGCTCAACTATGATCTACTCAGAAGGAATCCTACTTCTCTAAATATCAGATTCTATGTTTGTACATAAAATATAAGGATATGAAATTTAATGTATCGTAATCATGAGAGTCGAGTCGAGACATCACCCAGAGTTCCAGTCTAGGAGACTCTCCTCTAGACCTAATCCTCAACACTAGGGAATAAGTCAATTCTTCCTTCAATCAACCATCTCATTAGTTTGTCATACTTGAAAGTTTAGATGGGCGACCAGATGATGGAGGACATAGGATTGTGTGTATTTTTCTCTCCCTCACATTGGAACAAGGGGCCTCTCGAGTGCCTTATTACTCAACACTTGTATATTTTTAGTTTGTTGATCAATGTGTCCGCCAAGAGAATTTGGAGTCATCTGCACTTGTTTTTCTGGGAGTACACAGGAGTCTGTCTCTTTTGAGTATCTAAGATACCTTCGACACCCAGACTTATATAACTATACGATGTAGAGCCCTTTTATGGTGCTAGCCTGACTCCTTGGTCCTAATAACATTTGTTCCAAGTGGACACTTTGAAATGGTTGGGAGCTCTCGTATTTGGTGGAAGCTCTTTTGAATTTGACTTTGATGATAGAGCTTTTCTTGATATAATACTTTTTTTCTTTTCTTTTTGGCTAGCTCCACTGCTTCTACCAAAAGTTGGTGCACATTGATCAACAATTAAATTAGGTTTCATCACACCCTGACACATAGGCAGATATCAAATGATAGTATGCGAACTTGTTCATAAACTGGCTAGGGTTTTGCTGACACTCAGGTTTCTTGAAGCCTTCATTAACTTTATCCCATCCTCGAGCATCATTAGATCGGGTCTAAACTCAAATCACCAGTCCTAGTTCCTCAAGTGATAACTCATCTCATCAATCATGTAGCTGTGAATGTGTTGTGCTGATCATATTCTTTAGAAGGTAGAGATGAAGAATGCAATATAACGCTCTATCTTTCAAACTAGGGAAGTATCGATTATTAAGTTTAAAACCCTAATGACTAAGGCTGGTTAACTCAGACTCTCAAGATCTCAGAAATCAAGTGTCCTCAAAATCTGTAAGCCTTGAGTGAATGTGAATGTGTCAGGAATACACCAATTCCAGAGTTGGAGATTTTTTGTGACTTTTATCTTTTGCAAATTTTTATGAATTTCAACTTTTCATCATTTTTTAAATTCTTTTGAGAGATAATGGCTGGCACAAGCTCATATGAATAGTCGCATCTTCTTCCAACCAGTATGGGTATAAGTACAGACTGTTAGACGGACCCATATTACTTGAGGACGTAGCCATAGACGGTGTCCTCTAAATCACCCAATCCTTAAAGGGAGACCGAAGTTCCATCACCGAAGAGTAGCTACTCATTTTTAAGCCTAGTAGTCGAAGTCTCTACAGAAGAAATTTTTTTAATTTTTTCAGATTTTTATGGAATTTTGAAAAAGGTTTATTTTATTTACAAAATGTTAATCCCTCAATTTTAAGAAGATTTTTTACAAGAATTTTTAAAAAAAATCAGTTCACAGGTCAACTAAAACCAAGCCCAAAAAGGTTTTCAAAACTTTTAGAACATGAGCTATGGCTAAAGTATATATATAGTAATATACAGCATATCCCCCCTATACTTAACTTTTGCTATATCCTCATAGCACAATTGATATGAAGCCATAGCTCTGGTTAAATACAAGGTGATACAGCGGAACTGATTGGAGGGTCCCCTATACTTAGGTCCGAAGAGACCTAAGTATAAGAAGACAGATATAGGGAAGGTTGATCGAGTTAGGTCCCCCCATACTTAGGTTGAAAATAGCCTAAGTATTTGATCTGAAATTTAGGTTGAGGGACTCATGGCTGTTAGGGTTAGAAGGTGATTTTATACAGATGTAAGGTCGATAGGAGGAGGGGGTGAGTTGGTGAATTTTTACAAACGAAGATGTGGATGCAAGAGGGTGTGTGTATTGTGAATATACAGAATGATGAGGGGGGAGGGGTGAGTGGAATTGTTGTATTATAGGAGGCATTTTATGATCGCAAAATCTGCCTCTTTCATAATAGGGAATTGTCGCAGTACAAGAGGCAGATTTTGGTCATGCAAAGACCGCACCTTTGAATATGTGGAGATTATTTTACTTGGTAAGCATAACAAGGTCAAACACAGGGACACGAGCCTCTTCGTCTATTTATCGAAAATTATTGATATATTAATGTGTGAGTATCTTCTACTCTTAGGTCTCCATGCAGATATGATGCAAATGAAATATGCAGACAAAATAATAGTAGAATGATGCATGAAAGAGATGCAATTTTTATTTGATTTCAATGTAATTAAAGGATGACACACGAACATAATGCATGATCAAATGCAAAGGATAGGTTTATAAAAGACTATCTACAAATATGCCCTACAGAATATGAGCACAATTTATAATTAAATACAGAGTCACGCATCAAAATCAAGAACGAGTATCTAATAATGGCAAGGATTTATCGATCAAGAGACACTATATGTCATTAGAATTCATCACATTTAATTTAGTGTTAAATCGGTAAATTAATAATGCCATTAGAAAGATAATGAAAAAGCCATCAAAACGAAACTGAAATCACTCAATTTGGACTTAATATGCTCAAGATATGAAAGAAACAATGTAGGTGCATAAATGTAATAAAAATTCATGAGAGATAAAAGATAAAAATTGCAAATCGGTCTGTAGAGGGACCCATTTGCAAATACCAAAAACTAGTGTGCCCTTCTGTAATTTACCCATTGCGCACAGGGACCTTTTTGCAATTTTATAAAGCCGTAAGGGTCCCTTGTAATTATGCAGGTGTGCACTTAGGGACCAAAATGTAATATTAGAAAATTCTCAGGACTTTCATGCAAGCCCCTCACGTACCATGCACGCGAGGGGTCAATCTCAGGAGGAGTAGCATCTTCGGACCACGTGTCATTATCTGGTGCTCCAGTGCTTGGTTTGGGTAGCTCGAGCCTGGAGGCTAGGCATGGAGGCTCGGGTAGACACGTGGCTTCATATGGAATGTCCGATCATGAGGATCAGACAATACCTGCTCTTTGTTCTTCACTAGATATCCGCCGCATGCGGCAGCAAGGGGACTTGGTCCGGTGACATCCACATAGCTCCACCGTGCTCCATTCACTTGCCTGAAGGTCGGTGAAGTTTTCGAAGGTCCTCGCAAAGTGGATGGAGGTGCGGTGAGGGTCTAGGAGCAATTAGAGTGGTTGGTTGATGGTTGCTCATCGGAGGCGGAGCGGGAGATCGGGGTGGGACGTGAAGCTCCAGCCATTGAAGATGTGGGCACCTGCAAGTATTAGAGAGTAGTCAAGGCAAGCTATGCGATTGGTTGTGAGTGAAACGGTGGTCCATGGAGGTAAAGGAGCGGGGGACCAATGGTCTTCCCTCCAGTTAAGCATAGGAGAAGGTGGATGAGGTGGACGAGGCTCTGGAGAAGAGGAAGGGGTGAACGAATTGGCAGACGCGGATGGTGGTTGTGTAGTGGAGCTCAATGGATGGTCGGGTGAAGGTGGAAATTGAAGGTGATGACATATAAATTAAGGGAAAATTAGAAAAAATGGAGGAAGAGGAGTACCTAGTCGGAGGTGGTCACCGGTGGAGGATGTGGTCTAGGCTGAGGACCTGAGCGGTCCTCAGGTCTTCGCTCTACCTGGTCGACCGATCTAGGGGGCTCTGTGATGCCAGAGGTGTCGTGACATGGCCAACTAAGCCATGGATCACACTGGAGCAGAGGGAGGCCACGATGGCCTCCTCCGACCTCTGTATATCATGGAGGCCGAGGAGGGCTACGGCTTGTGCTCGGAGTTGATGGACGAGGATGACGGTGGCAGAGGCGCGGTATTTGTAGGAGGGTTACCGGCCGTTTCAGGTGATGATGGGGATGATTTGCAACGGTCGCTCGAGAGAGGTGGAGGAATGATGAGGACCAATGATGGTTTGGCGAGGGTAACAGACATCGAGGGTGTCATGAGGGAGTGTTGAATCGAGAAGAGAGAGGGAGTGGTGAGGGCCAAAAATGGAAGGGGGCAGAGTGGGAGAGAGGTGGAGGGCATCACGCAAGGTTGACAACGATGCGTGGACCATTGGATCTAGCGATCCAATGATCTAGGTAGGGGCACGGGCGTGGAGCTGAGATCAAATCATCAGATCCGATCCAGCGGTGGAGGGCTACGAAGATGAACGATGTGGATGGAACTGGGGTTTCATCCAGCGGAGGAGTGACTAGTGGTGACGTGGAGGAAGGTCGGTCATAGGATGCGAGGGAGATCGTGCAATTGAGGAAGGGGCGGAAGGGGAGGGCTAAGATCTGAACTTGTGATGAATATGCATTTCATCATCTTTATTCATTTATTTTAGCTTAAAATCCGTTATAAAACACATGTATATAACACTAACTCCATATTCTTACTTACTTGCATCTGTGTGTAAATATTGTACACTTCTTACCATTTTAACCTAAAATAAATAAAGAAAGAAAGAAAGGAAAAATAAAGAAAATAAAACAAAAAAAGAAGACTGTATATATGTAATAGATACGGGCTAACCCGAACTCCGAGAGAAGGTCAAGTCTTGACATGATCGATCAAGAATAAAGTAGGGGGAGATAGGGTCCTTAATCAGAAAATTCAAAAAAAATGTGTGATGTCTATATTTGTATACTACATTATTTTATTTGTACATAAATTGACCTCAAATCAAATAATTTTCAAAATAAAAGTTGTAAATAAAAATGTTTCCTAATTAACAAAAATGATTTCACAATTAAATCATGTAAGAATAAAAGCAACCACACTTGGAAAAAGCCACTAAGCAATAATTGAAAGACCAAGCCCGTCTCCATATGAACTCAAATTGAACCAAACTCACCTCCATTGTATTTTAAATGAAATTATCTTTAAAATAACTGTGATTTAATAATTTTTGAAGTTCCGGTTGAAAAGTCAGTTTTCTGGGGTGGTTTATGCAATTTTACCATTTATTTGTACATATTATAATTATAGATATTTGTAAATATTTTTACTAATTATTTAAAATAAAAATAAAAATAAAAATAAAATAATTTCCTTATTTAACTATGTATATAATGTACCATATGTATATAGTTGTTATTCTTAAATAACCACCACAAAAATAAAAAATAAACTTTTTTATTCAATTTAATTAAGTGACAAAAATACAAAAAAAAATAACTTTTGTAAATAATTTTAACTTTATCTCATTTCAAATTTTCTCTCTTATCTTCATTCAAAATTTCAAAAAAAAATATCAAACTCCATTCTCTATCTATTAATATGGCTCCATCTCCCTCATTTCTACTTGATCAATCTTTGGTGAGAAGAGTTCGATCTCCGAGAGTCTTCTTGTCGCAAAAAGGTGCCTAGCCTCCGAGCCGTTCGGTGACAGCGAGTCGGCCTTCGTCGAGATGATCAAGGTCTTTTCCGCTCCTAAGGTGAGATCCACATTTTTCTTCTCTTATTTTTAATCTAGGTTAACTTAGTTTTATTTCTCGCATTTTTATTTCATCGTCATTTTTTTCTCTCTAGATTTTAGAATCCATCACCGACTCCGATCCGATTTTTCACCTTCACATCTCGATCTATTCGTGTTCTTATTCTACCTCACGCAATCTTCCAACTCTAGCCACATATGGTAGTCGGAGACACGGATTCGATCCACATCGTACGGATCCGCATCTACTCACATCTCCGGTTGATTTTTCGCATTTCGAATAATCGGGACCAAGTCATCATACTCGCGAACTAATTTGTTTATAAATAAGAAAATACAAATATATATATATATATATATATTATTTTTCTCTAACATTTGGTTTGTAAGAAATTAAAAAGAAAAAATTTTAAAAAATCTTAAAAATATAAAAAAATATCGTCGTTTCTATTTTATCTGAAAAATATATTTAAAAAGTTTTTTTATTATTTTTCATTTCTGATTTACAAAAAAATATAAAAAATAGAAGAAAGAAACATCAAGCCGTAGGCGCCGCCTCTCCAGCCACCGGCGATGCCCGCGGCCGCTCCGCCCATCTCCACAGATGTCGACGTCGCCGACCGCTAGACCTCCGCCTGATCGACGCGCCTCTGCCTCACCGCCTGGACCACCTTCTGTACGCTAACCTCCAGCCCCGCCCGCTGCTCGTGCAGCAGCTGCTCCGCCCAGCGCATGCCACAGCCCTTAAACGATACGCCACCGCTGTACCATCGCCTCCTGTGAGCCCTTCATCAGCGAAATGCCAGCACGCCACCAGCGTGCCGCCATCGCTCGAGCACCACCCGAATCGTCTCCACGCGAGGTGTTGTACCACTTGACTCAGCCATAAAGTGGAGGAGCGACTCCGTTGTGAGCGTGCCCCCCTCACCGTGGAAGCCTGCCAACCTCCGCCTCTCGCCCCGCATCCTCTGCCATCACGCGTCAACCCAGTAGGAGACACAGCCCTCACCGCTGCCCCCTTGGAGACCAAAACATAAGGGGTGGCGTCGCTTCCCCCTGTTTTGATTCGGAGGAAAGAACGAAGAAAACCCTAACAAGGTTTATTAATTAAAAAATCTACAAATTGCAATCAGACCCTCAGATTTCAGAAATTTCGCATTAAAGCCCCCATCTCATTTCCAGCACATGCAACGCATGACCTTTAGTGAGTAATTTTCATTTTCCACCAGTATTTTTATTTCTTGTTAATTTTTGATATCAAAACTTTGAATAATTACATTTCAGACCCTGAAATTCCTTACCTTTATTTTGCGTGCTTTTCTTATTGAAATAAATCTTTTTATTACGCAATAAATTATGAAAAAATCATGCTATGCTCCTGATATGTGTATCTTTCTAGCATAAGACTTTTATTGCATTTTATTTTCATTTGTTGTTATTAAAAAAATCAAAAATAATGTCATTTCCTTTTCCTGAAATTCAAAAATTCATAAAAAATTAAATATTGCTCTAAAAATTCCAAAATAATATTAATTTCCTTTCATTGTCGTTTAGTTTCTATGCAAATTTCAGGCATTAACTATTTATAAAATCCAAAAAATGAAAAATACCAAAAATCTTTGAAAAATCACAGAGAATTCTACAAAAATCCAAAAATTGTCATTTTAGTTCCTGTATATAGCTATTTTTCTATATTTTAGCATAAAAATAGTTGATAAGAGTTTTGGAGTTAAAATATTTTTAAGTTGCAAATTACTCTCTGTGCACTGTTTATCATTTTTACCACTGTTTTATTTTTCAAAAAAATACAAAAACATCTGAAAATTCTACAAAAAAAATCCCAAAAACATTTCAAAGCCTTTAAAACCCAAAAATATTTTCTTTAAATTTTTCTAAGCATTTCTGATATAATTGAAAAATACAAAAAGAGTGTGGTGTGCGTATTTCTTCACTTGTACATATTGTTCTTTATTTTAAAAATTAAAAAAATGCAAAAATCAAAATCATTAAAATTTTGAAAATCGAAAATAAAAAAAATAGAAAAAAACTAAAAAACATAAAAAGAGAAAAAATCAACAAAAACCAAGGATAGTTTCCCTTTGAGATTTCTGCTTTTTCTTTTAATTGATTTTCGATTAATTGATTAACCCTAGGGAATTGTAGCCTCTCTGAGTTCGATCATGTCTGTTATATAGGTTAATAAGTAGCAAAACATTTCTCTCCTTCCACATTATTTTCTATAATTATTTTAGCTTGAGAAAAAAATTGTTTGTTTGTTCCGGGAATTTCGGGGATCACAACGACACTCCATATATCATTAATAATCAATCCTCGAAAATCTTGTGTCAACAAAATGGCACCGTTGTCGGGGAGGCACGGTGAGGGTAGTTAGGTTTGTCTTTTGACCTGCTATTCTTGGTTGTAAATATTTGTTTATATTTTGCCACATTATTACATTGTTCATATTCATTGCATTTATTTCATTTTTCTTGCTCCTATTTGAAATTGTGTTTCTTGCACATTCTTTCTTTTCTTTTTCTTGCAAGGGCTCGCGGAGCGAAGGAGGCGATCTTAGAAGAGCCGAAGCACCCAAGCGAAGCGGAGGCGGCTTGATTCTTTACCGAGCCGCAGGACAGCGCGAGAGGAGGAGAAGAGAATTGAAGGAGACCAAAAAAGGACTTTTTAATTTATATTTTTTCTAGTATTTTAACCTTTGTAAATGAACATTCATTTGTTGCGGGGTCTGTTTCGCCAAGTGTCGGTGCACTTGGGGGACCTCACCGTTTTTGTTTTCATCGCATTATTTTTTTCTTTGTTTCACACTGATTTCGTGAGCTGCCTATTGATTGCTTTAATTAATTTGCTTGAGTTAGGTAATTAATTAGGTCCAAATACCCTAAACAAGAATTTATGTACCTATAGAATAGAGCGTAAATGGACTTAGTCAAATTAATATGTTCTTGACCATTAATAGAAGCTATTGATTTGGACGGTTCACTTGCATTTACATATAGGTTAGTTTAGTTTTCTGTACTGCAATTCTGCGTGGATCACCCTGCATGTAGAGTGTTGGCAACAAGGTACGCATCTCTAACCCATGCATGCATCATTGTATTTAATCGTGCATTGGCATTTCCGATCTCCTTCCTTGTTTTCACTCACATAAGTTAAAAAGGAAATTGGACATTCAGTAGGCGATTCATTGAAAATACTCAATCCAAATGATAACTGCATAAAACCAGGATTGCTAAAGAAAACTCGACCCTAAAATAAACGTAAGGAAAAATCATTCTTTTGGGGAGAGTAACCCCCTCATTGGTTGGTTTGCTTGAGCGAGAGAGTGACCCGCACACTAGGATAGAACCACGCCCAAACTCTCTTCAAACTACTGTCTTGGAGTTAGTCATTCTCCAGTTAGGATCTCTCTGGTAGCCGGTAAAGCGGCCCATGACATCTTTAATAGATTGAATCGATCTGGTAGCTTATAAACGGTCCGCAATTCATACTGGCTAGGAAAGATCTAAATTTGGGATTGGGCCAGACTCTTGGGAGCATTGGGTTCCTAACAACTTGCTTTAACCGCTCTGATAGATTGTATTCTCATCAAACTCTAAAATTGACAAGATAATTGACCGAACCTTCACAGTCTTCACATTGTGTTGAGTTGGTGAACTAGGGGTTTGTATTGTGTTTGATTGTTAGTGATAGAGATCCTACTGCGCAATTCGCGCCTTCATTCACTTTCACTCTTGCATTAACCTTCGCGTTCTCCCATCCTTCCTATTGATTTTGAAGATGTCAGACCGGATTATTTCTCCTTCGGACTTTGCGAACTCATTCTACACTCCGAGTCGTTCACCTTCTATTCAGGGAGACTCACTTCCTGAATATTCCTCTTTCTCCACTTCACCCTTCACAACATCCATCAATTCACTATTTGAGATTGGCTTTAATCTCGAACTAATATCTGAGACTCCATCAATTCTGAGCACTAATCAAGTGTCATGCACATTTTCAGAGTCAGATACCGGACACTTGATTCCACCAAAGGAAAGGGAACCATGTCGGAGCAGAGCGATATCAACAGCACCATGTTAGCCTCCATTTACTCAATTCAAGCCCAATTAACAGAGCGGGCTAATTTTTAGACCACATTGAGAGATATGATTCTCGAGATGAGACAGGAAAGAGAAGATAGGAGAGAGGAGCATAGAAACAACCCTGGAGGTGGGAATGGGGGAGAAACCCTAACATAGAACCTGGGGCTAAGCCTGCATTAAAGGATGCTTATAATCCAGAGGCAGGATAGACAACTTCTTGGATACAAATCCCTACGATTCATGGGCATTTCGAGCTTAAACCTACTATTTTGCCTCTCCTCCCAATATTCCATGGAAATATTAATGAAGAACATTATATACACCTCCAGCAGTTTGATCGCATTTGTGGAACATGTTAGCAATGTGAGCCCGAGGCGAACCATTCCTACAATAAATGTTATTGTAATAAATGATTTATCAATAAAAGTTATTGATTTTGTTTCACTCCCTTTCTGATATTGAATGAATGAATGCACTATAAGGTCCCTCTGTACAATAAGGGTTATGTACCATGGCCAACTTGATAATCATACAGATGTTGATTCAATGATTGAATCATAGAGGTTGATGCTTGGATGAATATCTAAGGAGTTAGATAGAGGACTCATCAAGCATCATCAATGATTAATAAGTAGTGATCTCCAGTCTGAGTGGGAGATGGCAATCCCATCTCATTAGACTGATATCTGATCGACCTCTTGATACAGGTCCTCTGCATAGGAATATTGATTCGGAGGTATCAGATTAGTTGAGCCAATGAGTTGACTTAACGAGATCGAGATAACCAAAGACCTATGATGAATACTGTCACATCACAGGCAAACATCCTCTGACCAGAGACAGATATATTACTATATGTCTGAGCATGTACATTTGGCAGACCAATAGGTTGATGACCTAATCAAGGTCTATACACCGGCGAGCTGGTGTGCATGTAAGGGCATATGAGTAATATGATCTCTCAAAGGGATCATACAGGTTCACTTGTGAACCGGGAGACATGAGCTCACTCATGAGGTATTGGGATTGACCAAATTCCATGCATGGTCATCATGCTTTAGAAGCATGATATGAATTTGAAGGTAAGATATATGCTTTGTGAAAGCATATGATCTGTACCATATCCCAAGGACCAAGATTGAGAAACTTAATGATCAGACTATGAAGATGACAGTGTAAAAGTGATCTTTATCTTCATGATGGTCATGAGTCTTCCAGTATGCAGGATGTGCAGGTATTGGGAATACCTGAAGGGTGATTTGATCATAAACGATTGTATAACCATTACGCTTCCATTCCGAGGGAGTGATGAAACAGGTCTAGATTTTAGTGACTCCTCTCATCAGAGAAGTGACCTAATCTTAGTCCATTTACTGGACATTGATCTGAATGAGATTCAGATGCAATGAGAAGATTAGGTATACGGTCTTGATTTAATCAAAGCATCTGTGAGAGGTCCATGGGATCTGGATTTGAGATGTGATCTCAATATCCAAGTCACTATACGTGGAACAATACAATCGCCCTGTCCTTATCTCCAAGTATCTGAGGAGAAATAGCATTATTCTTAAATGATTTAAGAGCAATTCCATAAGATCTAAGCAAAGAGAAGTTGATAATTAAATGTGATTTAATTATCATGATGTATGAGAAATTATCCAATATAATTAAATGTGATTTAATTATTATGGATAAGAATAATGTGGATAGCAATATCCAATTATTCATAATATATTATAAACGTGATTTATAATGTATTAGAGAGAGTTAAATATAATTTATATTAGTAAATTAATTATTAATGTGTATTGGATACATATTGTCTAATTAATTGAAAATGTAAATTACATTTTGTTTTGGGTTGTGAATATGATCCACAATATTCCAATGTCAAGATTGCAATATTCCCAAAATCAATTGAGAATTATTTTGGTGAATTAAAATACCAACAAATTATTGTTGGAAAATAAGTAGAGAGAAATTCAAGGAGATGTGCAATCTCATGGATTGCCATGAGATTGCCCTCCCTTTTGGAAAGAGGGGGGCGGCACCAATTTCCTTGTGAAATTGGTGGTCGTCCCCCCTTCCAAAGAGGAAGGTTGATCCCTCTTGATTCCTCTCTCCTTATTTGATTGATTTAATATGGTATTAATATTTATTTGATTTATCAAATATATTTTTATCAAATTAAATCACAAGTTGTTGGTTTTTCTCCAACAACAATCTTGACCATTGGATTGACATAAATCAATCTCATCCATTGATTTTATATGTCACATGGATTAAGATCCATGGATCCCAAAACCCTATAAATAGAGAGGCATTCTTGGCTCTCTCTTTACATGCTATTGTAGCACTCTTCTCTCTCTCTCTTTCTCCATACTCGAAAGCCCTCTCTCCCCTTTTCTTGGTGGTCGTCCACCTTGGTGGAGAGAATCTCGTCGCCCGCGCCCTCGTGTTGCCGCTTCGACGCTCTGCGGTTCTTCATCTACTTCGAGTGCTTCGCCCACGAAGGAGACGTTCGATCTCATGCGACGAGATCAGGAGCAATCGTGCTTGGATCAACTTCTTGGATTGCGAGGACTATGCGGTTCATCCCCGCGCTCGCAAGCGATCTCTCCGACGATCGGACTTGAGACAGGAGATCTCTTCTCTCAGATACTCGATCAACCACGCTTCAAGAGGTATTGCATTATACTTGTTGTGGTTATAGATGAAACGATCCGAGAATTGTTCTTGGATCATGTGGTTTCATCGAATAAAATTTTTAAATTTCGTTGCTCCGAACAACTAGTACGACTAGTCGTTCTTCGTCGTATCTGATACGACGCTCACGCTTCCGTGATGCGCTTGAGGATTTCTACATATCCTTCAAGTGGTATCAGAGCCTTAGGTCGACGGTTTCGAATAGTGATTCGCTAACCGAGGACGACTTGGGTTCGTTAAGGTCGCGAAAGTTTTCATCGCATTTAATTTCGCAGATCGGTTTAGTAAATAAATTCGACACTGTTTAGATTGTTTAAAGACGAATTTAATTGAATTATGTTCCCCATTAAATAAGGAAACCATAGGATCTGAGTTTGCGTAAATCGGATTTCGTATGCTCGAGATATGGTCGTTTTAATGAACATGTATGCACTGTTGCGGGAACTGTAAATCTGAACGTGATTAAAATGTTAATTACTGTTTAGACTTGCCTCGAAATGCGTGAAACATTACTTGGTTTCTGTCCTAAATCAAATTAGCAAACTTTAGAAATTGAATTTGCTTAATTTGGATTTAAATTGATTGAGATATCCTAATTTTAGTAAGTAGTGGTCACTGCTGAAATTACTTTCCTAATCAAGAACCATGTGATTGTCAATTAAAGAAATTAATTGTTAATTTAGAGAAATAATTATGGAAAATATTTGTGAAATATTAGAGAATGATTATTTTCTTAATTGACTTGGCCCCAATCAATTAATTGATTAGATTTGATCTAAATTATAATTGAAATCACAATCATCAAACTTCTTGCTTGAATAGGATTGGGAATTTGTCTAGCAAATTTCCTTATAATCAAAATTGTTTTGATTACTATATGGTATAATTTCAATTGAAGAACCGATGATCATCTAAAGTACAAATTAATCAATTTGGCATTATCCTTTCCCAAGGCGGATATGGTGTCTAGTCGGGGATCGCTGGGGTAGCGGGTTGCAACGTATGCGGTCCGTCCCACTCCCGTCGGTACTGGCCATGACAGCGGGTAGGGCCGGGATAATGTCCGAGGGATTATGATGTATTTTTCTAATTATTAAAATACGAATTAATACGTACTTTGAGAATAATACCATATATATATTCAAGCATAAAATTAAGTTTGATTGATTAAATTGGATTGATAATTAATTTAATATGATTAAGTTAATTATATCCAATTAAGAATACTCTAATATGATTAGAGTTAATAATTCCCTTGGAAGAATTAATTATATGAATGTGATTCATAGTAATTAATTAAATTTGAATAAGAGGTGGAGGATCACATAAGTGACATCCATGGTCTCCCGTCAAGGCGAAGGGTTTCCGTGGCCAGGGATTGTATATAGGAGACGCATGTACGAAGTGACAGCTCCTATATACAAGCGCATCTGGATCGGACTCTTTGCTTCTCGAAAGAGTAAGGCCGTATGCGTAGTGACCCCAATATCGGATCCTCATATTATTGGGGCGATATTGGATTGCGTATAGCGAGTTCTAATCCTGTTGACGGTTGGTTCAATTAATGACAGGTCAACATCACCTTAGGGGTGGTGGGCCTGGGTATTAAAGACCGAATTGGGAAATGTAAGTTGGACTTGCAAGGCGGAATGTGTTCCCGCTTCTCTTTATTGGAGTTGTAGTTTCTCATATTATTGGGATGTAACAAAGATAAAAAGGAGATCCCAGTTCTTGCTTGAGATATATCGGTAAGTATATCTCCTACTTTGAAAGTGAATAAGGGAATAAACTTTCATAGTTGACATAGCAAGACTAATTTGATTTAAAATGCCTTAATCAAATAAAATTAAATTGAATATATTGTATGTTCTAATATAGTGCATTCTCAATTTCAGAAAATGAAGGCCATGAACCCACTAAGCAGGCTTCTGGAGGTCAACCAGTTGACTGGACCAAATTAATCGGATTGGATCCGTAATTTGGAGCTTGTACTCTCGGCGGAGCGCATCAGCTATGTGCTCTCTGAAAGCAAGCTTGAAAACCCTAAATCTAAGGAAGACAAAGCATATAATGACAAGTATGATGAAGATCATGTCTTGGCTAGGTGTTACATCTTGGGTTCTCTCTCCAATGTTCTCCAGAAACAACATGTGGAGATGAGTACTTGCCAGGATATCATGCAGAATCTAAAGGATATGTTTGGTGATATTAACCGCACCCAGCGGTACAATGTTATGAAAGAACTGGTTCGCTGCAAGATGCAGGAAGGGACTTCGGTCCGTGAACACGTACTCAAAATGTTCGGGTACTTGTCAGAGCTGGAGACTCTGGGGGCAACGACGGATGCAGACATGTAATCCGATTTCATTCTGCTGTCATTGACCAAAATTTCAATAACTTTGTGGTGTCATTCCACATGAATAAGCTGGAACTGACAAATGTTGGGCTTCTTGCTGCATTAAAGTCTGTAGAAGATGTAATGAAGAAAGATGGTCCCACTGACACTGCAATGGTTGCACAGGTCAAAGGGAAGCGCGGTCGGAAGCAAGATTCTCGGAAGGGCCCGGCCCAGAAGAGAAAGAAGAAGGGACAAAGTGTTGGCTCATCTTCCAATGCATCCACTTTAATGGCGTCGAAGAAAAACGACGTCTGTCACCACTGCAAGAAGCCGGGGCACTGGAGGCGTAATTGCCCGGATTACCTGAAGTCGGTCGACAAAGGTAAAGCCCCAGCAGGTATGAAATCTACTTTTATCATTGAAACCAGTCTTCTCGTCGGACGAGAAGGAAGTTGGGTTGTTGATTCTGGTGCTTCTGTTCATGTATGCAATTTGTTGCATTTGTTTTTCAGGAAACTAGAAAGCTTGAAGAAGTGGGGAGATAGTCATCCAGATGGGATATGATGCAAGTGTTGCAGCAGTCGCCGTCGGGACTTGTCGACTATCATTATCTAGTGGTAGAGTCGTAGTACTTAAAGAGTGTCTTTATGTACCTGAAGTCAGAAGGAATTTAATATCTGTATCTAAGCTAGTTAGAAGTGGGTATTCATTCCTGTTCTGTAATAAATTAGTCATAAACCGTTATGATAAATATATTGCAGATGTTATTTTGACTTCTGGAGGACTCTATGAATTGTGCATTGATAAATGTGTTATGAATGTTACAAGCACTAATAAAAACCCTAAAAGATCCAGGGAGAATGAAAATCTCTCAAATGAGATTTGGCATCAAAGGCTTGGTCATTTGTCTGTTGATAAGATCAATAGATTAATTAAGGATGGACCTTTAGATTTTCTACAGGTTCAACCTTTGCCTACTTGCAAGAATTGCATTCAAGGAAAAATGACCAGGATGCATTTTCGTAACAAGGTTACAAGATGTGAAGGTATTATTGACCTAATACATACTGATGTATGCAGTCCCTTCAGTACCACGACTCGAAATGGGTATCGATATTATTTGACGTTTATTGATGATCATTCGCGGCACAGGTTTATCTTCCTATTACGTCATAAGTCTGAAACCTTTGAAAAGTTCAAAGAGTTTAAGGTTTTGGTTGAGAACCAAACCGATAGGAAGATTAAACGAATTCGATCTGATCGAGGTGGCGAGTACCTCTCAGATGAATTTAAGGAATACCTTAAAGAGAATGGAATTATTTCCAATCTCACTCCTCCTGGAACTCCCCAACTTAATGGTGTTGCTGAAAGACGCAACAGAACCATCATGGATATGGTTCGTTCAATGATGAGCAAAGCACATTTACCACTTAGTTTCTGGGGATATGCAGTAGAGACTGCAATATATATCCTGAATAAGATTCCTAGCAAATCTGTACCTAAGACTCCTCATGAGCTCTGGTATGGAACCAAACCTAGTGTTAATCACTTGAGGGTTTGGGGTTGCTTGGTCCATGCAAAGAATGTGGATGCAAGTAATCTAGAATCTCGCTCTCGTGAGTGTTACTTCATTGGGTATGTTAGAGATGGTATTGGATACCAACTCTATGATCCTGAGACTCAGAAGGTTTTTGTTTCTAGAGAAGTGAAATTTCTGGAGAATGATTTCCTTAAGGGTCAAGATAAATATGAAGTAAAGGAACTCATTGAATCTCCTGAGGATTCTGAGCTTCCTGAACCAGAAACTGAAGAAGTAAATAAAGATGATACACCCATACCTCTTCGAAGGAGTTCGACAGTGGTTGCACCACCTGAAATGTATGGATTCCTAGTGTCAGGTGAAACTGACAATGATCCTACTTCATTTGATGAAGCACTCGCGGATCATGACATGGATAGATGGATGCTAGCAATGAAGTCGGAAATTGACTCCATGCATAAGAATGGTGTATGGACCCTAGAGGATCCACCTAAGGGGGTGAAACCCATTGGGTGCAAATGGATCTTCAAGAGAAAGAGGGAACCTGATGGGAAAGTAGAGACTTTCAAGGCACGGCTCGTAGCCAAGGGCTACACACAGAGAGAAGGCATCGACTACGATGAGACATTCTCTCCTGTGGCTATGCTTAAATCCATCAGGGCATTGCTGGCTATAGCTGCATATCTTGACTACGACATCTGGCAGATGGACGTCAAGACGGCTTTCCTCAATGGATACCTCGAAGAGGATATCTACATGGAGCAGCCCCAGGGCTTCATGACTGAGGATGGCAAAGTATGCAAGCTGAAGAAATCCATCTATGGGCTCAAACAAGCTTCTCGTAGTTGGAACATCAGATTTGACGAAACCATAAAGAGTTATGATTTTGTGCAAAATCCTGATGAACCTTGTGTGTACAAGAAGCTTAGTGGGAGCGCCATTGTATTCATCGTGCTTTATGTAGATGACATCCTTATCATTGGGAATGATACAGGGATGATGACCAGTATGAAGATTTGGTTGTCCCATACCTTTGAGATGAAAGATCTTGGAGAAGCCTCTTACATCTTAGGTCTGAAGCTGTTCAGAAACCGAGAAAAGAGGATATTGGGATTGTCACAACATGGATACGTTAAGAAGATTCTTGAACGATTCCGTATGGTAAGTTCCAAGAAAGGATTCCTACCCTTAAGACATGGTATCCACCTGTCTAAAGAAATGGCTCCTCAAACTGTTGAGGAAAATAAGGCCATGGCTGGATGTCCTTACGCATCAGCTGTAGGAAGCTTAATGTATGCCATGATGTGTACTAGGCCAGATATCTGCCATGCAGTGGGAGTGGTAAGTCGTTACCAATCCTGTTATGGAGAACAACACTGGAATGCAGTAAAGAACATATTCAAATATCTAAGACGGACGCAAGATTACATCTTGGTCTATGGAGATGGTGATCTCCAAGTCCTGGGATATACAGATTCTGACTTCCAATCAGATATTGATGATCGAAAGTCGACATCAGGGTTTGTGTTCCTGTTGAACGGTGGTGCTGTGAGCTGGAGAAGCAAGAAGCAGGACACTACAGCAGATTCAACAACAGAAGCCGAATACATTGCCGCATCGGATGCTGCAAAGGAGGCGGTGTGGTTGCGCAAGTTCGTTCAGGAGCTTGGCGTAGTTTCCTCTGATACTCCCATCCCGCTACTCTGTGATAACACGGGAGCCATTGCCCAGGCGAAGGAACCCAGATGGCATCAAAAGAGCAAGAACGTAGAAAGGAAATACCACATCATTCGGGAGATTCAAAAGCGTGGTGACATCATCATCACCAAGGTGGCCTCCGCCGACAACGTTGCTGATCCTCTTACCAAACCTCTGACACGGAAGATTTTTTACCAGCATATAATGAGTATGGGTTTAAGGGTTGTTCCTGAATGGTTCTGAGGGCTAGTGGGAGATTGTTAGCAATGTGAGCCCGAGGCGAACCATTCCTACAATAAATGTTATTGTAATAAATGATTTATCAATAAAAGTTATTGATTTTGTTTCACTCCCTTTCTGATATTGAATGAATGAATGCACTATAAGGTCCCTCTGTACAATAAGGGTTATGTACCATGGCCAACTTGATAATCATGCAGCTGTTGATTCAATGATTGAATCATAGAGGTTGATGCTTGGATGAATATCTAAGGAGTTAGATAGAGGACTCATCAAGCATCATCAATGATTAATAAGTAGTGATCTCCAGTCTGAGTGGGAGATGGCAATCCCATCTCATTAGACTGATATCTGATCGACCTCTTGATGCAGGTCCTCTGCATAGGAATATTGATTCGGAGGTATCAGATTAGTTGAGCCAATGAGTTGACTTAACGAGATCGAGATAACCAAAGACCTATGATGAATACTGTCACATCACAGGCAAACATCCTCTGACCAGAGACAGATATATTACTATATGTCTGAGCATGTACATTTGGCAGACCAATAGGTTGATGACCTAATCAAGGTCTATACACCGGCGAGCTGGTGTGCATGTAAGGTCATATGACTAATATGATCTCTCAAAGGGATCATACAGGTTCACTTGTGAACCGGGAGACATGAGCTCACTCATGAGGTATTGGGATTGACCAAATTCCATGCATGGTCATCATGCTTTAGAAGCATGATATGAATTTGAAGGTAAGATATATGCTTTGTGAAAGCATATGATGTGTACCATATCCCAAGGACCAAGATTGAGAAACTTAATGATCAGACTATGAAGATGACAGTGTAAAAGTGATCTTTATCTTCATGATGATCATGAGTCTTCCAGTATGCAGGATGTGCAGGTATTGGGAATACATGAAGGGTGATTTGATCATAAACGATTGTATAACCATGACGCTTACATTCCGAGGGAGTGATGAAACAGGTCTGGATTTTAGTGACTCCTCTCATCAGAGAAGTGACCTAATCTTAGTCCATTTACTGGACATTGATCTGAATGAGATTCAGATGCAATGAGAAGATTAGGTATACGGTCTTGATTTAATCAAAGCATCTGTGAGAGGTCCATGGGATCTGGATTTGAGATGTGATCTCAATATCCAAGTCACCATACGTGGAACAATACAATCGCCCTGTCCTTATCTCCAAGTATCTGAGGAGAAATAGCATTGTTCTTAAATGGTTTAAGAGCAATTCCATAAGATCTAAGCAAAGAGAAGTTGATAATTAAATGTGATTTAATTATCATGATGTATGAGAAATTATCCAATATAATTAAATGTGATTTAATTATTATGGATAAGAATAATGTGGATAGCAATATCCAATTATTCATAATATATTATAAATGTGATTTATAATGTATTAGAGAGAGTTAAATATAATTTATATTAGTAGATTAATTATTAATATGTATTGGATACACATTGTCTAATTAATTGAAAATGTAAATTACATTTTGTTTTGGGTTGTGAATATGATTCACAATATTCCAATGTCAAGATTGCAATATTCCCAAAACTAATTGAGAATTATTTTGGTAAATTAAAATACCAACAAATTGTTGTTGGAAAATAAGTAGAGAGAAATTCAAGGAGATGTGCAATCTCATGGATTGCCATGAGATTGCCCTCCCTTTTGGAAAGAGGGGGGCGGCACCAATTTCCTTGTGAAATTGGTGGTTGTCCCCCCCTTCCAAAGAGGAAGATTGATCCCTCTTGATTCCTCTCTCTTTATTTGATTGATTTAATATGGTATTAATATTTATTTGATTTATCAAATATATTTTTATCAAAATAAATCACAAGTTGTTGGTTTTCTTCCAACAACAATCTTGACCATTGGATTGACATAAATCAATCTCATCCATTGATTTTATATGTCACATGGATTAAGATCCATGGATCCCAAAACCCTATAAATAGAGAGGCATTCTTGGCTTTCTCTTTACATGCTATTGTAGCACTCTTCTCTCTCTCTCTTTCTCCATACTCGACAGCCCTCTCTCCCCGTTCTTCTTGGTGGCCGTCCACCTTGGTGGAGAGAATCATCGCCGCTCGCGCCCTCGTGCTGCCGCTTCGACGCTCTGCGGTTCTTCGTCTACTTCGAGTGCTTCGCCCACGAAGGAGACGTTCGATCTCGTGCGACGAGATCAGGAGCAATCGTGCTTGGATCAACTTCTTGGATTGCGAGGACTACGTGGTTCATCCCCGCGCTCGCAAGCGATCTCTTCGACGATCGGACTTGAGACAGGAGGTCTCTTCTCTTAGAGACTCGATCAACCACGCTTCAAGAGGTATTGCATTATACTTGTTGTGGTTATAGATGAAACGATCCGAGAATTGTTCTTGGATCATGTGGTTTCATCGAATAAAGTTTTTAAATTCCGCTGCACCGAACAACTAGTACGACTAGTCGTTCTTCGTCGTATCCGATACGACGCTCACGCTTCCGTGATGCGCTTGAGGATTTCTCCATATCCTTCAGAACAGTACATTAACAAAATGTCCCATTAGAGATAGTGTAGACGACCACATTCCCATTCAGTCTGATGGACAAAACCTTGTAATGGTTGAATCACTTGGGGAAGGTTGTCACTACTTGGGAAGAGTTGAGGTCCGCATTTCTGAACAAATATTACCCGCTCGGACGACTCAAATAAATGCGATCCTTGATTGCTAATTTCTCCCAGGCCCTAGGAGACAATTCACGAGGCGTGGGAAAGATTCAAAGATCTAACAGAGAAATGCCCCCATCGTGATATTCCAAAGACCAGCCTTGTACAATATTTCTTTGGGGTTTAAACATAGAGAATCAGAAGCTGGTAGATGTCGCTTGTGGTCGCACTTTAACAAGGACGAGGATGTCCTTTATTAAATCTTTGAGGAGATGGTGGAGAGTTCAGTAGCTCTTTCTTCTTCACATGCTTTTCAGAAGCACCCCTTCACCTCCCCTGCAGTACCCCACAAGGCTGTCAATATGACGGCAGCACAAGAAGTGGATAAGGTGGATGGCATTGACCTGGCCATCATTGGAAACCACCTATCCAAAGTAGACATTATTGAGAAACGATCCAAGGAGCTTGATAAGCTTCAAGTGATCGAGCAGAGGACGAAGAACCTGGATAAGATGGATGAGATAACAAAGCACCTGGAGCTTTTTGTGAGTAAGATCAGTGCAGTTTACAGTGTGAATGCATCAGCCGATACCTCTACTAGGGAACAGACTTCTTCCACTCAATAGAGTAGCGGAGGACCATCTATAGTTCAGCATGTCTACTACGTGCAGATACCTGATTAGGTTCAGCAACATTCACATCAGATAGTTCCTTACCAACAGGAAGTAGCCTACATTCCTGAGCAGCAATCTTCACCTCCACCTATCATTCAAGAGGTGAACGGCATCTGGTTCGACTGTGAGTGAAACCAGCCTCGTCCATCAGGGCAAAGGCTAGTTGGGTTCACAGCAGGGTCAGAGACCTGCCCACCAGTTTCAGGGAGGCAGACAGCAACAATACCAACACCAACAGTTCCAGCCTCACTATTAGTCTCCACCACAGTTCCAAAACTAGAAACAAGGCCAGCCACAGCAGCAGTCTATGTATTTTCCTCATACTACCTAGGAGCAGACTGCATATCATGGACAGTATCCTCCTCCTCCTCATTATCAGAACCCGTATGGTTACCAATAGCCTATGTACTATCAGCCTCAGTGACAGCCAGTCAATGAGCAACATGAGGCCCCTTCTGTCAATCCAGCACTGGACCAATTTGCATTGCTCATGAAGAACATGAATGAACTAACTCAGCGGATCGACGACCTGACCACCACCAAGACATTGATTCTAGAATATATCAAAGCCAACTCCAACAACTTCAGATGCAAAGAACAGGTAGACAATAGACCAACCACCCTTGAGACAGGTATGTCCCTTGATTTTACATGTTTATCTGACGCCATTCATCTCAGGAGTGGTAGGAGATTGCAGCCGCCTACGCAGGAGTTCGGGTTGGGAGATCGAACCACTGAGAGAGCATCATCTTCTACATCATTTCCTTCACCATTAGTCGAGAGGCCCAGTGTAGCAGCACCCAAGTTTGGAGTTTCACCGCCTTCACCTTCACTAGGCAGATGTAGATCACCATCAGCAAGGGAGAATATACCAGTTGCGTACTCTTCCTCTTCACTAGCAGCAGCATCCCAATCTGTTTTAGATTTTGTTTTGCCTTCACCTAGTTTGGACAACATTGTACAGACTGATTCTGGTTGTCCTTTTGTACATGAGGATTCGATTTTAAATAAAGAAAATGAACATTTGCATGTTTATTCTGATTCCGTGCCATTTCCTTCTACTCTCAAAGATAAGAAAATTCAAAAATTAAAACAGCTCTATCTGATCCTGGAGTGGTTGAGATTTTACAGAACATCTTTTTAAAGATGCCACTCCTTAAGGCCATGGAATACATGCCCACAATAAGAAAGAGGCATGTATACAAAAGCGTCAACCAAGGAAGAACAGACGAACGGAAAAAGAGAAACACATCTTGACCATGGCCACAGTTCATGCCATCAGTAACCTCTCGCCTAAAAAAGAAAGACAACAGAGCACCTCACATCCATTGCCATATCTTTGATCAAGAATTTGATTGTACTCTTCTCGATAGCGGTTCCTCCATTAATCTTGTGCCTTCCTCTTTACTAACTGAATTTCAGTTAGGGCCTCTTAAAACAACCAGAATGATCCTTCAGTTTGTTGATAGATCGGTTAAGAGGCCAGGAGGTATTTTAGAGGACGTTATTGTAACTGTGCAAGGAAGGAAATTCCCTGTTGATTTTATTGGCATGGATATGGGCACACCTGCACCATTACTCCATACCCCGATCATACTAGGTCGACCGTTCCTCCGAACGGTCGAAGCAGTAGTCGATTATAGTACTGGAGAGATCATCTTTCACTCTCGTTGTGACAAGGTGAAAATTGAGACGATCTCTGATCCTATACCATCACCGCCACCAGCAGCAGATGATACAGAGAAAGTTATATCAAAGCCAGATGACTGTGATTTTCTTGCTGAATTCAAAGAGACAGATCTTTTCACTATTTTTAGATACCCAGGAGTTCCTTTCCCAAAAGGACTCTATGAAAAGTACAGTCGACAAGAGTTCCCTTGGTGGTCTAATTGAGATAGTTGCTGATGAGTAGTTTGAGCTGAAATGTGAGATGCTAGCTTTATACATCCCATTTCAGATTCCAAGTGGGTCAGCCCTTTACATGTGGTTCCAAAGAAATCAAGGATTACGATCGTAAAGAATTACCATGGTGAGGAGATTCCGACCCAGATACCTACTTAATGGTGTGTACGTGTAGATTACCGATGTCTGAACGCACCTACAAAGAAGGATCACTTTCCGCTTCCATTTATTGATCAGATTATTGAGAGGTTGGCAGGGAAAGAGTTCTTTTGCTTCTTGGATGGGTACTCGAGATACAACCAAGTTGCTATCGCTTCTGAGGATCAATAGAAAACTACTTTTACTTGTCCGTTTGGCACCTACGCCTTTAGACGGATGCCCTTTGGATTGTGTAATGCCCCCGCTACATTTCAAAGGTGTATGTTGGTCGTTTTTGCCGATATGGTGGGTAATTTTCTTGAAGTCTTCATGGACGATTTCTCGGTCTACGGGGATAGTTTTGACACGTCTTGCTTATTTAGACCGAGTTCTTCTTGCTGTGAGGTAAACCTAGTGCTCTCATGGGAGAAGAGTCACTTTATGGTGACTAAGGGAATTGTATTGGGCCATGTCATCTCCAAACATGGTATGGAGGTTGACCCGACTAAGATTGATGTGATTTCAAAGGTAGATCCACCGTAGAATTTGAAACAATTGAGGTCATTTCTGGGACACGTAGGATTCTATAGGCGAATCATAAATGACTTCAGCAAGATTGCCATACCTTTTGACTAAGCTTCTATGTAAGGAGAGTGATTTTGTTGTCGATGAGAAAGTCCTCCTTGCATTCAATCAAATGAAAGAAATGGTTACTAGTGCTCCTGACTTACAGCCACCAGATTGGTCTCTTCCTTTTGAGATTATGACGGACGCATCAGATTTCGCAGTTGGAGCTATTCTAGGACAGAGAAGGGATGGGATACCATTTGTTATACACTATGATAGCAAGACTCTGGATGAAGCACAACAGAATTATACAGTTACAGAGAAGGAGATGTTAGCAGTTGTGTTTGGGCTATAAAAGTTTAGATATTATTTCATCGGTTCACACGTTATTGTGTACACGGATCATACTGCCATACGATACTTGCAGGCAAAGAAGAATACCAAACCACGCCTTATCAGATGGATCCTTCTTCTCGGGAAATTTGATTAGAGATTCGAGATAAACCTTGAGTGAAAAATGTTGTGGCAAATCACCTTTCTCGTATCACAGATGCAGATACCTCTGGGCAGAACATGATCTCTATTTCCGAAACCTTTCAAGATGAGGCCATCTTGTCTGTGGACTCACTTCCATGGTATGTTGATATTGTGAACTATCTTGTCTCCAAGAAAGTTCCACGAGATTGGCCGAAGTACAAGGTAGACAGATTTCTGTCAGAGATTCATTATTACTAGTGGGAGGATCCGTACCTATTTCGCAAGGGCGTGGATTGTATCTATAAAAGGTGCATTCCTCAGGAGGAACACACCAGTGTACTTGAACATTATCGCAAACTAGAATCTGGTGGGCATCATTCGGGGAAACGTACGACAGCAAAGGTTTTACAGAGTGGCCTATGGTGGCCCACATTATTTAAGGATGCTACAGAGTCCTACGAATTTGCCAATTATGAGTTGGGCGCTTTAACCATTCAGCCATGGATGCTTAACAGGGATCATCGTACATCGTGAATAACAAAATTCCAATTGAAATGAAATCTTTAGGAGGAATCAATGAAACGACATCAATTCAAACCCTGGATCTTCGAATTGAGAGAGATATTGAGAGAAATCAAGAATTCTCACTATTTCTTAGATTCATGGATCAAATTCGATTCAGTGGGATCTTTCACTACCATTTTTTTCCACCAAGAATGTTTTATGAAACTCTTTGACCCCTGAATTTTAAGTATCCTACTTTCCCGAATGTTCGAGGTTGTACTGACAATCAGAAAATGGGAGGAACTGTTGGTTCCAAAGATACCATGCCCCTAAGATACATACAGATTTCTGATGTTTTTTACGCTTGGGACATAGACTTCATGGGCCCACTCCTGTCAGTCAGGGATTTCAGTACATCTTGCTCGCCGTGGATTATGTTAGTTGATGGGTGGAGGCTATCCCCACCCGAGCCGGAGATAGTCGTACAGTGTGTTCCTTTCTCAAGGATCGTATTATTGCATGGTTTGGGATTCTCAAAATACTGATTTCAGATCAGGGAAGCTATTTCATTAATAGAGAAGTAAAGAAGCTTGTGAAGGAGTACACCATTGAGTACAGAGTTGCGCCTCCTTACCACCCTCAGACTAATGGCTTGGCAGAAATTTCAAATAGGGAGATCAAGACGATATTGCAAAAACTTATATGCCCAAATAGGAAGAACTGGTCCGAGATGTTTGATTTGGTTCTATGGGCTTATCGGATGGCATACAAGTCTCCTTTGGGTATGCCTCCCTACAAATTGTTGTATGGAAAGCCTTGCCACCTGCCAGTAGAATTAATTCACAAATATTTATGGGCACTCTGTGTATGCAATCTTGATTATGAGAAGGCGGGGAAAAATAGGTAGTTGGATTTTAATAAATTACTGGAATTCCGAGACTTTGCATATGATACTCAAGCATGTATAAGGAGAAAGTCAAGCGCTGGCATGATAAACACATTCGAAGGAAAACTCTCTTCTAATCAGAAAGATTGGTTATTTCATGCTAAGTTGAAGTTGTTTCCAGGAAAATTGAAAAGCAAGTGGTCGGGAACGTTCATCGTGAGAGCAGTGTGTGACAATAGAAGTATTTTCATATCTGGGTTGTCATCTGACGTACAACCATTTATTGTGAACGGATAGTTACTGAAGCGATATCTAGATCATGATACATTCATGTCCGTCATTGACGATGATCTTTTGATTCCATCTTCTGCGTCTAATACATGAGCATCCACTCCTCTTGTATATCCTTTCATTTCACTCTTCCTTCTTCGATTTTATCATTCACCCCTTTTCCGTGTGTGTGAGTGTGTATATATGCTATACTTAGGATGTGCTTTATCCTAAGTATAGGGGGTGAATGATTTGTGTTGTTCATATTCGTCATGTTCATCACTCTTGTTGTTGCCTATACTTAGCGATACTCTACCCCAAGTATAGGGGGTGATGTTGTTCATATTAATTTTTATTTATTTTTGACTTCATGCATTCTCTGCATCGATTTTCCCTTTTGTACAATCTCCTAAGTAAGGATTGCTTGATCCTAGGTATAGGGGGGATCACCGACTTCTATTCTTTTCATTTCTCTTTGAGTCATTGTAACATAGGAGTCTTTTCACTTTTCTATACTTAGCATGAGTTATGTCTTCCTTTGCCGCTCTCTGATCACTATGAGGACATAGTTCAAGCTAAGTATAGGGGTGTCGTATATAATGTATATATACATAAGACATAACTCGTACTTTTAAAATGTTTATTTTAAGGGATATGTATATAAAATTCGTAAAATCCACGTGTATGTGTGTAGACTTTGATCACCTTTCAAAAAAAGAGAATAAAAACAAAAAAACAAAAAACCCTAAAAAACAAAAAAACAAAAAAGAAGAAAAAAACACAAAACCAAAACAAAACCAAAAAACAAAAAACACAACAAAAAAACAACAAAAACAAAAAATATACAAAAAAACAAAAACAATAAAATAAAACGAAAAACATAAACAAAAAATCCTTGTATATACTTGTATATATTTTGCTAACCCCTTTCCTTTTTGAAAAAAACTACAAAACCAGAAAATCTATAAAAAGTTGCATAATTAAAAATTTAAAACCTCTTTTCACATGTGCATCATTCCTTGCTTTTCCAAAACCCATAAAAAATTCAAAATTAGAAAATAATTTCAAAAAAAATCTTTTTGCATTGTACATATTTCTTGCATTTGCATGTGCATTTTTTAGGATAGTATTGACATTTAAAATAAGTTTGGAATAAAATTGAATAATGGATCTTAGTTGGGCCTTAATCCTCTTAATTTTAGAGGAACCTTATAAGAACTGGAGTTAAGACTTTTCAGGTCCTAGCGACTTAATTCTTTGATTTCATAAGACTATGTTCACATGTCATCTTGATTTGTCTAAGTAGAACATTTAACAACACACGCATGATTCTTTCAGACCATGGCTTATCTTGGACAAGCACTCTACATGTAGCTCTTCATGGAGGAGGTAGTGGAGAGGTAGAATCTTTTGGCTTGGAGTATGTAGTACATCTAGGAGGAACCTCTCATCTTCCTTTAGGGAGGGAAGTGTGTCTCAACCTGGTCTAGCCGACGTTGAGGTCTAAGACAGGATGCTGTGGAGTTGCAATAATTTTTCAAAAGAGGGATAGTCTACTAGCTCAAGAGGAAAAACTCCTTATGTACATGTTGCACCTTGTATATACTTTCAAAAAAAAATAAGAAGAAAATACAGAATCTCCAAAAGTGGATAGGCTTGATTTAAAACTAAAATGTCTGCCGGAGTGTATATATAAGGATAAAATAATAATAAGAGCTTCAAAGTCAAATTTTTATAAGCTTGCAGTAGATGACTTGGCTACACTGGTCATGCATCCAAGGATAGGTAGCTACACTGGTTACCGTTCATTCTTTTCTCCATCTCCTCCTCTTGAGCTAGTTGTACTTGAACTTAGAAGGGAATATCCCCGCTCCTTGAGGAAAGAGTTCCTAGATCGGGGGACTAGTAAAGGTAAAGCATAGGGGGATGATGAATCTGCATTTCATCATCGTTATTCATTTATTTGAACTTAAAATTCCTTATAAAACACCTGTACATAACACTAACTCCATATCTTACTAACTTGCATCTGTGTAAATATTGTACACTTCTTACCATTTTAATCTAAAATAAATAAATAGAGAAAAAAAGGAAAAATAAAGAAAATAAAATAAAAAAAGAAGACTATATATATATATATGTGTAATAGATACAGGCTAACCCGAACCCTGAGAGAAGGTCAAGTCTTGACCTGATCGACCAGGAATAAAGTAGGGGGAGATAGGGTCCTTAATCAGAAAATCTAAAAAAATGTGTGTTGTGTATATTTGTATACTACACTATTTTATTTGTACATAAATTGACCTCAAATCAAATAATTCTCAAAACAAAAGTTGTAAATAAAAATGTTTCCTAATTAATAAAAATGATTTCACAATCAAATTATGTATAGAATAAAAAGCAACCCCACTTGGAAAAGCCACTAAGCAATAATTGAAAGACCAATTCCGGCTCCACATGAATTCAAATTGAACCAAACTCACTTCCATTGTATTCTAAATTAAATTATCTATAAAATGGCTATGATTTCATAATTTTTTGGAGTTACGGTTGAAAAGTAGGCTTTCTGGAGTGGTTTGTACATTTTTACCATTTATTTATACATATTGTATTTGTGGATATTTGTAAATATTTTTACTAATTATTTAAGATAAAAATTAAAAATTATAAATTAAAAAAACTAACTCCCTTATTTAACTATATATATAATGTACCATATGTATATAGTATATGTATATAGTTTTTATTCTTAAATAACCACCACAAAAATAAAAATTTAACTTTTTTATTCAATTTAATTAATTGATGAAAATATAAAAAAATAACTTTTGTAAATAATTTTAACTTTATCTCATTTCAAATTTTCTCTCTTATCTCTTATCTTCATTCAAAATTTCAAAAAAAAAATCAAACTCTATTCTCTATCTATTAATATGGCTCTATCTCCCTCATTTCAACTTGATCAATCTTTGGTGAGAAGAGCCCGATCATTGAGAGTCTTCTTGTCGCAGAAGGGTGCCTAGCCTCTGAGTCGTCTGGTGACAGCGAGTCGGCCTTCGTCGAGGTGTTCAAGTATTTTCTAAGGTGAGATCCACATTTTTCTTCTCTTATATTTAATCTAGGTTAACTTAGTATTATTTCTCGCATTTTTATTTCGTCGTCATTTTTTTCTCTCTAGATTTTATAATCAAAACATCAAGATTTGATCTGACTCCGATACGACATTGTTATCTTCACATCTCGATCTATTCGCGTTCTTATTCTACCTCACGTAATCTTCTAACTCCGGTCACTTACGGTGATCGGAGACACGGATTCGATCCACATCGCAAGGATCCGCATCCACCCACATCTCCGTTTGATTTTTTGCATTTCAAATAATCGAGACCGAGTCATCATGCTCGTATCCTAATTTTTAATAAAAAATAAAAAATATATATATCTATTCTTTTTCTCTGACATTTGTTTTGCAGGAAATTAAAAAGGGAAAATAAAAAAATAAAAAAATTTAAAATATTGATGTTCTATTTTGTCTGAAAAAAATATAAAAAAACATTTTTTTTATTTTTCATTTCTGATTTACAAAAAATATAAAAAAAAACATCAAGCCACAGGCGCCGCCTCTCCAGCTGTCGGTGACGCCCACGGCTGCACCGCCCATCTCTATAGACGTCGACGCCGCCGACTGCCAGACCTCTGCCTGTCTGACGTGCCTCCGCCTCACCGCCTGGACCGCCTCTTGTACACCAACCTCCAACCCCGCCCGCTGCCCGCACAGCAGGTGCTCCGCCCAGCATACGCTACAGCCCTTAGATGACACACCACCGTCGTGCCATCGCCACCTGTGAGCCCTTCATCAGCGAAACTCCTCGCGTCACCATCGCTCGAGCACCAGCCAAGTCGCCTCCACGCGAGGCGTTGTACCACTCGACTCTGGTGTAGAGCGGAGGAGCGAGTCCGCTGTGAGCGCGCCCCCCTCATCGTGCAAGCCAGCCAACCTCCGCCTCTCACCAACATATACTCTACCATCACGTGTCAGCCCAGCAGGGAGACGCAGCCCTCGTCGTTGCCCCTTGGAGACGAGAATGCAAGGGGCGATGTCGCTTCCTCCCATTTTGATTCGGAGGAAAGAACGAAGAAAAACCTAACAGGGTTTATCAATTAAAAAAATGATAAATTGTAATCAGACCCTCGGATTTCAGAAATTTGCAATAAAGCCCCCGCCTTAGTTACAGCTCATGCAACGCACACCCTTTAGTATGTAATTTTCCATTTCCATCAGTATGTTTATTTCTTGTTAATTTTTGATATCAAAACTTTGAGTAATTACATTCAGTCCCTGAAATTCTAGACCTTTATTTTACTTGCTTTTCTTATTGAAATAATTCTTTTTATTGCTCAATAAATTATGAAAAAATCATGCTATGCTCCTGATGTGTGTATCTTTCTAGCATAGGTATTTTATTATATTTTATTTTCATTTGTTGTTATTAAAAAAATCAAAAACAATGTCATTTTCTTTCCTTGAAATTCAAAAATTTATAAAAAAATGAATATTTCTCTAAAAATTCCAAAAAGAAGATTAATCTCCTTTCATTGTTTTTTAATTTCTTTGCAAATTTCATGCATTAACTATTTATAAAACCCAAAAAATGAAAAATACCAAAAATATTTGAAAATCATAGAGAATTCTACAAATATCCAAAAATTATCATTTTAGTTCCTGTATATAGATATTTATTTATATTTTAGCAAAAAAAATAGTTGACAGGATTTTGGGCATTAAAATATTTTTAAGTTGCAAATTACTCTAGGTTGTGCACTATTTGTCATTTTTACCAATGCTTAACTTACGAAAAATACAAAACATCTGAAAATTCTACAAAAATTCCCAAAAACATTGCAAAGCCTTTAAAACTCAAAAATATTTTCTCTGAATTTGAAAAATAACAATTGCATAAATACAAAAAGAGTGTGGTGTGCATATTTCTTCACTTGTGCATATTGTTCTTTATTTTTTGAAAATAAAAAATTACAAAATCAAAATCATTAGAAATTTGAAAATCAGAAAATAAAAAAATGGAAATTTAAAAAGTTAAAAAAATTGAAAAGAGAAACATTCCACAAAAACCAAGGACAGATTGCATTTGAGATTCCTGCTTTTTCTTTTAATTGATTTTCAATTAATTTATTAACCCTCGGGAATTGTAGCCTCCCTTAGTTTGATCCCGTCCGCTATACAATTGATGAATCTGCGATTCGCCATCTTTATTCATTTAGTTTAGCTTAAAATCCCTTATAAAACACATGTATATAATACTAACTCATTTTCTTACTAATGTGCATCTGTGTGTAAATATTGCATACTTGTATATTATTTTAACCTAAAATAAATAAAGAAAGAAAGGAAGGAAAAATAAAGAAAAGAAAAAAAGGAAGACCGTATATATGTAATAGATATAGGCTGACATGAACCCCGAGAGAAGGTCAAGACTTGACATGATCGACCAGGAATAAAGTAGGGGGAGATAGGGTCCTTATTCAGAAAATCCAAAAAATGTGTGATGTGTATATTTGTATACTATACTATTTTATTTGTACATAAATTGACCTCAAACAAAATAATTTTCAAAACAAAAGCTGTAAATAAAAATATGTCCTAAATAATAAAAATAATTGTACAATCAAATCATGTAAAGAATAAAAGCAACCACACTTGGAAAAAACCACCAAGCGATAATTAAAAGACCAATTTCGGCTCCATATGAACTCAGATTGAACCAAACTCACTTCATTGTATTCTAAATTAAATTATCTTTAAAATGGTTGTGATTTCATAATTTTTGGAGTTACGGAAGTTGGTTTTCTGGGGGTGGTTTGTGCAATTTTCCCATGTATTTTGTACATATTGTATTTGTAGATATTTGTAAATATTTTACTAATTATTTAAAATAAAAAATAAAAATTTTAAAACAAAAAAATTTATTATTCCCTTATTTAACTATGTAAATAATGTCATAGATGTATGTAGCATATGTATATATTTAATTTTCTTAACTAACTACCACACAAAAAAGTAACTTTTATTTTTCAAATAAATAAAGTGACGAAAATACAAAAAAAATAGTTAATTTTTGTAAATATTTATCTCGCTAAATTTATCTCATTTCAATTGTTCTTCTCTCTTATTGTAAAGCCATGAACTTGGCATCTCTCAGACCTATATCATAAGATCCGACTCGTCAAGAGAAAACCAACGGAATTTGTTTCGTGTGAATCGGACTTCGTTTCGATTTGTTATGATTTTCGGAAGAAAGAGAAGTAAGGAGGGTTAAGATATCATTAACCCATAATGACTGTCATTAAGACTAATTAAGCATGATTAAAGAAACTAATGACAGATTGAAAATCGCTAATGATCATTAGCAAACACTAATCAATAGTTAGCAAAAGATAAGCATAAGTCGCGAAAGTTAAATCGTGATTAGTGAAAGTTAATCACGATTAGCGTTAATTAAGCGTCATTAGCGAATATAGAATCCTCTGTAATGATATAACTTAAGCCCTAAGTTTCAGATAAGTTTTGGCCAAAACCATGGGCCAAAACCATGGCTGCTAACTGCGGTTAAGGGCTAAACCATGGTTTACTAACCATGATTAGCGGTTTCCGGAGCCTATAAATACCCCCACCCATTCATTCTCTACGATTTCTACTACCACCACCACACACGGGCTAGGGTTGAGAGGTCGGGAGGAGGAGTGGGAGGCGAGGAAAGAGCGCTAGCGAAGCGCTGCTGGGAGAACTAGGAGGAGGAAGGTATGATCCTCTCTTAGTTTGCATTGTAAGATAAGCTTTCAATTCATCCTCTTTTCCTCCAAATTTTGTTCTTGATTCATCTTTCTTTCCGATTAGTTTCCTGTAGTGGTTCGAGGAGAAATCTGTGTACCACCCTACTTAGGTCAGGCGGCTATGCACGTCAGTGAACCCTGTGATTCCTCACACATTCACTCACCTAAGATGCATGGTGTCTACCGATTCTCTATTGCTTATTGTTCTTTCTTTTCCACTTTTATAAGTTATGTTGATGGTGAAATCCGTGTAAATACCCTACTTAGGTGCGGGCGACTATGCAATGTCAGTGAACCCTGTGATTCGTCACACATTCGCTCACCTAAGACGTGTGGTGTCTACCGATTCTCCATCGCTTGTAGTTTGATTATATTCTTTCAGTTTCGTTGTTGTTTTCCTCTCGATTGATTTTATAGAGGAAACTCTTTTTATTTTTATTTTGAAATATGTCCCGATATAAGGGGAAACTCTGCTGAAATTTTCCTAGAAATAGTCCCGATATAAGGGGAAACTCAGCCGAAATTTTCAGAGAAATATGTCCCGATATAAGGAGAAACTCTATCGAAATTTTCCTAGAAATATCACCTTGTATAAGGGGAAGCTCTGCTGAAATTTCAAAAAAAATATTTCTTGGTGTTCTTCGTGTTCTTCATTCATTCTTCGCGTTCTTGACACGTTCTTAGCATTTTTGATAGAAAATGAAATTCGATATTTTCAGGAGTCTTAAACATCCTTTTTGAAAAACGAAACACGATAAAGCATTGCATACGCGAGAGAGAGCTCGATTAGGTAACGAAATATTTCCTTTTGTTGTTGGATTTTCAACGAGATTATTGAAATTCTTGATTTTATGTTCTTCGCTATAAAGAGCCCTAATTTGGCTATTTTTAGGAATATGAAAAGTTATTTGCGATTCCCACTAAAATAAGGTTTTAGCATCAAATTGATGCAGTGGCTTGGAAAGATAGGATTTGGGAGTCAAAAGAGCATAAATTGAATATATAAATATATGAATTAATATATATGTAAGTCTATACTCAGTATTTATGGTTACACTAATCTACTACTTGACAGAGGAATTACATCATGGGAATTGATGTGTTTTAAGTTGGATCCTGGAAAGGTTCGTGAGTCACGTTAAGGATGACTCGGAGTAGAACTACAGGTCGGGCATGCAACCTGTAGGTTTGTCAGAAGGAAACCCGTATTGACATTTCCCCTACCTAGGTGGTACATGGTTGTCATGTTGTGATAAGTGCACACGAAATGAATGATTTGCAACGCGTGATACATGGAGCCAATATATTCGGGTTGAACGACGGAAGATGTGGTCGTGCCATGTGGAGGCACGGGTGGTTCAATAGCAGCTGGGTCACGACAAAATGTATTTAAGCCGCTAGGTTATAATGTTAGCCTGAGGTTTTAAGCAACCGAGTCCTCGAGGATGGTGTGCTCATTTGTTTTCCAGGCTGAGGGTTTGAGACCCTGATGAATAAAAGAAAAGGAAATTGTCAGGGTAGTATTGGAGGATTGGTTGAGGCGACGTGCGACGACATAAGCTTACTAAGATCAACACAATCTCCAATCCCGAAGTGTCCACAGCTTCGAAGTCCAAGAATAGTGGGGTTCCTCTGGACTAATCCCTGGCGTGGAATAGAAAGGAATAGGGCTTAAATTATAAGAATGAATGAAACCTTTTGTGATAACAAGTTTTGAAAAAAATTACACAATTTATTTGCTTTTCTCTTCTTCGTTACTTAGCATTCGCTAATTTTTTATCCTATAATTTATGAAAAACCCAACAGGTGTCGGTGACCAATCACAAGTACTTTAGTAATCCAGCCAATTAACATAGTCATCCAACCAGCCACAGTAGCTTTTCTCTGTAAGGTAGTTAGTAATCTTTTGTATATTTTTCCTTTCAAGCTTATGTACATGTAAATGGTTATAGTGGAACAATGTATTATGTGAACTTTATTTTGTGAATGGAAAAGTGTTAAAATACATTCTTCTGAATATTTTTATTTATAGTCTATTTCTGAATGTTGGTTGTAATTGCTGGATAAATTATTGTTGAGTAACCAGATCCGGATATGGGAGGATCCAATGACCCGGGAATTGAGGTCATGATAGATTGGTATCAGAGTCCGTCTACTCCAGTAATTTATTTAGTAATTGACAACTATTAGTGGTATTCACAAACTAAGGTTGTAGTGAGATCATTTGATCTTAATAATTGATTGCATTACCATTCACAAGTCATTGTCCCTTATATACATCATGCTAAGACATATAGGACCTAACATTTGGCCTTGACTTATCCCAGGATCATGGCAGATCAAGATGTGTCTAGACAATTAGCGACTATGATGACAATGCTCCAAGACATGGGGCAAAGGCAGCAAGCATTAGAGGAGAGGCTCAATGCACAAGCTGAGAGACTCGAGGTATCTAAGTCTGCAGATGCTGGGATTGAAGGTTCTGTCCATCTTTCTGAGGAAGAATCTAGTTACCATCCTTCAACTGAATCTGCTCCTACCCCGGTTGAAGGAGCAATGGAGAAGGCCCTTCTTAGACACCAAACATTACTAGACAAATACCGAAAGGGAAAGATTCCTCGATTTAAAGGCATAGAGACACCTGTTGAGGCAGAACTATGGCTTGATGACGTCAGCAAGCTGTTGAGAATAATACACGCACCAGCAGATACTTGGGTGAACTTCACTGATTACTCCTTAGTAGACTATGCAAGATGATGGTGGAGAGCCATTTCCAAGAAATTAGTAGATCCTATTCCATGGGATGTTTTTGAAGAAAGGTTTCGAGCTCACTTCTGTCCCTCCCATTAGGATGAATTGAAGAGGAGGGAGTTAGCTTCTTTGATCCAAGGATCCAAGAATGTACGAGATTATCATATTCACTTTACGGAGCTGCTACATTACTCCCCAGCTTTAGAAGCTTCACCACAAGAGTGTCTTACCAAATTTGTTAGCGGTCTTCAGGGAGATTTGAGAGAGAAGCTTGCAGGTTTTAGAGCCACCACTGTAGATGAAGCCATGGACATCGCCTCTCGTATTGAGATGGAGAGGGATTAAAACTGCCAAAAAAGAACCTTTCACTTTACTGGTGTACCATCCAAATGTAAGGCAAATTATAACCGAAGAGACAGTCATTATCATCCAGTCGGGTCTAATATAAGCTCGCCACAGACTTTGGGATAGGAATTATCTGGAAGAAGGGATTTCTCTAGACCTCCACTATATCCTCACGACTCACCAGCAGGAGCTAGCACCTCTGTGGCTGGGTCTTCAGCTCAAACAGGAGCACGTATGTGTTTTTACTGTCATCAGGAAGGCCACATCAAGAAAGATTATCCAAAGTTGAGAGGGTCAGGGTTTAAACCATCCCCAATTAACAATATAACATCCACCTTGAGCAATGGAGCAACACGTAGAGGAAGACATGGTAGAGGTCGTGGCTCACAAGGAGCGTCTCCTACACAGCAACCACCACAAAGTGTTGTGGGTTCTAGCTTGTATATTCCTAATGGTCAGCTCAATGCAATAACTGAGGAACAAGCCTACAACTCAGGCACAGTTATACGAGGTACCGTTACTATTTATGGCTTTTCAGTACATGCCTTATTTGATTCTGGTGCTTCACATTCATTTATTGCTTGACGGTTAGTACCCACTTTGGGTAAGATACCAGTAGAAGTAAAACAGTCATATATGATCAAGGGACCAGGAGGACAAGTATTTATAATCCAAGAAATTCTGGATAATTATATAGTACTGATAGCGGGACACCAATTACATGTTTCACTACTACTAATAAAAATGGAGGACTTTGATCTTATCCTAAAGATGGATTGGCTAGAAAGGCAACATGTATGTCTTGAGTGTTTTCAGAAGACAATAACGTTTCACCTTCCTAACTCGATAGAGTTCCAGTTCATTGGAAAGAAATCCAATGATAATGTCGAATATATCTCTAATTTGAAGGCACAACAATTTTAGAGAAAGGGTGCCAAGGCTATTTAGCTTATGTAACCACTAAATCAGGGTCAGACAGAATGATGGAAGATATACCTATAGTGTGTGAATTTCCTGATGTATTTCCAGAGGAACTACCTGGATTACCACCTGAGCGAGAAATTGAATTTGAAATCTCTCTCATACCTGATACTCAGCCTATCTCTATCCCTCCGTATAGGATGGCACCAGCTGAGTTACGGGAGTTAAAGGTAGAGTTGCAAGAACTATTTCATTCGTCCTATTACTTTACCATGAGGTGCACATGTCTTATTTGTCAGGAAAAAGGATGGGTCAATGCGGTTGTGCATTGACTATAGAAAACTAAACAAGAAGACCGTAAAGAACAAGTATCCTCTGCCAAGAATAGATGATCTCTTTGATCAGTTACATGGTTCAACTGTGTATTCCAAGATTGATTTAAGATCTGGATACCATCATTTGAAAATTAGAGATACAGATATTCCCAAGACAATTTTCAAACTAGATACGAGCATTATGAATTCTTAGTTATGCCTTTTGGACTGACAAATGCCCCAGCAGCCTTCATGGATCTCATGAATAGAGTATTCAAGGAGTTCTTAGATCACTTTGTAGTAGTCTTTATTGATGATGTGCTTATTTACTCCAAGGATAAGTATCTACATGAACACCATCTCAGGTAGGCACATGAAACTCTAAGGAAGAACAAATTGTATGCTAAATATAGCAAATGTGACTTCTGGATATCTGAAGTATTTTTCTTAGGCCATGTTATTTCTGGGGAAGGTATATCAGTTGATCCTACAAAGGTTAATGCGGTGATGAGCAGGGAACGCCGGAAGACTATCACAAAAATACGATCTTTTCTGGGATTAGCTGGATATTATAGAAGATTTGTGAAGGACTTTTCACGAATAGCATTTCCAATGACTAGGTTAACACAGAAGGAAGTTCCATTCATATGGTTTGATGCATGCAAAACTAGTTTCCAAATACTGAAAGAATGCCTAACATCTGCACCCATCCTTACTCTACCCTTTGGGAGAGAAGGGTTTACAGTGTAAACTGACGCATCTAAAGAAGTACTTGGGGTGGTTCTTATGCAACATGGTAAGGTAGTTGTGTATGCATCACGACAGCTCAGGATACATGAAAAGAACTACCCAACACATGACCTTGAATTAGCTGTTGTAGTTTTCGCTTTAAAGATATGGAGACACTACCTGTATGGTATTACTTTTGAAATCTTCACCGATCATAAAAGCTTGAAATATCTGTTTGATCAAAAGGAGCTCAATATGAGACAGAGACGGTGGCTAAAGTTGTTGAAAGATTATGATTGCACTATCTCCTACCACCCTGGTAAGGGGAACGTCGTAGCAGATGCCCTTAGCAGAAGAACTTATTCACCTGGGTTAGTGAGTGCTATCCACTTCTAGGGTTTACTATCAACGTTAAGTGGATGGAAATCATTTGATAATAGTGTTGATACTATAACTATTCCTCACCGATACAAACTATAGATCTGGGATAAAATAAAGAAAGGACAGGAGGATGATCCAGTCCTTAAAGACTTCAGACAACAACTTGAGAAGAATGAGATAGAGGGATTCCAGATACAAGATGGGTTACTATATAACCATCAAAGAGCTTGTGTTCATTGTTCTAGATTATCTATTCATCCAGGAATTACGAAGATGCATAAGGATCTTCATTCATACTTTTGATGGCCAGGAATGAAGAAAGATGTTGTTGAATTTGTGAATTCATGTTTCACTTGCCAACAGGTAAAAGCTTCACACCAAAAGCCACCAGGATTGTTACAACCCCTCCTCCTGAGTGGAAATGGGAAAGCATTTCCATGGACTTTGTTACTGGCTTACCTCATACGACTGGTGGTAAGGATATTATATGGGTTATAATAGATCGCCTGACGGCACACTTTATTCCAATAAGCCTATCTTTCACTCCAAACCAGCTTGCTGAGTTATATATTACACATGTGATCCGCTTCCATGGTATTCCAAAGGAAGTAGTTTCCGATCGAGATTCACGATTCACCTCACACTATTGGGAGAACTTCATGAAAGCCTAAGGCACACAACTATGCTTCAGCACAACATATCATCCACAAATAGATGGTCGATATGTTACAAGCATGTGCCTTAGAATGGAAAGGATCATGGTTGAAACATTTGCCTCTTGCAGAATTCACATACAACAACAGTTACCATACAAGTATAGGCATGACACCATTTGAAGCACTTTATGGACATAGGTGTACTATTCCTTTGTGTTGACAAGGGGTCAGAATAAAGAACCTTTATGATTCAGATAGACTCCAGGAGACACGGGAAGCTGTAGAGCTTGCTCGAAAAAGACTAATAACTACCCAGAGTCGCAGAAAAGCTATAGTGATACCAAGCGAAGAGACCTTGAATTTGAGGTAGGTGACTTTGTATTTCTCAAAGTATCACCTATGAAGGGTGTTCAGAGGTTTGGCTTGCATGGGAAGTTAGCACCCAGGTTCGTGGGTTCCTTTGAAATTATTCAACGGATTGGAAAAGTTGCCTATTGACGAGCGTCTGACCAACCTTATTAATTCAATCAAATTAATGGTCAAATTAATAGTTATGATTGTTGCGGTCAGATAATCAAGGGTACGTCAAAAATACCACTTTAATAATGTTCAGTTAATTACGAGCAGCAGATTTATTTTACTTGAACAAGCCCAAGGTCAAACTCGGGGAGGCAACTGTCTCCTTAGGTAAATTTTAAGTAAATTCAGGGGTCGGATTTTAAGAAGAATATTTTTTTGGTCTTTTATGCCATTTTTATGCAACAAAGGAAAAACAAATGCAATTTCAAGCTAAATTTTAACGTTAAATCAGAAATAAGACCAAATGAAGTCCAAAAATTGTGAAACTTGGCCAGAATATGAAATGCAATGAAATTAAGCTACATTAATTTTTTTGGAATTTTCAGACACTTTATGAATTTACTATGAATTAAAGATAAATACAGGGTGATTTTTGCAATTTTAATTTTAATGAATACCAAACGCCAATATTTTACAGAAACTAAATTATCCTACATAGGTCTATGTGAGAGATATCCTGAACAACTTTTGATTCCTATAAATACTAAGTGAGGAATTAATTAAAAATGAGTTACATAAATAACCAATTAATAATGAACAGCGGAAAAAATATGTTAATTTCTACTAAAATATTTATATTAAATAAAGAAATTTTCATAAAAATGTAATCAACATTCACAATGATAAAGCCTAAGATAAACTACAAGAAGCAATTTTTGGAATTTAAAAATGAGACTAAATGGATGCCTAAATAGACGTGCAAACACAGGGATGTAAATGCAATATAGAAACAAATTGATTAAAGAAATATGCTTGCAAGACTCACATGCAATTACCTATACTTGTGCGAGTATGGATGCAATATCTCCAGGATGGGGGATGTGTTGCACGTGCCTTCTGAGAGACTAGACTCTTGCACAATATGATGAATCTACGAGGCCTTTTGCGCAAATACTCCAAAGGTCACGTGCCTCTAACGTGACCTTGCTGGGCAGGTCCTGGATGTGATTGCTGGAGGTGAAGGGGACGTTTGTGTAAATGTTCCTGCCCCAACGTGCACGGCACGTGAAGGAGGCTTCCTGGACGTACGCGGGCAGCCCGAGCTAAAAGTTCCCCTGTGCGGCGAGGCGGAGGTCGTGACTGGAAGGCCAGCCGTGCGGCGGCGGAGAGGAGGGGGAGCCAGTGGCACGCACGGAGGTCGGGATGACCCTAGCCCAGGCGACACACGCTCAGGTGCTGCACGTTAGGATTGACGGCGTTCGCGGGCGAGGTGGTGCAGTTGAAGGGCAGCTGCTCATGACGGTTGGGAGCAGCACCTGCGGGTAGTGAGCTTGCGACAGTGAGGAGGATAGCCATGGCTGGAGGCTGTTGGCCGCAGGAGTCGGCGGTCGCGAGGGGTGCGTGGGCGTTGCAGAGGAGCACGGGTGGAGGCAGGGGCGGAAACGTGTGCCCGCTGGCGTGGAGGTGCAGTGATGCGCTGGCGGCGCATGGCCGAGGCACGGCGTGCTGCGTGAGCCGCAACAGGTGGCAGAGCAGGGGCTACGCGCTAGGAGGAGAAATTTCTCCACCTCCGTCGACACACGATGTGAGGTGGAGCAGGTGGGCGAGACGATGGTGCGACAGAAGCTGGAGCGAGGTGGTTGGCGATGGCGGGTGCGCACGACTGGCGGTTGGAGTGGTCGTCCAGGGCTGGAGCTCAGTGGGGCGGGTGTCGAAGAAGAAGAAGAGAGAAGGAGGAGGAGGAGAGAGAGAGAGCAAGGGCAATAATAGGGGATTTCACAAATTCCGTTGTTTTGCCATGCATTTGTTTAAGTGGCTTAAATGTTAATAAAAGTTCTCCAAAAATTCAATAAAAATCACGCTTGCGTTCGCAACATATGATTTATCCGTGAAAGTGCAAAAAAAAATTAGATTTGGAGCATGGGTGAGGATGGGTTCAGGAGAGAGAAAATGAAGGTAGAGAAACAGAGGAAGAAGATGACGAAGAAAGTATGAGAAAGAGGAAGATAGGGAAGGACTTTACCTGGAGGTGGTGGATGGTGATTTGCCTGTGGAAGGAGCAGTTGAGGCTTCTCCTGTCGTCGCTCAAGAGTCGGCCAAGCTCGAGCTCAGCAGCTGGTGAAGATCAAAGCTGCAGCAGAAGGATCAAACCTTCTGGATCTCGCCAAGGATAGTTGCTCGTCGTTGCTCTACCAGAACTCCGCGATTGCTGTCACCAATGTGGGTGGGAGCTCGGGCTCTATCTTTGAGGAATATGGTGGATACTGGAAATGGAAGGGGTCGTTGGCTTTTTAATGTGACGCAAGGAGGAAGAGTGGCGCAGGTGGTGGAGTTTGTGGGTGAGTTGAGGGGAGTGGGGGAGATGGGGATGGCCTGCTCCCCAAGCCACGGGACACATGCTTGGATCGTGCATGGGAGAGTAGAGAGAGAATGGGAGGAAGTGGGAAGGAAGAGAGATATGGGTCGTTGGTGAAATACCCCTTCATCCAACGGCCCAGGATGAAGGAGCTAAATGGGATAAGTGGGGAAGGAGGGGTTGACACATGGCGGCTCTAGGAGCTGACACGTGTCGCTCCCAGAAAAATCCAAAATTAAATGTAAAGAAAATTCAAAAAGAAATAACAAAAGGGGTTAAATCAAAAAGTGGTCAACAAAAAAATTGCTCATCTCGACGAGATCTACAACTTTCGTGAAGAGCCAAAAATCAAAAGAAGTAATCTGTACAAAATGTATTTTTGGGTGATACCATATAGATAATTTTTTGTCATTTTTAAAATCAAGAAAAATCAAAATAAAGTTAGAAAAAATATGAAAAGAATATTTACAATTTAGTCTAGTTTTTTATTTTTAATAATTAAGAAAATAAAAGGATAAAATAAAGGGCAAAAAGGTCAATATGTACAATATACAAAAGGGCCCAAAACGCAAGTTTTGCATATGAGCTCCGATTTTAATGAAATCAGTCTTGTTTTGAAGGTCTTTGAATGTATATTACTTTAAAGGTGAGTAGACCTAAATTGGGCACGGTATTTGAGAGATATGTGCATTTTAAGGCTCCTAGTTTCAAACTTGGATTGAGGTTTTATTGGTCAATTTTACGAGCTAGTATTCTTTTTTTTGATATTTTTCTTTAATCAGTGTTAGTAATATATACACTATGGAGTTGATTTTATTGTATTTGGAGTGAGTATAAAATACAAATAAATTGGTGAATAATTACAAGTGAATTAGGCTTCTTATTTTACGCAAATATGAATGCTAAAATACAGATATTATGTGTGCATTCATGAATGCTAATTATGCAAGATAAGGGGAAATATGTAGCTAATTACTCGGGAAAAAGACCCTATTTTTAACTTTAAGAGTGATGAATTACATATTCATCAACCCCCTATACTTGAACCTTGCTCGTCCCCGAGCAACTAAAATGAAATGCAAGAGTGAAATAAAATCGGGGTCCATACCAAGGTCATGAACAAAAGTTGAAAATGGAGCTTGGCTCGACCTTTGGATTAATTGTGTGGCGGAACCTTATTGAGATCTGAATTTAGGACCTAACAGACTTCAAGTTCCACAAGTCTCCTATTCAAGACTCCTTAATAGTCAGGTCAGAACAAATCCTCATATGCAAATTTCTGATGACTATGATTCTTACTTGTACTGTGTAAGTGTAAAATAGTTCTCCACATCAGAAATGGCTCAGAAGCAGCCTCCTCTAACAAGGTAACTCTAATTCCCCAATCCAGTAACTCTTTCCTCGAGGAGCGGGGTATTCCCTTCTAAGTTCAAGTGCGACTGGCTCAAGAGGAGGGGGTGGAGAAAGAATGGACGGTAGCCAGTGTAGCTACCTATCCCGGGATGCCTGACCAGTGTAGTCAAGTCATCCAGCTACAAACTTCTTGCTAATATACATACTCCGACAGGTATTTTATTTTCTATCTGGCATGTCTACGCTTTTTTGGAGTTCTTGCATTTTTTTTTTGAACTATATACAAGGTGCAGCATGTACATCAGGAGTTTTTCCTCTTGAGCCAGTAGACTATCCCTCTTTTGAAGCATGATTGCAACCCACAACTTCCCGTCTTTAGACGTCAACACTACCAGACTAGGTTAAGATGCACTACCCTCCCTAGAGGAGGACGGATGTTTCCACCCGTGTGCTACTCCAAGCTAAAGGATTCTACTTCCTCGCCACCTCATCAATGAAGAGCTACGTGCATAGTGCTTGTCCAAGTTAGGTCATTATATAAAAGAATCATGCATGTGCTCGAGATATTCTACTTAGACTAATCAAGATGACATGCGGACATAGACTCGCAGACTCAAAGAATTAAGTCACTTGGCCTGAGAAATCTTAACTCCAGTTCCTATAAGGTTCCTCTGAAATTAGGTGGATTAAGGTCAAATCAAGTGCCTCCTCAACATCTGCTCATAACTTGGTTCAGAAACCACTAGCTTTTAACCTTGCATATGCAAGATATGCAGATGAGATGTAGATGACATGCTATGTAGATGAACTGCAAGACTCTTTTTTTCTTTCTTTCTTTTCAGATGCAGAGATGATGTGCAAGAGTAAATAAGAAGCCTTCGATTTTTTTTCATAAATTTGGTATACCTCCTATGTTACAACATTTTACAAATTATACAAGTGTTTATACAATGCACAAGTATACATGTATTTTACAAAAAAAAATCCCCATTTGTACCCATCCCGTAATTATTGCGTAGTATATACAAAAATACGTGAAAGTACGAGCTATGGGTAAAGTATATATGTAATATATACATGCCCCCCTATACTTAGCATGTGTATGTCCTCAGAGCACAAAAAGCAAGGAAGAAGACACAGCTCGTGCTAAGCGTAGGAGAGCCAAAAGAGCAAAAATGTATAGAAGTCGTCCTGCCCACCTATACTTAGGCTCTGGTAGCCTAAGTGTAGAAGAAGATCAAAAATGGGGCGGACGAGGTCGAGAGGGGAAGTGGATGAATATACGTACAAGATGGGCATCGATCCCCTCCCCCCTATACTTAAGCTCAGGTCAGCCTAAGTATAGGACTGGAGTGGTATGAGGACCGATGTGATATGGAGGATGTATAGTAAATGGACTCAGGTGATTCCCCCCCCCCCCATACTTAGGATCTGGTCATCCTAAGTATAGTCGTAGATGAAGATATATGAAGTTGGGGTGAGTGATTAGAGTCGCGGTGGGAGGGGTAGAATGTACAGGGATGATGGGTATATACAAAGATCGCGGTCTGAATCTTTCTAGATGATGTTGATGGTGAGAGTTTACTGCTGTAAGGTTTCATGCACGGCTCTATGTGTATCTGTTGAATCTGTCTCGTGCATGAATACAATCTCCTCAACATGGACTAACTGTTCATTGGGTTCGACGAAGTGCTTCAACAGTTGTCCATTGACTAGGAATGTTTGTACGTTATCTGTGAGATCTGAGATCTCAACACATCCACTATCATGCACAGCACAGATAATGAATGGGCCCATCCACTTGGATTTCAGCTTGCCTTGGAAAACCTTCAGCTTTGCATTGAACAACCATACATTCTGTCCAGGAACAAAGGTCTTTCGTCTGATATATCTATCATGCCAACGCTTTAATTTGTCCTTGTACACCAAACTGTTGTCGTATGCTCGGTTTCTGACTTCCACAAGCTCATTCAGATACATTTCTCTATGTTTCTGCCCTAGGTGTGTGTTCCAATTGACCTGAATGGGGAGGTTCCTAACAGTATCTTGTAAGCTGTCCGATAAGCCCATAGGACTTGATCCAAGATCTGAGACCAGTCCTTCCTATCTGGGCGGACAAGCTTCTGCAATATGGTTTTCACCTCCCTATTCGACACCTCAGCCATGCCATTGGTCTGTGGGTGGTAAGGACTAGAGACACGGTGTTTGATGTCGTAATCCTTCAAGAGTTTCTTCACATCTCTATTTACAAAGTGGCTACCCCCATCTGATATCAGCATTTTGGGAATCCTGATCTAGAGATGATGTGATCTCTAATGAATTTACAGACAGTCCTGTTGTCTGCAGCTCGGGTTGGGATAGCCTCCACCCACCTTGACAAATAGTCTACCACCAGAAGGATGTATTCAAATCCGTGGCTAACAGGAAATGGGCCCATGAAGTCGCTGCCCCAGGCGTCAAATACATCACAAATGATGGCAGGCTGCATCGGCATCTCATCCTTGGAACCAACGGTTCCTCCCATTCGCTGGCATACTGGACACGACTTCGCATAGGTGATGGCATCGTGAAACAGAGTCGGCCAGCATAAGCCACACTAAAGTACCTTCCATACGGTCCTCTTCCCGAAGTGGTGTCCTCCTGCCTCCAGACTGTGGCATAAAGAAAGGATACTCTGATATTCCTTCTGAGGAATACACCATCTTCAGACACAATTCGGTCCTTCAAAGAAAAGGATCGGATCCTCCCAGTGGTAATGTCTTGAGTCCGACTTCAGTCGGTCTATGAGGCTCTTGGGCCAATCTTCAGGAACCTTCTTGGAGACAAGATAGTTCACGATATTGGCATACCATGGGAGTGAGTTGACAACAAAAATCAATTCGTCAGGGAAGGAGTCTCGAATCGGTGAATCCTCAGAAGCATTAAGATCCTCGAGACAGGAGAGGTGATCAGCTACTACGTTCTTCTTTCCAGGTTTATCACGAATGTCCAAATCAAACTCCTGGATAAGCAAAATCCACCTAAGAAGACGATCCTTCGCGTCCTTCTTTTCCATTAAGTAACGTAGTGTTGTGTGGTCAGTGAACACAGTTACCTTGGATCCGATTAAGTGAGATATGAATTTGTCCAAGGCAAACACTACCGCAAGCATTTCCTTTTCCGTAACTGTATAGTTACGCTGAGCAGTATCAAGCACTTTGCTTGCATAGTTATGGTGAACGGGACGCCATCCCTCCTCTGTCCTAACACAGCCCCAACAGCAAAGTCTGAGGCGTCCATCATGATCTCAAAAGGCAGAGACCAATCTGGGGCTTGTAGGATCGGGGCGTCCATGATCATTCCTTGTAGTAGCTTAAAGGACTCAAGACATTTGTGATCAACAATGAACTCCACATCCTTGTCTAAAAGCTCAGTTAGCGGTCGGGCAATCTTAGAGAAATCCTTGATAAATCTTCAATAAAATCCGACATGCCCAAGGAAAGACCGCAATTGTTTCACGTTGGTTGGTGGCTGGAGTCGTCTGATCACGTCCACCTTGGCAGGATCAACCTCCATTCCTCTTTTGGATATGACATGCCCCAACACAATGCCCTCCGTCGTCATGAAGTGACTTTTCTCCCAGGAGAGCACTAGATTGACCTCACAACATCTTTTAAAGACTCGGTCCAGATTCCTAAGACACGAATCGAAGGAATCACCGTGGACCGAGAAGTCCATGAAGACTTCCAGGAATTCGTCGACCATTTCAACGAATACAGCAATCATGCACCTTTGAAAAGTACCGGGAGCATTGCATAAACCAAAGGGCATGCGCCGGAAAGCATAGGTACCAAAGAGGTATGTAAACATGGTCTTTTCCTGGTCCTTCGGAGCTATGGCTACTTGATTGTAGCCCGAGAACCCGTCCAAAAAGTAGAAGAATTCTTTCCCCGCTAGTCTCTCTAAGATCTGATCAATGAATGGTATGGGGAAGTGATCCTTCTTCGTCGCAGCATTCAGGCATCTGTAATCCACAGAGATGCGCCATGACGTAGGTACTTGTGTCACGATCTCCTCTCCGTCTTCATTGGTGGTCGTCTGAATTCCTGACTTTTTCGGGACAATATGAATTGGAGCCACCTATTTGGAGTCGGAGATGGGATAAATAAAACCCGTGTTGCACCATTTCTCTATCTCCTTCTTCACTACCTCTCATAAATTTGGATTCAACCGACGTTGGAATACACGAGAGGGTATGGCCTCATTCTCCAAGTAGATATGGTACGAACACAGAGCGGGATTTATCTCGTGGAGATCAGAGATGCTCCAGCCTATCGCCTTGCGGTTTTTCTCCAAGATCTCTAGCAAGTGAGATTCCTGCTCCTCGGTCAATCACGAGCTGATGATGACCGGATACTTCTTCTCTTGTCCTGCAAGGAAGGCATACTTAAGTGTTGTGGGTAAAGGTTTGAGCTCAGGTAATGAGTGATCATCAAGGAAATCTGGCTCAATCAAATCTGGATCTGTGTTGGCAGTGGTTGGATCTGTCCTTGAAATTGCGGACACCAATTCATTCGGCTCTGGAGTCGGATCGTCAAAGGTCTCCTAGTAATCGGAAAAAGCCACGTTTGGCTCATCATCCTTATCTTCTGATTGTCCTAAAGAGGGAAGGACTGACAGACCCAGCTAGGCCTCTAAGTCATCGAAGATGTAAGGGGATGCATATTTTGTACTGTACTCGTTTCTAAGGACCTCGCAAACTGACTCATGCACAAGATCTTCTCTGGAGGAGAGGGACTCATCGGTGCTAGCTGGGTTCTGTCTCCATGGCCCAACAGTGTCTACATGAATGCAATCTGCTTCGGACGAAGAGTACTCGATGCTAGATTCTGAATTCGGTCTCTGCCATCTGGTTTGCTTCATCTCAAGTTCATCGTCTCCGCCTGGAGTTTGGAACTGGATTTTCCCAATCTTATAATCAAATAAGGCCCCTGCTATTCTGAGGAAGGGCCTTCCTAATATGATCTGGAAATCTCTCCAATTGTGAGGGGTCTCCATATCAAGAACGGCAAAGTCCACCATGTACTCCTGACCCCCGACTTTGATGACATCGTTCCTCAATTCTCCTTGAGACCTCTTGGTTGATTTATCTGCAAATTGAAGTAGGGCTCTGGATTTCCTAAGAGATCTGAGATTAAGCCGCTCATAGAGGGTTGTATGCATTAAGTTAATTGAGGATCCGTTGTCAAGGAGAGTACGTGCAAACGTAGTGTCATCGACATGACTCACCACATAATGTGCATCCATGTCTCTTTGTTTCCTCGTAAATGAATTCTTTATTACGTAAGTAGTGACTACTGACAGAACATGTTTCTCAACAAGGCTTTTGGTCTTCCTGCTGACCCTAGTAGGTGTGCATCTCACCTTAAGGTATTTCTGAAATGCAGGTGTCATCTCCATATACTTGTCAAAAAGTATTGTGACCTTGATGTGTTTATTGCAAAACTCTACCATCTGAGGGTCATCTTTTTGTATTTTTTTGTTTTTCTCTTTCCAACCTTAAGAACTCGGGGGAAAGGGATTATTGATGCCAACTCAGTTTTCGAAACTAAAAGATTTTCATTTAAATTAGGAACTGAGTTCTACATGACTCTGAAACTGAGACTGACTCGTACTCTTACTCTGACTATGACTAAAAGAACTACTGCAAAACCGGTGATGCATTCTCTGCGACTGTTGGGACATCCTCCTCAGATGGAGATACGGGCTCTTCATCGATCTCGCCAGACTCACTGCTGGTGCGTTTCTCCTGCTTCTTTGAGGACTCAGAAGTCCTCTTCTTCTACCGGTGGTGCTGCTCCTCTGCCTCCAAGTTCTCCTCATGTAGAGACTTGACGGCTTCTTCCACCGGTGCCCGTGCCCGATCAGGTACGATCACGGTCATTCCTCTCCTTAGGGGCATATGATTGATATTATCATACGAAATCTTATGTTCAGATAAATAGTTATCTGAATAGTATACCTGATCTCGTGGTCGGTTCTGGCCTTGATTCAAGCTATTCGGGTTGGCCTGAACTCGGGCGGGAATTGGGGTCGTTGGCACCATCTGGTGGTCTTGGGTACGAGAGGCACGATTCAAATCGGTTCTCATATCCAGATAGTCACTCTGAACCTGTTGGACCCTATCAGTTAGGGTCTAGATAGCCAAGGTGAGGGACTCCAATTCACAAGTGGGCTGGGTTGGTTGGTGCTGACTCGAGGATGTGTTTCTGTACTGACCCTGCTGGCCATGCCGGTACTACTGCTGTTGATGGGAGGGTGGAGGGCCCTGCTGACCCGAGTGGAACGTGCGCTGCTGTTGCTGGTGCTGCTGAGGCTGGTACCCTTGTCCAGGTCGGGTCTGTACGAAGCGCGGTGTAGGGATGGAGCTGGTTTCCTGGTAAGCTAGGGAAGGTCAGTGGGGCTGACCATTCCCTATCCCCGACTATCTGCCGACGGGGTCATGGCTATACCACAGCCCGTTGATCTCGAACACCTGCGGAGGCTCCTCGTATCCTGTCTCCACTTGTGAGGGTGCATGATAGTCCTGCTGAGTGTATGTATAATACTCTACCCAGCTACTCTGAGGCCCCGGTGCATGTTCATGTACAAGATGAACTCGGTGTACAAGTACAGGTGGTGCAGAAGGGGTAGGTAGCTGATGACTGAGTTTTTTAGAGGGTCTAGATGTCTCACAAGGCGAGAGATCCAGTCGCTGAGTCGACCGCTCCAAAATACCCAGATCAGTCAACAATTAACCCACAAGAAATATATGCAATGAATATCCAAAAATGTGGAGTTAAAATTTATTATAACTCTACATGCAAGTGCGTATAGGTGTAAGCACAAGTAGAGGTCGAACAATGGGAGGCGAATGGTGATGTGGTGAACTTGGTTATATAATTATTCAATTCATCGTTCATGTCCAATGTTTATTGTTTTTGTGGGTTTTTTATTTTATAATTTTTTATTTTATTTTTATAATTTTTATTTTATTTTATATTTGGTATATATTTTTTATATATTTTTTATTATTTTTTTAAAATATAGAATATAGATATATATATGTAAAGAGATATATGTATATCTCAGAGGAGAGAAGGAAGTAATATAATATATGGATATATATATATATAAATGCTTAAAATATATAGATATAATATTTTTTGTTTTTGATATTTTTCTAATTTTTTTGTTATTTTTCAGGAATATTTCTAATTTTTATGTATTTTTAATTTCAAAAATGTCCACAATAATAACTAATTAACTAGCCGAAATTAATTTGGGATTTAAAAATATGAAATAATTCCCAAAATTACCCAAATTTATTTTAATAATTAATAATAATATATAGATTATTATAAAAGAGAAAAATATATTTTTGGGATTTTTTAAGGTTTTTCTATTTTTTTGTTGGATTTTGGAGCTTTATGATTTTTTCATTTTTCTTTTTCTTGTTTTTAGGTTTTTTTCAATTTCTGGACTCAATATATATATAAATACACTATATATAATTTTTTGTAATTTTTCAAAAACATTTTGTAATTTTTTTGTATTTTCTAATTTAAACAGTACAAAAAGGGCTCCTTTTTCATTTTTAATAAATAGGAAAAATGCAAAAAATGCAAAATAAAATATAGGCGTGAAAGAACACTACACGAAGCATCTATCCTAATTTTTCTGAATTTTTAGGAGCACCATAGGTATTTTTAATAAATAGATAAAAGACACAAAAATTAAACAACCTGGCAGGGGCATTTTTGCAAATAAAATAATTCTCAGGGGCATCAGTGCAAAAATCACTACAGAAATAAACATTTATTTTTATTTTTGGGGCTAAAATACAATTTACAAAAACTGCCAGGGGTATAGTGCAATTTTCACGCGCCTCACGTGGGACTGCACGTGAGGCGCGGAGGGACCAAACTGCAATAATAATAAAAACCACAGGGGGCCTATTGCAAAAATTACAATTTATTTACAACGTGAAATTTTATTTATGGCATTAAAATATAAATACAAAAAGGCGGGGGATATATCTGAAATTTACCCCCAAAGGCACGTGATCCAACGACTGATCTTCGTCCACTTGACAGGTGTCGCATCCACGTCTGCCGATGCCGCTTCGACGATGGGCGGTGAGGATTAGATCATACGAGATGATCTGATGGTCTAAGAGTTGCTCCATCGGGCGGCTGTGATTAAACCTGGGACTTCCTCTTCATCCAACGGCGGAGAGGACGTCTGGAAGAACGGGGAAGAACGCTCGCCTGGGCGAGCTTCCTCCGGTGAGAACTCGCTACTCCGCCGGCCTTTGCTACTCCAAGGTGTCCCAAAAGCTTCCTGGAAGGGTCCTCTACTTGCTGGAGGTCTTGGATCTGTCAGAGGACCACTGGAGCGCCCTTGCGAGGTCGGAGAAGGTAAGGTGCTCCAGGTATCTCCGACGGCAAGTCACTTCGTCTCCTAGTGCTTGATAGCGCACCTATCCTGCTCAGGAAGAAAGCTCGGCTCGAGGCGATGCTCCTCGGCCAAAAACTGAAGCTGTTAGCACAGGAATGGATGAGGGCGGCGATGCTCCGACGAAGCGGAGGAGACGAGCATCGATTCGCAGATCCAGTGAGGATCTGGTTGGGTTTGAGTGGTCTGGAGATGCGCCCACGGCGGCGCTCCGGCAGTCGTCCTGCTCCTTGGCCCTCCAGCCAAGTTCGAGCTGCGCATTTACGTTTATTAGGTAGGTTTTCAGTTCTGCATTTCATTTTCGTCTTTTATTTTGCATTTAGATCATTAGTATAGCGTAATTTAGTTAATTCGAAGTTCGCCGGAGCTCAGCTCCGACGACTTCGCCATTGTGCCCTCGTCTGTTTCCCGACTCGTTTTCGCCTTCATTTTGTTCCCCACCGCCTTCTCCACCTCCAGACCACTCAAACCCAACCAGATCCTCACTAGATCTGTGAATCGATGCTCGTCTCCTCCGCTTCGGCGGAGCATCGCCGCCCTCATCCATTCCTGTGCTAATAGCTTCAGTTTTTGGCCGAGGAGCATCGCCTCGAGCCGAGCTTTCTTCCTGAGCAGGTTAGGTGCGCTATCAAGCACCAGGAGATGAAGTTACAGGCCGTCGGAGATACCTGGAGCACCTTGCCTTCTCCGACCTCGCAAGGGCGCTCCAGTGGTCCTCTGACAGATCCAAGACCTCCAACAAGTAGAGGACCCTTCCAGGATGCTTTTGGGGCACCTTGGAGCAGCAAAGGCCGGCGGAGCAGCGAGTTCTCACCGGAGGAAGCTCACCCAGGCGAGCGTTCTTCCCTGTTCTTCCAGACGTCCTCTCCGCCGTTGGATGAAGAGGAAGTCCCAGGTTTAATCACATCCATCCGATGGAGCAACTCTCAGACTGTCAGATCAACTCGTATGATCTAATCCTCACCGCCCATCGTCGAAGCGGCATCGGCAGACGTGGAGGCGACGCGTGTCAAGTGGACGAAGATCAGCCATTGGATCGTACGCCTTTGGGGGTAAATTTCAGATATATCCCCCGCCTTTTTGTATTTATATTTTAATGCCATAAATAAAATTTCACGTTGTAAATAAATTGTAATTTTTGCAATAGGCCCCCTGTGGTTTTTATAATTGCAGTTTGGTCCCTCCGCGCCTCACATGCAGTCACACGTGAGGTGCGTGAAAATTGCACTATACCCCTGGCGGTTTTTGTAAATTGTAATTTAGCCCCAAAATTAAAAATAAATGTTTATTTCTGTAGTGATTTTTGCACTGATGCCCTTGAGAATTATTTTATTTGCAAAAATGCCCCTGTCAGGTTGTTTAATTTTTGTGTCTTTTATCTATTTATTAAAAATACCTATGGTGCTCCTAAAAATTCAGAAAAATTAGGATAGATGCTTCATGTAGTGTTCTTTCACGCCTATATTTTATTTTGCATTTTTTGCAATTTTCCTATTTCTTAAAATGAAAAAGGAGCCCTTTTTGTAATGTTTAAATTAGAAAATACAAAAAATTATAAAATGTTTATGAAAAATTACAAAAAAATTATATATAGTGTATTTATATATATATTGAGTCTATAAATTGAAAAAACCTAAAAACAAGAAAAGAAAAATGAAAAAATCAGAAAGCTCCAAAATCCAACAAAAAAATAGAAAAACCCTTAAAAATCCCAAAAATATATTTTTCTCTTTTATAATTATCTATATATTATTATTAATGTATTAAAATTAATTTGGGTAATTTTGGGAATTATTTCATATTTTTAAAACCCAAATTAATTTCGGCTAGTTAATTAGTCCATATTAGACATTTTTGAAATTAAAAATACATAAAAATTAGAAATATTCCTGAAAAATAGTAAAAGAATTAGAAAAATATAAAAAACAAAAAGATATTATATCTATATATTTTAAGCATTTATATCTATATATATCCATATATTATATTACTTCTCTCTCTCCTGTGATATATACATATATCTCTTTACATATATATCTATATTCTATATTTAAAAAAAATAATAAAAAAATATATAAAAAATATATACCAAATATAAAACAAAATAAAAATTATAAAAACAAAATTAATAAAATTATAAAATCAAAAACCCACAAAAACAATAAACATTGGACATGAACGATGAATTGAATAATTGTATAACCAAGTTCACCACATCACCATTCGCCTCCCAGTGTTCGACCTCTACTTGTGCTTACACCTATACACACTTGCATGTAGAGTTATAATAAATTTTAACTCCATATTTTTGGATATTCATTACATATATTTCTTGTGGGTTAATTGTTGACTAATCTGGGTATTTTGGAGCGGTCGACTCAGCGACTGGATCTCTCGCCTTGTGAGACATCTAGACCCTCTGAAAAACTCAGTCATCAAATGGCATCGTTATTGATCAGCTAATAGGTGGCGGTACAAGCTATGTACAAACGAATAAATTGTTCGGCGAGGATCATGATGCTTTTGGGAGAAAATTCCATGAAGGGATCGAAGGTGATGGAGCATCAGATCGAGCGGGAAAAATGGAGGAAAAAGGGGGACTGGACAGGTCTGATGGGAGTCAGAGGCGCAGGGGGGAGTTGACCGGAGGTCAACATTCCCTGGCCTCTGAATGGTCCACGTCGACCGGATATTGACCTATTTATTAAATGTAATAAATGAATTAAAGAGATTTTTCTTATAAAATAAAAAATGTTTATTAATTAATGTAGTATTTATTTATGATTTTTATTTATTTTTTGGATATATTTTATTATGGGTTTATTTTAATAATGTATTTATAAGTATTTTATATGTATTTATTTTTATTTTATTTATTTTTATTTTATTATTTTATTTTCTTATTTTATAAATTTATAACTTATTTTTATGAGTATAAGTATATTTTTATTTAATTTTTATGTGTTTATTTACAATTTTAAATAAATAGGTATAGGTATATGTAGTTATACTCAGGTATTTTACCTATATATTATGTATACTTTATTTATTTAATGTATTTTCTTGGTTTTTATTTTGGATTTGTATTTTTAATAAATTATATGTAATATTTACAATGTTCTAAAAATATAAATGAATAAAGAATAAAAGAATTAAATCCCTTTTTATTTATATACATATAGATAGCATAGGTATTTTGCCTATGGACTTATTTTATTTTACAAATTCTTTTTGGCTAATTTTAATATGTACATGTATTGTACACATTACTTACAAAATTCTAAAAATATACATTTGTAAAAATAATGAATGAAGAATAAATTGAATATTTTATTCGGGTAGATTGTACAATGGGGGCAAAAAACCTAACTTTCACAGATGGTCTCCAAAAATTATGAAACTAATTTTATTAAATAGTTCTTGGAAAGCTATATACAATTAAAGTGAGCTTGGGTGATTTGGAGTTTTTATTTGCAAGATATGGGTCTGTGAAGTTGAGATTCTGGCTTTTTATTCTGTGTATAAAATGTGCACTGAGTATTATTTTTACACAAACTCAATTTTGTATTTTTATTTACATTATTATCTACAACTTTCATGAACAAAGTTTCTTTTTATGAATGAATAATTATATACAAAATAGGTGTCAAAAATGCATAAATAAATGAATAAATAAATGGGGTATTTATTGTACTGTTGGCCCTTATCTCCCCCTACTTTATTCCTTGTCGACCAATTCCATGCTGGCCTTGGTCTCGGGGTTAGGGTCATAAAATATTTTCAATATTTTATTCCTTTTTCTTTTCTTCTCTTAATTCTATAATTTTGGCATTAAAAACCTTATTCTATGTATAATAAATACAATAAATATTGAATGCTATTATGTGCAAATTGATGCTATTTACATGCATTTGCTGGGGTTTTTAAGGCCAAAATGATAGAATAAAGGTGACGAAATGGAGATTCATCAGTAGCTGAATCTTGGCTACCTTCTCAGTAAGTTCCTCCACTTGCTTTGGCAATAGCGAGAGTGCCTCAAGGTTAGTGACCCTCTTATGAATCTGCTCGACCATGGTTAATTTGTCTGCTATTATCCCCATACTGGGGATGAGGTCGTCCATCAAATCTGCTATAGTCCTCTGAGTTGTGTCGTTAGATAGGCTTGAAGGAGACAACTAATAGACCATGGTGGCCTGAGATCTACCTGTTTCCGCCATGTGCTCTAGGATCTGCCATACAGCATCTTCATTTGTGTTCAGATAGCTTCCTCCACAGGTGGCACTCACTAACCCCTGCATCTCCGGGGTCATGACACAGAACAAGGTCTAGACTAAGATCGCTTTTGTAATGCAGTGGGCACGGGCATTTCTGAGTTAAATCATTAAATCTATCCCAGGCTTCATGGAATGGTTTATTGGGTCCCTGGGAGAAACTAACGATCTTGGTTCTCATATGGTTAGTCCTATTGAGTGGGTAGAACTTCTTCAAGAATAGGTCCTTGAACTGCATCCAGGTCGTACATCTCACCCCAAGATTCTTCAACCAATATGCGGCCTTATCTCCTAAGGCAAACGGGATGGCCTTCAGCCTGATGTAATCTTGCCCAACCTTAGTGTGACTAAGGTTGTTGCAAGCCAACTCGAAGTCTCTAAGAAAGGCATATGGCTCTTCATTGGCGTTTCCGTTGAACTTCGATGGCAAGCTTAGAAAGTGGGGTTTCAGCTCGAACGCTTCAGGGGGGACCTCAGGTACTAGCTAGCTATGTGTTTCATTTTCTGCGGGGTTGTAGGCGGCTACCATTGGTCGGTCAATTCCTTCAGCCTCGATCACATGTCCCATTCTTATCATTAGTTCTGCATTCAGCTGCTCGGCCCTAGATAGCCAGGCCAAGATTTGGATCATTGGGTCCTCTCTGTGTTCCTCGTCGCCAGGATTTTTCTTCGGCATTTTGTCCTCTTGTCCTAGGTAAAGAATATTGTCTTGGTTAAAGGACATATCAAGCAAGGGATTCTTATCGAGGTGATGGTCTTCCTCGGTAAGATCAGAGGAGAGGAAAGGGTTTGTTTGAGAGTAACCACCCTGGGTTTGAGGGATCCAGAACTCAAGAGGGTCATGAGCTCTGGTTGGTCCAAGTTGCGCTTGGGCCAGTGAAGATGAGCTTCGTGGGGGGCTCAAAGAAAGATTGGCAAATCGAGAGTCGATATCCCCCCAGTCATTCATCTTGGATGGAGAGAAGAAGATTCGGAAGTTCTAAGTGGAGGATAGGATTTTACTCCTACCTGAAGCAAGCAATTGAATCCAAACCCTATATTTTCACACTCAACACGATAAAGGACTCGAAACCGAGTCTGATTAATCTGGTTGATTTTAAGTGTGAGTTTATCAGACAAATAGCAAAGGTTACACGGCCTAGAGGGGAGTCGGCTAAAAGCCCGATGTGTCTCCCCTGTTTAACATGTCGCCTTAGATACCAACGTCCTTCCTTTCTTATATCCTATCCCCAGCCGAAAATTCAAGGACCTACCCCTATCTACCTACAGAGTAGGTGGAGGCTGACAAGGCTATAACTTCGACCCTATCTACCTGCAAGCGCAGGCGGAGGCTACGAGCAACTTGTTGTGGTGCATCGTAATTTCGCCCCTATCTACCTACCGGAGTAGGCAAAGGCTACTTGGCACTGATCAGTTGAACCCAAAGCTCAGTTGTTGATATTTGCTCGGATCGGGGTACGCGATATGGAAAGCGGGGATTTTTGGCTCTGCCCTAGGGTGCTCACACACTCTAGTACCCTCACTCAGCCTGAAAACAAGGTCGGGGTTAATTTCCTGCAAGCAGAAATTCTGATTTTATTGATTTTTTTGGTCAATTTTGTTTAGCAGTCCCGGTTTTAAGTTAGGTTATCACTGATTAAGTCCAACCACATAGCACGCCTATCGTCTAGTCCCAATTTCCTTTTTACCTAAGTTTGAAAAACCAAGAGATAGGAATCGAGAAAAGCTGATGCACGATAAATCAATGATGATATGCTAAGTTGAGAAGACTTACAGTGATCTCTTCACTGTTATGCACGATGTAGAAAAGAATTGAAAACTTTTTATACTATATGCAAATGCAGACGATAAAATCCGCTCCTAGAAAGGCAGTTCTATTAGCGAGTGAAGCATCGATTAATTTTGACTAGACCTGCGGTCTGAGTGCGTCTTTTATGTGTGAAGTGTAGTACTAGAATATTACGAGCACAAACAAGTCCTAAAGGGGCTCTAGGAGCCGCTAGTGCAAGCCTAATCTACAAAGCAATCCACACAGCACACGGGAACACGTTTCCACTATTTTTACACACGCGAGAACCCAAATGGGAACCGCTGAAAAAATGCAAAAATAATGAAAATTACAAGTCCTCACAAACACTCAAAGTATTCAAATGCAAGCTCCTCGAAGCACCTTCGACTCCTCGTGTTCCTCGCACAAAAACAAATTGACGTCAGATAAAGGACGACACAAAATACTCAAAAATAACGGACAGAAAAATATTAACACGAAAGCCAGGAATCAGACTACTCGGGGATGGAAAATCAAACATTCAAAAATTCTCTAAAAATTAACCTAAACTGTGCCTCCCCGGCAACGGCGCCATTTTGATGAGTGTCTGACGACCCTTGTTAATTCAATCAAATTAATGGTCAAAATAATAGTTATGTTCGTTGCAGTCGGATAATCAAGTCTACGTCAAAATTACCACTTTAATTAATGTTCCGTGAATTACGAGCGGCAGATTTATTTTACTTGGGCAAGCTCAAGGTCGAACTCAGGGAGACAACTGTCTCCTTAGGTAAATTTTAAGTGAATTCAGGGGTCAGGTTTTCAGAATAATATTTTTTTCGATCTTTTATGCAATTTTTATGCAACAAAGGAAAAACAAATGCAATTTCAAGCCAAATTTTAAGGTTAAATCAGAAATAAGATCAAATGAAGTCCAAAAATTATGAAACTTGGCTAGAATATGAAATGCAATGAAATTAAGCTACATTACTTTTTTTGGAATTTTCTGACACTTTTTGAATTTACTATGAATTAAAGATGAATGCAGGGTGATTTTCACAATTTTAATTTTAATAAATACCAAACGACAATATTTTCCAAAAACTAAATTATCCTAGATAGGTCCATGTGAGAGATATCCAAAACAAACTTTTGATTCCTATAAATACTAAGTGAGGAATTAATTAAAAATAAATTACATAAATTACCAATTAATTTATTGCGACCTAAATATGCGTGCGAATGATATGATTTTTGAGCATTATGTAGAAATACATAGACTCTACCTACTATGATTTTTTTCGCATTTTTCTAGACATTAGTTAATTTAATAAGCAGTTAACAATGAACAGTAAAAAAACTAATTTCCACCAAAATAATTATATTAAATAAAGCAATGCTCAGAAAAATGTAATCAATATTCACAATGATAAAACCTAAGATAAACTACAAGAAGCAGTTTTTGGAATATAAAAATAAGACTAAATGAATGCCTTAAAAAACTTGCAAACAGGGGGATGTAAATGCAATACATAAACAAATTGATTAAAGAAATATGCTTGCAAGACTCACGTGCAATTACCTATACTTGTACGGGTATGGATGCAATATCTCCAGGATGGGGGATGCGTTGCACGTGCCTTCTGGGAGACTAGACTCTTGCGCAATATGATGAGGCCTTTTGCGCAAATACTCCAAAGGTCACGTGCCTCTCATGTGACCTTGCTGGGCAGGTCCTGATGTAATTGCTGGAGGTGAAGGGGGCGTTTGTGTAAATGTTCCTGCTCCAACGTGCACAGCACGTGCAGGAGGCTTCCTGGACGTGCGTGGGCAGCCCAAGCTAATAGTTCCCCTGTGCGGTGAGGCGGAGGTGGTGACTGGAAGGCCAGCCGCGCGGGCGACGGAGAGAGGGGGAGCCAGTGGAGCGCACGGAGGTCGGGATGACCCTAGCCCAGGAGACACATGCACAGGAGCTGCGCGTTAGGATCTACGGCGTTCGTGGGCGAGGTGGTGCGGTTGACGGGCAGCTGCTCGTGGCGATTGGGAGTAGCACCTGCGGGTGGCGAGCTTGCGACGGTGAGGAGGATAGCCGCGGCTGGAGGCTGTTGGCCGTGGGAGTCGGTGGTCGCGAGGGGCGCGTGGGCGCTAGAGAGGAGCACGGGCGGAGGCAGGGGCGGAGATGTGCGCCCGCTGGCGTGGAGGTGCGGGGATGTGCTGGCGACGTACGGCCGAGGCGCGTCGTGCTGCGTGAGCGGCAGCGGGTGGCGGAGCAGTGGCTACGCATTAGGAGGAGAACTTTCTCCACCTCTGTCAACACACGACGTGAGGTGGAGCAGGTGGGCGAGACGATGGTACGATAGAAGCTAGAGTGAGGTGGTTGGCGATGGCGAGCGCGTACGGCTGGCGGTTGGAGTGGCCGTCCAGGGCAGGAGCTTAGTGGGGCAGGTGTTGAAGAAGAAGAAGAGAGAAATAAGAAGAGAGAAGGAGGAGAGAGAGAGCAAGGGTAAAAAAAGGGGATTTCACAAATTCCCTTGTTTTGCCATGCATTTGTTTGAGTGGCTTAAATGTTATATTAATCGGTTGATAAAAGTTCTCCAAAAAATTCAATAAAAATCATCGTTGCATTCGCGACATGTGATTTATTCGTGAAAGTGCGAAAAAATTTTAGATTTGGAGCATGGATGAGGATGGGTTCAAGAGAGAGAAAATAAAGGTAGAGAAATAGAGGAAGAAGATGATGAAGAAAGTATGGGAAAGAGGACGATAGGGAAGAAGGACTTTACCTGGAGGTGGTGGACGGTGATTTTCCCATGGAAGGAGGAGCCGAGGCTTCTCATGTCATCGCTCAAGAGTCGGCCAAGCTCGAGCTCAGCAGCTGGTGAAGATCAAAGCTGCAGCAGAAGGATCAAACCTTCTGGATCTCGCCAAGGATTGCTGCTCGTCGTTGCTCTACCAGAAGTTCACGATTGCTGTCACCAATGCGGGTGGGAGCTCGGGCTCTATCTCTGAGGAATATGGCGGATACTGGAAATGGAAGGGGTCGTTGGCTTTCTAAGGTGACGCAAGGAGGAAGAGTGGCGCATGTGGTGGAGTTTGTGGGTGAGTTAAGAGGAGTGGTGGGGATGGGGATGGCCTGCTCCCCAAGCCACGAGACGCATGCTTGGATCGTGCATGGGAGAGGAGAGAGAGAATGGGAGGAAGTGGGAAGGAAGAGAGATCTGGGTCGTTGGTGAAATACCCCTTGATCCAACGGTCCATGATAAAGGAGCTAAATGGGATAAGTGGGGAAGGAGGGGTTGACACATGGCGGCTCCAGGAGCTGCCATGTGCCAATCCCAGAAAAATCCAAAATTAAATGCAAAGAAAATTTGAAAAGAAATAACAAAATGGGTTAAATCAAAAAGTGGTCAACATGAAAATTGCTCGTCTCGATGAGATCTACAACTTTTGTGAAGAGCTAAAAATCAAAACAAGTCATCTGTACAAAATATATTTTTGGGTGGTACCTTATAGATATAAAATACTGCATTTTATCTTTTGTAATTTTTTGTCATTTTTAATCAAGAAAAATCAAAATAAAGTTAGAAAAATATGAAAAGAATATTTACAATTTAATCTAATTTTTTTGGATTTTTAATAATTAAGAAAATAAAAGGATAAAATAAAGGTCAAAAAGGTCAATATGTACAATATACAAAAGGGCCAAATTCCAAGTTTTGCATATGAGCTCCGATTTTAATGAAATTAGTCTTGTTTTGAAGGTCTTTGAATGTATATTATTTAAAGGTGAGTAAACCTAAATCGGACATTGTATGAGAGATATGTGTATTTTAAGGCTCCTAGTTTCAAACTTGAATTGGGGTTTTATTGGTCAATTTTACAAGTTAGTATTTTTTATATTTTTCTTTAATTAGTGTTTATAATATATACACTATGGAGTTGATTTTATTGTATTTGGAGTGAGTATAAAATACAAATAAATAGGTGAATAATTACAAGTGAATTGGGCTTCTTATTTTATGCAAATATGAATGCTAAAATGCAGATATTATGTATGCATGCATGAATGCTAATTATGCAAGATAAGGGGAAATATACAGCTAATTGTTCGGGAAAAAGACTCTATTTTCAACTTTAAGAGTGATAAATTACAGATTCATCACCTATAGACTTGCGCTTCCTCCACATCTTTCGGCAATACTTGATGTTTTTCATGTATCAAATTTGAGAAAGTACGTTAGGGATCCGGAGCATAAGGTAAGTTATGATGATTTACAAGTTGAGCCAGACTTGACATACCAAGAGATACTGTGCAAATACTTGACAGGGATATCAAGAAGCTGAGAAACAAAGAGGTACCTCTAGTTAAAGTGTTATGGCGCAACCAAGAGTTTGAAGAAGCAACATGGGAATTTGAGGTAGAAATGAAAGAAAAGTACCCGTACTTGTTTGAATGATAAAACTATGAATTCGGTATATGTTTATTATAAATGAAAGGACGTTTATTCTCTTTAAGGTTGTTATAGTCTCAATCCTCTTTAAGGTTGTTATGCATGTATCTCTAGTCTCGAGGATGAGACTTACTTAAGGTTGTTATAATTGTAAAGTCATGAACTTGGCATCTCTCAGATCCTATATCATAAGATCCGACTCGTCAAGAGAAAACCAACGGAATTTGTTTCGTGTGAATCATACTTCATTTCGATTTGCTACGATTTTCGGAAGAAAGAGAAGGAGGGTTAAGACGTCATTAACCCATAATGATCGTCACTAAGACTAATTAAGCATTATTAAAGAAACTAATGACGGATTGAAAACCACTAATGATCATTAGCAAACACTAATCAATAGTTAGCAAAAGATAAGCATAAACCGCAAAAGTTAAATCGCGATTAGTGAAAGTTAATCATGATTAGTGTTAATTAAGCGTCATTAGCAAATCTAGAATCCTCTGGAATGTTCTAACTTAAGCCCTAAGTTTCATATAAGTTTTGGCCAAAATCATGGGCCAAAACCATAGGTTGCTAACTGCGGTTAAGGGCTAAACCATGGTTTACTAACCATGGTGAGCGGTTTTCTGGAGCCTATAAATACCTCCCTACCCATTCATTCTCTATGATTTCCACTACCACCACCACTCAAGGGCTAGGTTGAGAGGTCGGAGGAGGAGTGGGAGGCGGGGAAAGAGCACTAGCGAAGCGCTGCCGGGAGAACGAGGAGGAGGAAGGTATGATCCTCTCTTAGTATGTTTCGTAAGCTAGGCTTTCAATTCATCCTCTTTTCCTCCAAGTTTTGTTCTTGATTCATCTTTCTTTCCGATACGTTTCCTGTTGTGGTTCGAGGAGAAATATGTGTAACACTCTACTTAGGTGTGGGCGGTTATGCACGTCAGTGAACCCAGTGATTCCTCACACATTCACTCACCTAAGGCGCGTGGTGTCTACCGATTCTCCATTGCTTACTGTTCTTCTTTTCCGCTTTTATAAGTTATTTTGATGGTGAAATCCATGTAATACCCTACTTAGGTGCGGGCGGCTATGCACGTCAGTGAACCCTGTGATTCATCACGCATTCACTCACCTAAGACGCGTGGTGTCTACCGATTCTCCATCGATTGCAGTTTGATTATATTCTTTCAGTTTCGTTGTTGTTTTCCTCTCGATTGATTTTATAGAGGAAACTCTTTACGTTTTTGTTTTGAAATACGTCCCGATATAAGGGGAAACTCTACCGAATTTTTCTGAGAAATATGTCCCGATATAAGGGGAAACTCTGTCGAAATTTTCTGAAAAATATGTCCCGATATAAGGGGAAACTCTGACGAAATTTTTCTAGAAATATCACCCCGTATAAGGGGAAGCTCTGCTGAAATTTCAAAAGAAAATATGCTCTTGGCGTTCTTCGTGTTCTTCATGTTCTTCGCGTTCTTCGTGTTCTTCGTTCATTACACGTTCTTAGCATTTTTGATACGAAAATGAAATTCGATCTTTTCAGGAGTTTTAAAACATCCTTTCTGAAAACGAAACACGATAAAGCATTGCATACGCGAGAGAGAGCTCGATTAGGTAATGAAATATTTCCTTTTGGTGTTGGATTTTCATACGAGATTATTGAAATTCCTGATTTTATTGAAATTCATGGGAATTGATGTGTTTTAAGTTGGATCCTGAAAAGGGTCGTGAATCACGTTAAGGATGACTGGGAGTAGAACTACATGTCGGGCATGCAACCTGTAGGTTTGTCGGAAGGAACCCGTATTGGCATTTCCCTACCTAGGTGGTACATGGTTGCCATGTTATGATAAGTGCGCATGAAATGAATGGTTTGCAATGCATGATACTGGGAGTCGATATATTCGGGTTGACTGATGGAAGATGTGGTCCTGCTATGTGGAGGCATGGGTGGTTCAATAGCAGCTTGGTCACGACAAAATGTATTTAAGCCGCTAGATTATAATGTTAGCCTGAGGTTTTAAGCAACCGAGTCCTCGAGGACGGTGTGCTCATCTGTTTTTCAGGCTGAGGGTTTGAGACCCTGATGAATAAAATAAAAGGAAATTGTCATGGTAGTATTGGAGGATTGGTTGGGGCGACGTGCGGCGGCATAAGCTTACCAAAATCAACACAATCTCTAATCCTGAAGTGTTCACAGCTTCAGAGTTCAAGAATGGTGGGATTCCTCTAGACTAATCACTGACGTGGAATAGAAAGGAATAGGACTTAAATTAACAAGAAGGAATGAAACCTTTTGTGATAATAATTTTTAAAAAAATACACAATTTGTTTGCTTTTCTCTTCTTCATTACTTAGCATTCGCTAATTTTTTATCCTATGATTTGTGGAAAACCCAACAGGTGTCGGTGAGTAATCGCAAGGACTTTAGTAATCCAGCCGTTAACATAGTCATCCAACCAGCCACAATATCTTTTCTCTTAAGGTAGTTAGTAATCTTTTGTGCTTTTTTCCTTTCAAGCTGATGTACATGTAAATGGTTATAGTGAAACAATGTATTATGTGAACTTTATTTTGTGAATGGAAAAGTGTTAAAATACATTCTTCTGAGTATTTCTATTTGCAGTCTGTTTCTGAATGTTAGTTGTAATTGCTGGATAAATTATTGCTGACTAACCAGATCCGGATATGGGAAGATCCGATGACCCGGGAATCGGGGTCGTGATACTTATCTCTTATCTTCATCCAAAAATTCAAAAATTCAAACTCAATCCCATTATATCTATTAATAAGGCTCCTTCTCCACCTTTTAATATTGATCAATCTTTGGTGAGAGGAGCCTGATCTCCGAGAGTTTTCTCGTCGCGGAAGGGTGCCTAGCCTCCGAGTTGTCTGGTGACAGCGAGTTGGCCTTCGTCGAGGTGATCAAGGTCTTTTCCGCTCCTAAGGTGAGATCCATCATTTTCTTCTTATTTTTCATCTAGATTAGCCTTAGCTTAATTTTTCGCATTTTAACTTCGTCATCATTTTTTTCTAGATTTAATATCCATCACGATTTGATCGCCACCAACTCGATTTTTTTATCTCACTTTTTCAATCTCTAAGCATTCTTTTCTACCTCGCAAGATCTTCCACCTCCAACCATGCATGGTGGTCGGAGATCCGGTTCCATCCTCCATTCCCATCAGAAATGCACGCATTCACATCTTCCATGTGATTTTAGGACTGAGTCATCATGCTCGTGTCCTAATTTGTTGATAAATAAAAATTAAAAAAATTAAAAAATATCTATTTGTTTCCTTCCTCTCTAACATTTGTTTTGCAGGATCATCTAAAAATAAATAAATAAAAATTCTGCCATTCTGTTTAAAAAGCATTTTTTCATGTTTTTAATTTCTATATTTCACAACAACAACAACAAAGCCTTTTCCCACAATTAAGTAGGGTCGGCTACATGGATCCTTCACCTCCATTCAGATCTATCTTGGGTCAATCCAAGTCTTATATCCACAAAACAAAGATCCCTTAGTATGATCTCTTTCCAACACTTCTTGAGTCGTCCCTGCCCTCTCTTAGCTGGCTCAACATCCCAACACTCGCATCTCCTAACCGGTGCATCAACTGATCTTCTTTGCAAATGACCAAACGATCTTAAGAGGTTTTCTCCCATCTCATCCTCGATCGGAGCAACACCAACTTTCTTTCTGATTGCATCATTCTGAATCCGATCTTTACGTGTGTTTGTCTCTGTCCACACATCCACCTTAGTATTTTCATTTCGGCTACAGCCATTCTCTGCACATGTCTATGGTTCACAGGCTAACATTCAGATCCATAGAGCATAGCAGGTCTCACGACTGCTTTGTAAAACTTTCCTTTATTTTTTTAAAGGAATTTTCTTATCACATAGAACAGCAGAGGCTCCTCTCCACTTTAGCCAGCCTGCATTTATTCTATTAGTAACATCTCCATCAATTTCCCCATCATGTTGCAAAATAGATCCCAGATATCTAAAAGAATCTCTCTTCTGAATGTTATCATCACCAATCTTCACCTCAATTCCTTCACCATTACTTCCATCAAAGGTGCACTCCATGTATTTTGTCTTAGCCCTACTTATAAGAAATCCTTTACTCTCCAACTCATGTCTCCAGACCTCGAGCTTCTCATTTAATCCATCTCTAGTCTCGTCAATCAACATAATATCATCAGCAAATAACATACACCAAGGTAACTCATCCTGAATGTGACTTGTCAACTCGTCCATAATCAAAGTAAAAAGAATGGACTCAAAGCTGAACCTTGATGTAAACCAATGTTGATGTCAAAATAGCCAGTCTTCCCAGACGGCGTCCTTACACAAGATAAAGCGCTATCATACATGTCCTTTATGAGGTTTATGTATAGGACATGCACTTGTCTCTTCTCCAAAACTCTCCACAATATCTCTCGTGGGACAGAGTCATGAGCCTTCTCCAAATCAATAAAGATCATATGGAGGTTCTTCCTTTTAGCTCTATAAATCTCCATTGTTCTCCTCAGCAAATGGATGGCTTCAATAGTTGAGCGACCTGGCATGAATCCGAATTAGTTTTCTTTGACGTTGGAAACTTGCCTCAACCTTCTCTCGATCACACGTTCCCAAATTTTCATAGTGTGACTCATCAGCTTGATACCTCTATAATTTGAATAATTTTGAATGTCTCCTTTATTTTTATAAAGAGGCACCACAATACTCCTCCTCCAATCTTCAGGCATTTTCTTGCTTCGTCAAATAACATTGAATAGATTCGTAAGCCAAGTCAAACCGCGCTCACATAAAACTTTCCATACTTCTACAGGGATGTCATCCGGTCCTACACCTTTCCCAGGTCTCATAACCTTCAAAGACTCCTCTACTTCCTTTCTTTGTATCGTCTATAGCTTGTACGATCTAAGTAACTTTCACTACTAGCTAGATCACCCAAAGTGATCTCTCTATTTCCTTCCCATATGAAAAGTTTATGGAAGTACTGCTTCCATCTAGTCTATATCCTTCTGAGTAACAAGCACGTGACCTTCCTCGTCCTTAATGCATCTCACTTGAGAAAGGTCTTTGGTCTTTCTTTCTCTTGCTTTGGCCAACTTGAATATATCCTTCTGGCCCTCCTTAGAGTCAAGATTTTTATACAAAACTTCATAAGCTTTCGACTTAGCTTCGCTTATAGCCCTCTTTGCTTCCTTCTTTGTTATTTTGTAGTTTGTGATAGTTTCCTTTGTTCTATCCTTAGACATAGCTTTAAAGCATGCTCTTTGAATTTTTAGCTTCTCTTGCACCCCTTCACTCCACCACCAAGCCTCCTTTTGACCTGGGGCTCCTCCCTTTGAATCGCATAGCATCTTTGGCTACCTTTCGGATACAAGAAGCTACTCCCTCTCACATCTCGTTTGCACTTCCACTACAATCCTAAGATAAATCTTCTAAAACCTTCTCCCTGAAGCTCGATTGTGTCAGTGGAAGATTCCACCATCTAGTTCTATTGATCTTAGGAACTCTCCTTTTCTTTACCAGCACTTTTATTTGTACATCCAAGACTAACAAGCGATGTTGGGTTGTCAAACTCTCTCCTGTGATTACTTTGCAGTCTTTACAACACAACCGATATCTTCTCCTCAACGCAAAGTAATCTATCTGTGTTCTCGTTGGCCCACTCTTATAAGTAATTAAATGCTCTTCCCTCTTCTTGAAGAGAGTGTTTGCTATGAAAAGATCGTATGCCGTTAAAAAATCCAGGATGACTTTTCCCTCTTCATTTCTATCTCCAAAACCATGTCCTCCATGAACACTAGCATATCCTGAAGCATCTTTTCCCACATGTCCATTAAGATCTTCACCTATGCAAAGCATCTCTCTTTGTTGGATTCCTTATAAAATCTTATCTAGATCCTCCCAAAAAGCTTGTTTAGTCCTTTCATCTAAACCAATTTGCGGTGCATAAACTGAGATTATATTAAGAATTTCTTCTTCAAGCACCAATTTTAGCAAATAATCCGATCCCCGAATCTTTGCACCTCAACCACACAATCCTTCAAATCCTTATGAACAACCACTCCAACACCATTTCTACCCTTATCTTTACTTGAATACCAAAGTTTAAAGCATGTCTTCTCGATTTCCCTTGCTTTCTCTACAACCCATTTAGTCTCTTGAAGACATAGTATATGAATCTTCCTTCTTTCCATCGTATCCACTATCTCCATCAATTTTCCAGTCAAAGTGCCAATATTCCAACTACTAATCCGCAACTTCCGTTGCAATCTCTTTTGGACTAACTTCTTTACTCGCATGCGTCCATTATGTGAGAACCCTTGTAAATTTTAGACTGCATCCGGGTAGTGATGTAGTGGAACTAGCTTAATTACCCCCATGCATTCCTCATGCGAGAACCCTAGCAAATTATGAACTACATCTAGGCTGTGATGTAGCGACCCTTGCTAATTTTTTCATATTTCATATTTACAAAAATAAAAAAGAGTTTTTTATTACTGTTTGCATTTAAAAAATAAAAAAATAAAGACCGGCAGTAGGCGCCGCCCGCGCCCGCCACCCCTCGCCGGCCTGCCATCACCACCGGTTGGAGCAGCCCTCCACCAGTGCGGACTGCCTCCGTCGTCGTGCACGGCACCGCCCCCGCACCCTCGCGATCGTCGCCCGCACTGCAGTGCACCCAATGGCCGCCGCCTCTGTGACCAGCCCTGCAGGAGATCCACTTACCGCTCTTCCATCTGGGCGAAGTCCCTACACCGCCTACCTCCTGCCGTGCGAGCGTTGCCTCCACCTCCCTCGTGCATCCCACCGCGTGCGTCCACGCCAACTGTCATCCCAAACTCCGCCGTGTGAGGTCGTACGCCCAGAGCGTCTCCAGTCTAGCCGCTGAAGCCCTTCCCAGCCATCCGCCGTAGAACGAAGCCCCGCGCATGCGCTGCTAATCACCACGCGGAGGAGTCACTGCTCAGACTGCAGATCCGTCGTGTCTGGAGAAAAGAAACAGAGGGGCAGCGGTGAGAACCTCTGTGCCCCATTGCCCCCCTTTTGATTTCAATGAATGAGATCCCTAGATCTGAGGGACCGGATCTCGCCACATCACCCCTCCAAAATATTTGACGAATTCACATCTATACCCCTGAAGATTGAGAAAGTGCGAAAAAGCCCCTGCTCCAGCCTTCAAACATGTGCATCGCACCCCCTTTTTGGGTAAATTGTGACATTTCCCTCTTATTTTTTTCTATTATTTGTTCAGTACAAAAACATTAACTAATTGCAATTCAGTCCTTATTTGACAGACTTGATTTTGCTTGCTTTTCTTATTGAAATAAATATTTTTATTGGATAATAAATTTTCCAAAAATCATGCTATGCTCCTAATGTGCTTATCATATTAGCATAAATTTTTCATTGCATTTTGTCATCATTTCTTATTATTAAAAATTCAAAAACAACATCATTTTATTTCCTGAAATTCAAAAATTCATAAAAATTTGAATATTGCTCTAAACATTCCAAAAAAATAGAGTAGTTTTATTTCATTATCTTTTAATTTCTATCCAAATTTCACGTATTAATTCTTTTCAAAACCCAAAAAAATGAAAAATACTAAAAATCTTATAAAAATGACATAAAGTTCTACAAAAATCCAAAAATCGTGATTTCACTTCATGTTTATAGATAGTTGCATATATTTCATATAAAAATAATTTTCAGGAGTTTTGGGCATTTAAAATATTTTAATTGCAAATTACTCCAGGTTGTACACTGTTTCTTATTTTTACCATTGTTTGATTTTTAGAAAAATACACAAACATCTGAAAATTCTACAAAAATTCTCAAAAACATTTCAAAATCGCTAAAAATAAAATATTTTTTCTGGATTTTTCTGAGCATTTTTGATATAATTGAAAATTATAAAAATAGTTTGGTGTGTGTATTCTTATCTTGTGCATATTTTTCCTTATTTGAAATATAAAAAAATCGCAAAATCAAAATCACTAAAAAGATGAAAATTAGAAAATAAAAAATAGAAATTAAAAAATAAAAAATTAAAAAGAAAAAAGAAAAAAATTCTACAAAAACCAAGGATAGTTTGCCTTTGAGATTCCTGCTTTTTCTTTTCATTGATTTTTGATTAATTGAACAACCCTCAGGAATTGTAGCCTCCCTGAGTTCGATCCTGTCCGCTATACAAGTAAATAAGTAGCAAACATATTTCTCTTGCTCCACATTATTTTATGTAATTATTTTACAGTGAGAGAGAGAAAATAAAATATGTTTGTCTGCTGACGCTTGATTAGGTTGCAACAACTTGTTCACAATTCAAATAATTAAAACCCCAGAAAAGAGAAGCAACAACAGGTAAGTAAGTAGCAAAATATTTCTCTCGCTCCACATTATTATCTATAATTATTTCAGCTTGAGAAAGAAAAAATTTTATTTGTTTGTTTCGGGAATTTTGGGGATCACAACGACACTCCATATATCATTAATAATCAATCCTCAAAAATCCTATATCAACATCTGGGATCAGATCTGATGGCTGAAAATAAGGCGGAAAGGGACGGCTATAATGGAGGTGGTACAAAGGGCATCCAACAACCAATAGAGAGGTCGGGTGGCGAAAGGTGGTGCAGCCATGTGGTAGCTCCAGAGAGCGTCGCGTGGTCGCACCGTAAAATTCAATAAATACAAAAATAAATAAAAATAAAAAAGAAATAAAAGGAGGTCGAATTAGGAAAAAGTCAAAACATAAAAGTTGTAGATCTTGATAAGATCTACAAGTTTTATGTTGAACAAAAGCCAAAAGAGGTCATTTGTACAAAGGTATTTTTTTGGGAGTCTTTTTAAGGGATAAAAACACTGCCTTTTTGTAGTTTTGTTATTTTTATATTTTTGATTTATTTTAAAATCCAAAACAATTATAGACAATATTATCCTAATTTTTAGGGATTTTTAATAAAATAAAAAATAAAGAAGAATTGTTAGTAATTAAATACAATAAATATAGGTAGCTTTTTAAAGTTATTTATAGGTTAATTATAAATAGAATATACACAGTATAATGCAAAGATAATATTAGTGATTTAATTGTGATTTTTATTGAATTGTTTAAGTTTGGAAATTAATGTATGGATTTTAACATGATGAATCTGAGATTCATCACCTGGGTAAATATCCAGCTCAGCAAGCCATAGGGATGGTTCACCTTATGAGCTAGAAGGGTTGTGGCAGTCGACCGGTGAATTGTTCCTTTTAAATACCATTTGTTTAATAGTAGGAACTTCTCATATTGCTAGAATATTTCTAGTATTATATTGTTTCCTCATCTCAAATAATTTATAGGATCTTAATTCTCTTTGGTGATGTTTTTACTCAACGTCTCTTGCCAATTATTATTTCTTTGGTGATGTTGCGCGTATTTCTCTTTTTGCCCATATTTTGAGAAGCTCATGCATAGGAAATGGATGGCATGGTGGCTATCGTCACGATGAGGTACAACTTGATCATGCTGAATAAGCTATTTGCGGGCAGTCTTGGTGGATGAAGAGGACAGGGAAAACATATGTGGTGGATACATCCCCCCGGTCCTGATGCACACCTTCATACGTATGGGTTGTATATGGATCCAAGAGATGTTGTACGGCCACATCGGTCGATCGTATGAGGTCTTTAGGATGTACCCTAACACCATCTTGTGCATGTGCACCTGCTTAAAGGATAGGGTGGGCCTAAAGGATTCAAGGCACCTAAAGGCAGAGGAATCGCTTTGCATTTTGCTCTATTACCTAGGTCATAATGCAAAGAGTCGGGTGCTTTGTGAACATTTCCAACACTCAAGTGAACCTATTTCAAAGCATCTCAATGATATCTTTACACGCATCATCTCCCTCAGAGATCATTTCATCCACACGACGGTAGAAGATTGCCTGTTCCTAAACGTTATACTCCACAATGGCAACTTCTATCCATATTTCAAGGTAAACCTTGGCAAATGACATCTCATGTCTACGTAACACCTTTTCAATAGGGTAACACAGTATGAAATATTATATTCATTATCAGGATGTAATCAGAGCGATTGATGGGATGCTTATCCCTGTGAATGTCCCAGCAAATATCACTCTAGAGTTCAGGAGCAGACACAAAACACTGGCATAGAATGTGATGGCATGTGTCGACTTCAATTACATATTGTTATACATGGGCGTCGAATGGGAGATAACAGCCGGTGACATCAAGGTGCAGAGGTGGGCCTTCGATGAGGGCAGTTTTCATGTACCGACTGGTCAGAAGTTCCTTTTGGACTGTGGAGATACGAACACAGATACCTTCCACATGTCATACCGTGGAGTCATTGCGCACCTACCTCAGTTTAGGGCTCGAAGGGGGCACGGCTATGACAGACTGGAGGAGATGTACAATCACATGTACTCACAGTTTCGGTCATATGTCGAATGACATTCAGGATAATGAAGGCCGGATTCAAGGCTATCAGTGAGTGACCATTCTACATCTATGAGAAACAGGTGATGGTTGTAATGGCAATGTGCATCATCAACAACTTTATCTGTGATGTTCATGGCGAGGATCAGATATCGAGTGCATTTACCCGACTCAGCATAAGGTTGGGCCCCTACAGAGTTTGTGGCAGGTGACGAGGACTTCGATAACAACTCCGCGTTGAGCGATATCAGGGTCTCCGAGGAAGACGTCCAAGCTGGAAAGGTATTGCATGACAGTTTGGCAACAGTCATGTGGGTAACCATCATGCTAGGTCGATTGCATCTCTCTGTCTTTTCGTATTCATGTTTTGTATTTTACTGTTTGAGAGAATGCATCGATAATGTATCCATATTATATCGAGAAAAACTTTATGTTCTACAACTCCGATGGTTTTCAATTTTGTTTTGTTGTTAATTTAGATGCGATCATGATTTCATATCCCGATGATGATGCCACACTTTTCAAATAACCAACCAGCGATGTGGTAACAAACATGGATGAGCAACCACTACGATGGCATGGCTTAAGCGATGGAACCGTTAATGCTGGCATGTATATGTAAGATGAAATATGAGAGAATTTTTTTCCTAAATTACTTGTTTTTTTAGAAACTATACAATGCTTAATTCTTGTGTGGCTCTTTTCTTTAATTAATGGTTTTCGAATTTTCTCTGGGAACTGAACATAGTTATGACCATGATTCGTTGAAGTCGGTCTAAGACTCGCGAACATAGATACTTCTGCCCGGATGATGCCGACATGCTCTTCGAGGGTTTACGCAAGCATGAGGATGTTGAGGACCGTTGTGGTACAGTTGCTCAAAAGAGGAAGAAATTGATTACATTTAAATTCGATTTATCCATATCAATAAGGATGACTATTAAATCACATAATTCGATTGTGGATACAAGGTAAATGCATCAACGTTGATCCCGATGCACGAATCCATGGTAGAGAGGCTATTCTTGGCAGATTTAATAAATGTGCTCGAATTTTCAGAAGAATTTTTTTGAGAAGCTGGAGCAAACCCAATGTCAGCTACGGGAGAATCAGATAGAGATCGCCCAGACGATGGTTGGATCAACTTTCATGCATGGGATTGCAGAGAAACCGGTGTATAATAA